>CM066164.1:25649453-26249453 GCA_033629205.1 Lithocarpus polystachyus | reverse complement strand
GTTAGGTTGCTTAAGTTTCCAAAAGAAGCAGGGATGGAACCTGTGAGATTACTTTCTGATAAATCAAGGCCAATCAAAGAACTTAGCTTTCCTAATTCTTGAGGGATTGAACCAGAAAATTGGTTTCTATAAAGAGATAGACTGATTAGGTTTCTTAAGTTTCCAAGAGAAGTTGGAATGGTACCTATGAGATTATTTCTTGGTAATGAAAGTATAGTTAGAGAGCTTAGCATTCCTAATTCTTGAGAGATGGAACCAGAAAGTTGGTTCATATGAAGATGTAGAGAGGTTAGGTTGCTTAAGTTTCCAAGAGAAACAGGGATGGTACCTGTGAGACTGTTTGTTGATAACGCAAGGCAAGTCAAAGAATTTAGCATTCCTAATTCTTGAGGGATGGAACCAAAAAGTTGGTTCATATGAAGATGTAGAGAGGCTAGGTTGCTTAAGTTTCCAAGAGAAACAGGGATGGTACCTGTGAGATTGTTTATTGATAATGCAAGGCGAGTCAAAGAACTTAACATCCCTAATTCTTGAGGGATGGAACCAGAAATTTGGTTCTCATGAAGATATAGAGTGTTTAGGTTGCTTAAATTTCCAAGAGAAACAGGGATGGTACCTGTGAGATTGTTTGTTGATAACTCAAGGTCAGTCAGAAAACTTAGCATTCCTAATTCTTGAGGGATGGAACTAGAAAGTTGGTTGCTATAAAGATATAGAGTAGTTATGTTGCCTAAGTTTCCAAGAGAAGCAGGTATGACACCTATGAGATTATTTGACGATAAATCAAGTTCTCTCAAAGAAGTTAATCCTCCTAGTTCTTGAGGGAGAAGGCCACTCATACGATTTGCAGCTAGGTAAAAGATGTGAAGACTTGTCAATTGGCCTATTTCGGAAGGAATTATTCCAGTGAATTGATTATAAGAAAGGTTTAGAACCAAGAGTTTAGAGAGGTGAACAATATTTGTGGGGATGGTTCCAAATAGTGAGTTGTAAGAAAGGTCAACACTGAGTAGATTGGGGAAGGATTGAAAGCTTAGATTGTGAAGTGTACCATTCAAACTGTGACTTGAAAGGTTTAGATGGGTGACGCTTCCAGACTTTTCGTCACAATTTATTCCGACCCAATTGCAAGGATTGCTTCCAGCCCAAGAGGACAAGAAAGACTGGCTTTTACTGTGAAGGTTGGTTTTCCATTTTAGAAGAGCCTTTGCTTCCTTTCTTTCTTCTGCTACCTTAACCTTATTGTTAGTGTAAATGAAAGGAGAAGTTACAGAGGAAACAGAAGCAGTGGATGAACAAATGAGATCAAGGATGACGACAACAAGGAGGAAGAAGACTAGAGATGAAATGAATTGGTTGAAGAGAGGTTTGTTTGAAAGGGATGTCATTATGTCGGTGGATGAGGGATGAACTTTTACACTTGGTTGGAGTAGTGGATGAATGATTTCAAATGGATTGAGAGGTATTTATAGAAGGGATTGGAATATTTGGTTGGCCAAATTTAGAATCTGTTCCTTCAGAAGTCTAGATGGAGTTTGTTCCACCAAATGTTTATTCTTCTGTTTTCTATGATGTTCTAATTCCAAATTAATAAAAGGGCTCAATTTTTCTTCTCCTATATATATATATATATATATATATATATATATATATATTTAGAGGAATCTTCTTACGTGTTCGGTTATTATCTAGGTGTGCTTTACTGCTTTTATCATATGACCGTTAAGTCAAAATAAAATGATCACGTGACAATTAAATCGTTCTGTGATAAAAAATATTCACGGATTTTTATTAACTCAAAAACCTCATTTACCAGATGAAGCTAGCGAATCCCAAGTTATTGCTCACTAACCATACATACCGTACTAATAAATTGAAGCGAGTAGAAACAATATTAAGTTATTAACTATTGCTTACTTTTCCATGTAGACCATACTAAGGAAATTAATTGCAAATTATTTGGTACATGTCTACAGGAATGGGGCAGTCACTAGGACCGGATTAATGTAGTCTGAGGCTTAAAGTGACAACATAAATGCCATTTTTGCTTATATTTAAATATTTAAAAATTGATATTTATTTAATTTATTTAATAATTTTTTAAAAGTTATAATGTTGGATTTCAGTAATGACTTTGTCTAGAGAACTATAATAGAGAGAGAAAGAAAGAGTTTATTGACTCTATTCAACTTTTTTATGTTTGGGAGATTGGAAATTTGCACTCTAAAAGTATTGCAAATAAAATAAAGTGCATTAATAGAGTGCACAAGGTTTAAAGAAGGATTGTTGTTTAAAATAATTTTTATTGATTAAAATTCTATGGCTTCATAAAAATTTGTCAATGTGAAATATATAGAAAGTGCATTCTATTTGTCAATAGAGAACATTATTTATTGCCAGGTGAAGGTGACCGTAAATAAAATTTCTACACTTTAATTAACAACGATACATAAGAGTATATTCTAATAATATATAGAGTGGATCCTTCTTTCATTTAGGGGCGTTAGCCTGTCTCTCCTTCTGTCACTAACTACTACCACACTGCTTGACTTGTAGTCTGATTCACCTTTTAGAGAATGCAATTTCATTGGAAGATTGGCCGTTCAGTGTTAAAAAGTATCGAATAATATACGATAAAAAAAGTGGGAACACTTTTTTTTCCCTCCTCTTCTCCTTTTTCTTTTTCTTTTTCTTTGTTTTTTTGACCTGCCCCCTCTTCTTTTCACACAGCTTTTCTTCTTTTATGTGCAAAATGTATTTATAATTGTATAGTGGTGAGTCGGGTGACAGCAGGAAAAGGGGTTGGTAGGTAAGGATAGGCTGTTTGCAAGAGTGGTTTTAGGACTAAAAATTATTTTACATTTTTTTTCTTACAATTCTAAGATGACAAACTATAAGAGTCTTCCTATTATTTATACATAGACTTATCATTTTTTTCTCTACTACTTACGCTCTACCACGTTATAGTCTGACAAAACAAATTGTGAAATAGCTTATGTTTCTTCGCTAAAGAATACTGTTTTGGGCTGTTTGATTAATGTCAACTTTTCTTCTTTTCCCACACTTGCATGTGGAAGACAATTAATTAGGCTTTCAATTGATTTGACTACTTAAACCATGATTAATAATTTAACGTGGCATTGTTTGGGTCCAATTCTTTCTGATTTTTTATATCAATCAATTTGTTAGCTTGTTTGGTTGCATGTCAACTTCTCAAAGATTTAGGAGGAACTAAGGGTTCATCGTTACCATGTGGCATTATTTTATTAAAATTGATAACATTTAATTTACTTAAAACAAGGTTAATTAACAGGATCTCCAATTTGCCTAAAATTGAGCGTTATTCGACTCAATTATTATACTCAATAGTTTAAACAATCTTCTACTCGGCTTATAGTAGTTGTGTGTGTTTGTATATATTTTTTTGTAGTGTATTTGTATATAATTATGTATGTATTTATTTATTCATATATTTATAAACATATAATTCAAAGTCTACATATTTTATTAGCCTAAGTACAATTATTGAATTATTACCTGCAAGCTTAGTTTTACGTAAATGCGTATCCAATGCACTTGCATCTATGGACATAGAAACATCACCACTAAGCCCAACCCGTGTGATTGATGTAAAGTTGAATTTATTCAATTATGTGTTGGCTTTATTCCATGCCAAATTTGCTTGTAATTCAGCATTTAGAAACCATGTATTTAGGTGGGAATAATGTAAGGGTTGTGTGTGAGAGAGTGTGAAGAATTAATCAAGTGTGTGCAATCAAGAGGCTTCTCACGACTAGACCTCGCAACTGACTCGCGAGTGGTGACTCGCCAGAATCCAGCACACATGTGAAGCATGCAAGAAGTGGAAGGGTCAGGATAGCTGGATCACTACAGGACAAAAAATATAGTCTGGCCATTCTGTTAACTGGCGACTGGAACTTGGAACTTGTCCCAGTCGCAAGTGACTCGCCAGTACACCCTATTTTGCAGAAAAAATGACTTTTCACATTCCTTCTCATACCCTACTATAAGTACCCTTATACTCACGAAATGTAGAAAGCTTCCAGAAAGAATTTTGAGAGATAAACCCTAGAGAACAATAAGATTGATTCATCCACAATCTTATACCTTTGATTCTCCAAATTCCTCTATGCTCACCCTTTCCATTGTCATATCCTTGAGAGGATCTATAGCCAAATCCTTACCTCACCATATTCATATCAGTGAGAAGGTTCTTGGTGTTTGGGAAGCAATTCAAAAGAAAACCAATTCATTTTGGTTGATGCAATGGGCTTATTGCGGGATTCGATAAGTTAGAGAAGACAAGGTTAGGCTTAACCTTGTTGGAGCAAGAAGTTTGGAGGGCTTAGGTGCATCGGGTAGATTAGGCTTGGAGGGTCTATTACTATTCATGTATCCCAACTGATTTTTTAGTGGATCATTTTACTGCTTGAAGGGCGGCAGAGAGATTTTTCGCTAGTTCTTCGATTTCCTCTTTGATAACACATGCCAGTGTTATCTTGCATTTGCTTCTCTCTATCCCTTACTCTTTGCTTTTAATTACTGCTGTGTTGTAATTAAATTATGGCTTAAAGTAGTTTGTTTGTTTGGGTATAGCTTATATTTATCATTCAGCACATATATTGTTTGAGTATAAGTCTGTGTTGGTATTTTCGAAATTAGGGGTTTAAGCATTCACTAATGTTTTACACGCCAAGTGAACTTTAAATTGGTATCAGAACGGATACACTTTGATGGATTTCTATATCCTAAGTGTGATCCTTGACCCTAGGATGGATAGACCTCAATCCCTCAGTGCACCTCCCTTCTTTGATAGGAGTAATTACGCCTTTTGGAAAGTGCATATGCGTGCATTTTTGTGCCCTATTAATGAGAGCATATGGGATGTTGTTGAAAATGGTTGGACTAGGCCAGAGGCTGCCAAATCTACTTAGGATAAGGTAGCCCTTGCTACGGCTAATACTAATAGTAAAGCTTTTAATGCTATATTTTGTGGTGTCTCATAGGATGAATTTCATAGGATTTCTCATTTGACAATTGCCACGAAGGCATGACAAATTTTGGAGACCACCTATGAAGGAACCAAGAAGGTGAAAGATACCAAGCTTCAAATGGTTACCACTCGCTTTGAAGAATTGAAGATGAGCGAAGATGAATAATTCGGCTCCTTCTATGGAAAGTTGAATGAAGTGGTAATTGGCAAATTTAACTTGTGTGAGAAGACAGAGGACTCTAAAGTTGTTAGGAAGATTCTACGATCATTGCCGGAGAGCTTCCGTGCCAAGGTGACCGCCATTGAAGAGAGTAAGGACCTTGATGAGATAAATGTTGAAGAACTCATCGGTTCCCTTCAAACATATGAGCTATTTCTACCATCTCAAAGGAAGAACAAATATCTTTCTCTTAAGACGATTAATGAGAGAATTGAAGCTCAAGATTTCTCAGATGAGGATGTGGTTGAAAAAGAGGTGGCGTACCTTGCAAAGAACTTTCGCAAGTTCCTAAAATTCAAAAAGGATGGGAAGTCTTTTGAGAAAGGGAAATTCTCAAATTTCAAGAAAGACAAGAAGGACTTCAAGAAGAAGAATTCCAAAGACACTTCTTCTTCTCAAGCAGTCACTTGTTATGAGTGCAAAGGGCATGGTCATATGAAGAAAGAATGCCCCACCTATTTGAAGGCAAAGGGTAAAGTCTTTGCTACAACCCTTAGTGACTCGGATAGCTTCAACTCTGATTCGGAACAAAGCTGTGATGGAGAAAGAAACTACTCCGCTGTTATGACCATTGCACTCGTAGACTCTTCGGAAGATTTATGTAATCTAGTGGAGGAGCTTGGTGAACATACTGAAGTGGAGTCTATGGGGGTTGGAGATGAATCCGATGATGAAGATGAAGAATGCATCTATGAAGGAATAAAGGGATTGCAAGAATCCTACAATGCTCTTCTTGAGAAGAGTGGAGAATATGCTAGAGTGGCTAAGGCAGCCATTAGAAAAATGAAGAAAGCAGAATATGAGTACAAAAGCATTCTCGCGGGTATAAAGAGACAAAATGTGAAGTTAAAGCGCTGAATAAAGAGCTAACGAATGCCTATTTTAGGATAAAGTTTCTTGAGCTTGAGACCATTCAAGCTAATGTCAAAGTGGAGCATGTTGCTTCCAAGATACTTGATGAGGTGCTTGCCTATCAAAAGCTTTCTTCGGATAGAAGTGGCTTGGGATATACTGGAGAAAGTAGCTCAAGCGCTAATATGTCTAAGGAGATGAAGTTTGTTAAAGCTAAAGAACCATTGGTTAGAACCCCTCTTGTTGAAAAAGCAAAAGTTGAAAAGAAGCCAAGTGTGGTGATTCAAAAAGTTTTGACAACGCCTCCAAAACCATTTGTGGCTAAACCCAAGGCAAAAGGGAAGTCTCTTCATAAGGTACAAAGAAGTCCTCAAGCACAACACTTTTGCCATCATTGTGGAATCTAAGGACACACTAGGCCAAATTGACACAAGCTTCAAGAATTGAAGAATGCAAGTCCTCAAAAGCCAAGAAGGCAAGGAAAGGGAAATTGGAACTGCAAGCAATCAAAAAGGCAAGAAGTAGAACCTGTTATTGGTGACGTGATGAAGATGATTGACACCATTACCTCATGCTTGGCCAACTTCACCCTAAGGTTTGAGAATCATGGCTCAAGTACCCAATCCTCAAAGGATATCACCCTAAACGCACGTGCCGTGTGGGTGAAGAAGGGTACTCATGCATAAGCATTATAACATGTCCATGCATTAATTCTTTCGATATGTTGTGACATTGTTGGTTGTTTGCTTATGTTTTCATTCTAGCATGTTTTTATTGTTCTTGTTGTTTAAGTGCTTTAGTTGTTTGTTTGTTTTTTTATCAATCTTTACTTGCTTTATGTCAAAAATCCAAAAAGATATAAAAAGTAGAAAAACTAAAAAGTTTGATCGGCATTAATGTGTATTGTCACACACATGTTTAGCCTTGTACCTCCATACTAATAGCTTTGTGCATTTATAAGCTTAGCTTGTTCTTTATGCACTTGTATTTTTATGGGAAACATCTTGACATCTATATGATTGTTGTAAATAGATCTTCAAAATTATCATGAATGATTATTCAATAGTTTTGTTAATCTTGAGACATGCATAGACTTGTGCCTATATCTCTTCCCACTCATTTATGTTTTTGCTTAAGAGCTCAACAAATGTCAAATCTTGAAAAGAGATAATGAGTTGCAAAAGCCGTCACACATACTAGTATTTGACTAGGAAAAAGGGAAAGCTACCTGTATTGAAATGTATGGTGCCCAAAAGCCAAAGGCTTACTCATCAAATTGGAATATCAAAAATTCCAGACATCGATCTCAAAAAGAGATGTAAAGATCTAAAATGATCAAATGTTATGTATTGTAAGAAGCCAAATGAAATGCTTTAAAGTTATGTAATCAAGTTTTGTAGAAGGTCATATATGCTCATTTCTCTAATTGAGATTGGTCACTCTACTTAGTGCTAGTTGTGTATGTCTTGGTTGAATTGATCATTGAAGCTTCATGTTAGACTAAGGACTATCTCACATTTGATATCCACCCACATCACACGTCTATAATAAATGTCTTATTCATTTATGTGATTGTACTTGATTAAATGTGTTGTACATGCTCAAGCATATGTTTATCAAAAACAAGAAGATTTTTGAGTATTTTAGTTGTTTTTGGAAAGTGTTTTGTTTTTGAAAAATTTCAAAAATTCAAAAATTTTTAAACTTTGCCTTTTGGCGACTCACTCGCAAGTCACGAGTTTTCAAGGCTCTAGTAGCGAGTTTACTTAGAATGATTCGCAACTCACTGGCAAGTAAGACTTCCAGTCGTAAAAAATACTTAGAAAATTTATCAAAAAACTGGGTTTTTGAATTTTTGGCGACTCATTTTTGCAACTCATTCACGTGTCGCAAGGTTACTCAGAGGCGTTCGTGACTCACTAGCGAGTGGAAGTCCCAATCGTGAAAAAGACTTAGAGAAATTTTTCAAAATCTTGTTCTAGGAATTTTGGTGACTTAGTCGCGAGTCAGTTGAGTTGCGAAAAATGCATGTTTTGCACAAATAGGGTTAAATCTCAGACAGTTTTTCAAAAACTTTTCAATTTCCCTTGCATTACGTGCATACCTCTTTGTCTTGTTCGCCTCTCCCTCTCTCAAAACCTCCATTTTCACTCACAAAACTTCCATTTTTATCTTCAATCTTTACTCAAACTTCAAGAAAAGGTATGGTTTTCACTTAGTTTCACTCTATTTCAAGTTTAAAGCCCTAGTTTTCATTGATTTGTTGTTTATGTTGAGATATTGATATATGGTTGATGAATATGGTTTTTTTGATGTTTGTGTTGAGATTGGTATATGGGTTTTGTTGAGATTGATAGTATAATGCTTGTTCTACATGTTTTACAAGTTTATACTTCATGCTCATGCATTTTGCTATGATTTGTGTTGTGTTGTGCATACCATGTTAGTGGTAAAATGTCTTTTAGATGTTTTTGTGTGTATTTTTGGACTCCATTGAGTACAAAGATTTTGGGGATAAACATGTTTCCTTGTCTTGAAACTTCAAATGATTATGTGTTTTCACACTTTGCCCCTTGCATGTTTTCATGCTGTATTTGCACACTTTTGCATATGATGCATATACACACATTCTTTGACAAGTTGAGTGTTTAAAGCCAATGATTATATCATGATTTGATGTTTAGCATCTTCACATTTCAATTTTTTATGAATTACTCTTTAAATTACAGTTTTTAGGGTTTAATTCATCGTTTGTGTTTTAGTACTAACTCGTTACTAATCAAGTTTGTTACTGGCTATTGTGCTTTGTTTTGTGGTATTTGCTATTCTATTTTGCAGATGGCTCCACAAAAAACCACTGCTTAGTGTGGTGACAAGAGAAAATGCTTTGACAATAGTTAGTTTCGCACCCTTCAACACATTGAGCAATATTCCCATCAATATGAAAAAGCTCCAATCATTCATGAGAGATATGTGAATTTTGCTGACCTCAAAGATTCCTTCATCCCTAGCTGTTTTGAAGGATGAGGCTAGGAAAAGCTCCTTGGTGATTTCCCCAGAGTTTGTGAACCTTTGATCAGAGAGTTCTATGCAAATGCAATACTCAAAGAAGATTACATAGAATGCTGGGTTAGAAATTGTGCATTCACTCTTGACGGGGGGGACATTGATGGTATCCTTAGACATGGAGAACTAGATCATGAAGATTTCATTCCTTTCAAGGGCAGAATGGTCTCTCTAGAAATGGTACAACTCCGCCTTGGTGGCGCTAGAGAAGGAAAATGCCTCAACACAACCACCTTTCCTTCGGATTTGAGATGCCTTGCCTATATCATGATGTTCAACTTGTATCCGGTAAGAAAGTTGTCCACCATCAACAATGCTAGAGCCATCTTCCTCATGGAGCTTCATGGGAAAATCTACATTGACATTGGTGCTCATTTGTACTCCATCATTGCCGAAGCTACAAGGACATCCTCAAGGGGAAAGCTTGTTCTCCCAAGTCTGATTATGAGTATCCTCCATGAAAATGGTGTGGAGACTCCACAAAACATAAGCCGAATGAGTGTACCTCCTTCCATTAACTCTTAAACAATCCTAAGGAGCAGAGTTTGACTTCCTAGAGAGGAACAAGCCGAAGAGCCTAAAGAAGCACCTCATGTGGATATGAAAACTAAAGTGAAAGGACAACAACTTCCTCCAAGAAGAGGTAGTGGTCGAGGTAGGAGCGGAGCATCATTGTCTTCATCAGTGCCTCCAGACGCTTTTCAGATCATTCTTGAGAGGATCGATGGTCTAAGAGATGTACAAACTGAGCACTCTAACAGCCTTGCAGCCATCCAGGACCAGATTAACTTGTTGACAGCGAAGTTTGATAGCTTCACTCACCAATCGTAGCCCTTTGGCCATTTCGGTCAAAAAGGGGGAGTAGTATTGGAGTAGCTTTTAAAGGGGAGCTTATCTTGAGGGGGAGAGCATTTTATAGTTTTTATAGCACTTATGGTTTATACAGTTTTTTATGGTTTTTCATAGCACTTATTCTAGTACTCTATTCTTTTAGTACTTTGGTTTTATAATGCTTTTATATTTTCTGTTATGGATACTTGGATGTTTTAGCTATTTAAACTATGCTTTAATTTGTGCTTTTGCTTATGTAGCTTAGTACTTTTAGATTATGTTTTGTGTTCTCTTTAGTACTCTTGTGCCCTTGTTGGATCTTGTATCCTTGATACAATTGCTTTAGTGGTATTGCATCAGTTGAGTGTTGGACATGCAAATGATACTTTGCATTGAGCTTATTAGCTTGCATGTCCGGATGTTCATTCACTGTGTGAATGTTCATTGTAGTCACTATTTAAAGTGATTGTTCTTGTTTGGTCAAGCTATGCTTTATTGTCATATTCATACTTTTTATTCTGTGTCAAATTTGCTTGTAATTCATCATTTAGAAACCCTGTATCTAGGTGGGAATAATGTAAGGGTTGGGTGTGAGAGAGTGTGAAGAATTGATCAAATGTGTGCAATCAAGAGGCTTCTCATGATTGGATCTCGTGACTGACTCACGAGTGGTGACTCGCCAGATTCTAGCACACATGTGAAGCATGCAGGAAGTTGAAAGGTCAGGACAGTTGGATTACTACTGGATAAAAAATACAGTCTGGCCATTCTGTTAACTGGCGACTGGAACTCGCAACTTGTCCAATCGCAAGTGACTCGCCAGTGCACCCTATTTTGCAGAAAAGTGACTTTTCACATTCCTTCTCATACTCTACTATAAATACCCATATGCCCACAAAATGTAGAGAGCTTCTAGAAAGAATTTTGAGAGATAAACCCTAGAGAACAATAAAATTGATTCATCCACAATCTTATACCTTTGATTCTCTGAATTCCTCTACTCTCATCGGCTCTCTCCATTGTCATACCCTTGAGAGGATCTATAGTCAAATCCTTACCTCACCATATTCATATCAATGAGAAGGTTCTTGGTGTTTGGGAAGCAGTTCAAGAGAGAACCAATTCATTTTGGTTGATGGAATGGGCTTACTGCGGGATCCGGTAAGCTAAAGAAGACAAGATTAGGCTTAACCCTGTTAGAGCAAGAAGCTTGGAGGGCTTAGGTGCATCGGGTAGATTAGGCTTAGAGGGTCTATTGCTATTCATGTATCCCAATTGATTTTCTAGTGGATCATTTTATCGCTTGGAGGGCGGCAGAGAGGTTTTTCACCGAGTTCTTCAGTTTCTTCTTTAATAACAAGTGCCGGTGTTATCTTGCGTTTGCTTCTCTCTATCCCTTACTCTTTGCTTTTAATTACTGTTGTTCTGTGATTAAATTATGGCTTAGAGTAGTTTGTTTGTTTGGGTATAGCTTATATTTATCATTCCATAGATATATTGTTTGAGTATAAGCTTGTGTTGGTATTTTTGAAACTGGGGGTCTAAACATTCACTAGTGTTTTACACACCAAGTGAACTTTCAATTGAAAACGCTTGTAAGTGGAAGGGATGCTGAGTTGCTCACCATAAACTTTGAAGTCATTAGGCTTTTTACTCCTATGACTTACACCTTCAAAAAATTTTATAAGCAAGTTTAGCTCTTGCATCAACTTTGAGATTCTTTTTAGTTTTTATTGAATATGAAACCACAAAAAACAAAAATATGAAAATTTTAAATTCAAAAATTAAAGTTGAAAAAGAAGAATTCGGAAAAAAAAAATTGTGGTAATACAAGTAGGAGTTAGCTTTATTTTTAAAATGTTGCTTAATGCACGAAGGACGACAAGCATGAAAATAATAAAGCTTATTTTGTTTGTGATTTCATTAAGAATGTCTATTGAAGGGGATTCTAGCCTTTTGCCCTGACTGTGCAAAATATTTGGCATTATGCCCCTGTTTGGAAACTATATAGGGGCGTGCCCCTGTTTCGAAACTTGGCTTCAGAGTGATCGAGTTACTTTAATAACTCGATTACTCTGTGACTGAGTTCTAGGCAGGTTCTAGCCACGCTGGCACTCCAGCGTGGCTTTTGGGCAATAAAATATTCCCGCGTAACTGTTAGGAACTCGGCAATACAGAAACCGAGTTATATGCAAGATGTCAAATTCCCTGTTTGCACGTGAAGCTGAACCCGATGAGTGGGAAATCGAGTTATTAATGTAACTCGAATCTCTTGTAATCGAGTTGTTTTGCTATTTACTTCCACCCCCACAGATCAGCTTCTCATGCAACATTACTTTATACTATCCTTTTCATTTTCAGATCAACTTCTCCTCCTTTTCTGAATTTTTTTGCTGGAAGTTGGTGTTATCTCTCTATCATTTCAGGTGAGAAACTCATTTTCTTCTTTGAAATACTTAGAGAATTTTATTGTGTTACTTAGGCATTGTCTTGAATGAGTGTTATGTGAGTAGATTAGGGTTATATTAGTTGTTTGGTGTTGTTTGATGCTATAAGAGAAGTACAATAATCTATAAGTAATGAATAGTCAATCTTTAAATTTGCAGAAGTTGAATGTACATAGTCATTATTGGTCAGACATTAACAACAACAATTTTTATTGTACACAACGTGTAGACATTAACAACATCTAATGTTTATGGTCAAATGTGAGTGTTAGTATTTCATTTTGAGCATGTAATAGTACACAAATTTATGAATGTGTTTGTTGTGCACCATCTGATGCAGCATTACATTATTTACCAATAGTTGATGGACACTGTTAATTTGATCATTTGATGTTATTGTATTCAGCGTTAATGTCTGGTTCTGGCAACCCACAACTCTATAGGCCTCATGATGTGTTCACTGCTATGGGTCGTTGCTGGGTATTGGAAGATGAGTTTAGCTATCCAATCAATCCGAATTTGCAAAATAGTGCTTACGTTCACAATACCATGAGACAGGAGTGGGCTTGGTTATTTCGTGAACAAGAAATGTTTTATGATGAGTTGGTTGGTTATAAGTTGCTAGTGCCTCGGCGACTCGCATCGCAGATGCCCAGAGACACGATCGAGGAACTCCGTAAAGCAATGAACCGCATAAGAGAAGAAAATAATCGAATGAAGATACGTCTTAATCGATATCGGACCCAAGTTGAGATTCGAGAGTCAGTGGAGGAAGGGTGGTACGAGCACACATAATTCATGCAATCACTTCTTGCTGATCCCATTTATCAGTCAGATGTGGAGATGTCAGATGAAGAGTAATTCTGTCGTGCTGTAATTAGACGTCGTTGCTGGGTATTGGAAGATGAGTTTAGCTATCCAATCAATCCGAATTTGCGAAATAGTGCTTACGTTCACAATACCATGAGACAGGATTGGGCTTGGTTATTTCGTGAACAAGAAATGTTTTATGATGAGTTGGTTGGTTATAAGTTGCTAGTGCCTCGGCGACTCGCATCGCAGATGCCCAGAGACACTATCGAGGAACTCCGTAAAGCAATGAACCGCATAAGAGAAGAAAATAATCGAATGAAGATACGTCTTAATCGATATCGGACCCAAGTTGAGATTCGAGAGTCAGTGGAGGGAGGGTGGTACGAGCACACACAATTCATGCAATCACTTCTTGCTGATCCCATTTATCAGTCAGATGTGGAGATGTCAGATGAAGAGTAATTCTGTCGTGCTGTAATTAGACGTTGTTAGAGAACTATTTTGCTTAACTATGTTTTATATGTATGTGTGTCACTGTTGTTGCATCTGAACTATGTAAACATTATTATTGGTTGAGAGGAGCATGCACGTTATTTGTAATCTAGATTATTCTCACATAACGCAAAAAAGTTTAATACTCCCACACATAATATTTTTCAAGAAGCACGTACAACATAACAGAGAAAACTTAAAATAACTTACACGATGCCACCAATATGCATGCATTGCATATTGAACAGTAACGCTACTAACATTATTAACTTAACTGCAGACATAACACACAGACACCATATAGGCACACAGACAGACACACACGTAACTACAGACATAACACACAGACACCATTGCATATGATGACACACAGACACACAGACACAGACACTGTAGTTGAGGACATTATTATGTTCTGTCGAAGTGTGTTTTCTGTTGGCTGCGGCTGCTGCACCTATGACATAATATAGAAAACTTAAATATTCTTACACGATGCAACCAATATGCATGCATTGCATATCGAACACTAACGCTACTAACATTATTAAATTAATTCGTAGACATAAGACACACACCACATAGGCATTCATTCTGACAGGTAGTCCTCGTAGTTGAGGACATTGTTACGTTCAGTCGAAGTGAGTTGCCTGTTCGTTGCGGCGGCCAGCTCTTCCGCCAGTTGTAGCATGTGATACCTGGACCTACGAAGTATCATAAGATTGTTCTCTTTCTGTATTGTAGTCACTGCACACTCATATTGGTGCATGTTTCGGCGTGGCAGTGTGAGCGAGATACGATCGACAAAAGGCGCTTCGACTCTCACAAGATCATCGTGCAGAGCATTGGACTTGTTCACACGAAAGTCCCACTCCCGCTGCAGTTCGGCATAGTATTCCCTCTCGTCTGAATTTCTCTCCCTCCTATAGTTATCTGGAAAATGAGGTAGCATCCAATTGCACATCGACATTGGAAAACGTGACTTCAAATCCGTATGTGTAGATGTTTTGCAAGAGTAGATGTAAATGGGACTTCGGTGTGTGTAGATGTTTTGCAAGGGTAGTTGTAAATGGGAGTTTATATAGGAGTTTCGCAAGGGCAAGTATACTAAATGTAAGGGTAAGTATTCACGTGAAGTTCGCAATTTAGGCCTCATGCTCCTTAACACCTCACTGATCAATGCACTGTCGAGTCATATCATCTTTATTCACGTGGATGTGACTACATGTAATGGTAAGTATTCACGTGATTAAAGATGATATGACTCGATAGTGCATTGATCAGTGAGGTGTTAATGAGCACATGCAAAATTGCGAACTTGACTTGGCTGTACAGTGGCGTCTGTTGGTGCATGTGGTTCACTGAGGCAGTTGTTTGATATGACTATCTAACAAGTGCTACAGTAGCGGGCTGGTGATGTAGACTGCAAAGCAGGTTACGTATTTATTCACGTGAAGACTATTCAGTATTCCTGTGGTTCATCTGACATGCGTTGACGAGACAATTCCGAGCTGTGTTAAATATATCATAAACAACTTTTCAGTGATGCTCTGCATCCTTGAAAACGGTGCATTGCAAAATGATGCATATTTGTGCATTGATATACGTGTAAGTGATATGACTAGACAGGGTTCAACAGTGCGAACCTGTTGAGCAGCATATGCAACACTGCAAACATCAGTGTACCATACAATTCGACATGAAAACTAAGGCATAAACTTTGAAGGGATGCTCTGTGTTTTCATGTGAGTGTGGATGGGTAGTTGTGGTCAGGGTTGAACAGTGTTGAGCTATCCACTATAGCTACACTCACTACTCCCTATAGTGGTATTTGGCAAGTGGGATTGTAAAAAGCTGATAACAACATGCTGGGGTTTTGTAATGGTTGGTAGGATTTCTTTGAATACCATTCTATCTGTTATGGTTATTTTTTAGTCTTCAGATATGAAGCAAATTCAAGCTTACATGTTCTTATATTTGATAAGACTGCCATTGCGATTCAACATCCACTAGCAAGAAATGTAAATTGGAAGATCATCAGGTAGAATATAATAGACTTAGATGAAGATGATACAAACATATCCCTCAGATGATTTGCCCATAAAACATGAAGTCAGAGAAAAATTTGTTATGAAAAAAGTTTCTTCTACATAAAGAGGAAGAAAGAATGAGTCTTACAAGTATAGTTTGGATGAGTCTGTATGTAATATATCTATATAAAATAGTACAGTAGCATTCTTAACTTACATGGATACGGGTATATGATACAGTGGCTCACGGTGTCACAGATATGAATTATTTGTATTATTGAATCATATGAGCCCATGGTATGTGTGGTTTGGATGAGTCTGTATGTATTGAATCTATTAAATTTTCATACAAGTAGTGCGCAATAAATCTAAGTTGGGTGATGACATTATGTGGGTAACATAATGTATAACACAGACAGAATATTGGAAACATAAACATATCTAAGGTAATTAAAATACATTTTTACAAAGCAGAGGATATTGTCCAACCAAAGCACAATAATGATATGTAGCAACAAAAGAACAGCAGGGAAAAAATGAGCACGTGACTTCATATACACTTAGCCAATCCATTGAAAAACATTGCAACTTATTGACATAGCAATGTAATACATTACCATTTTCATGTCACGCATGGTGGAAGGGAGTATTATCTTGAACAAATGTGAGTGTCTACACCTCGATTGTGATGGTCCCAGTTGGGCCACACTCTACTTCGGCGTGTCCTTGCTTTAGGAGCCATATGGTTTTTCTATCAAAGAGTGGTTGCTTTGTGTGGTTTGGATGAGTCTGTATGTATTGAATCTAAGGCTGTGCTTTCATATTAAATTTTCATGTGTACCAACAAAGAACAGAAGGGAAAAAATGAGAAACTGATTTCATATAAACTTAGCCAAAAGTAATGAACAGTTAATCTTTAGATTTGCAAAAGTTCAACGTACATAATCATGGTAAGTCAGACATTAACAACAACATTTTGTATTAACAACAACGTCTAATGTTCGTAGGTAGGAATTTTTGAAAATCATCATTGCTTGAATCTGAGAAGTCCGAAAGATCTCTTTCATCATCTACTGCATTAATTTCATTAATAGACTTCATAGCTCGCTCTTGCGCCTTCCCCTTTAGATGCTTCTTAGCTTTTTGGATTGCGTGAAAACGGTCTAATCGCCTTTGCATTTGATTGTTCTCTTTTTCAAGACGAGCAAGTATGTTAGCAGGTTCATCTCTAGGTAACTCAACTGAGCGTGCCTTCGGAACTGGTAACCCGTGCCATCGACAATACACCTCCAACTTACACCTCTTCTCGTATAGAGTTGACCATGGTGGTTCTGCTACGGTGAACTCTGTTGCGGTGGTGGTATCTGTACTTAGTTTTGTAGGTTTGCCGATCATGATGTGCCCGACGCTTCCAAGACTCTCGTACGTGTATATTGGCATATTAATGAAATCTCTCTTCTGTCCAACCCATTTCCCTCCATAGTGGTCTGTGTATGTCTGTAGTTGTTGATCTGCTGAAATTTGTGATGATCCACATGTTGAAGTAGACCCAAACTTGTTTCGCATTTTACGATTTGACGTTGAGGCGTTGCGACTCATAGCTTAGACAATCTACGAAGTTACTGGAGTAGAAAGAAGATTTGGCATTGTGGTGCATATATAACCTCATTCCATGGTCCCAACATTACAATCCAAAGTTAGCAGGGCTTGTCATGTCAATGCAGGCTGGAAAAGCACTATCCACACAGGATACGTCTTGTTGCCAATGTCACGTGTCTAGCTGAATGTCAGGACCACACCAGTTTAAATATGAAATTGGTGTCTACTTTTCCTCCATCTGTCTAAATGTAACTATAGCTTCATTTAGTTCTGGACTAGTTACATTTAAATAAAACCCGTGATAGAAAATATTGATGCTCTTTTTAAATAAGATTTCGGTTTTCGTCTTTCCATGGTCCAAAACTTTTTCAGTTTAACTCTGTCTATTTTTATATCAAATTAGTTAATATTAGTATATATGGTAATGGGGCAGCATATGCATTTTTATATCAAACTTCTCTGTACTATTAGTATATATGCATTTTTATATCAAATTATTGATTGAATATGCACATATTATAACTTTTGCAAATTTATTTTAATTATTATTATTTTATAAAAATGCATGTATAGAAATTTAATTCTTAGATTTTGCTAATAGTTGTTTATTTCATTTATGTTTTGAAAGAAGCAGTTATAAGTTCTACAAAGAAAATAACCTTAATAGCGAGGGAGAATAAAAAATTTCTCGTAATTGCTTTCAATTAATCATTGTTAAGTTTTATTAATTATTTTTTTAGTTTACGTTTTGTTGGTGTTTTGGCCCCCTCCATCATTGAAGTTTATGATTGTTCCTACAATAAACAAGTCGCTAACCTATGTGATGCACGGGATAATTCAATAATAATCATATATGCTTAATTTGCTTGAAGGTACATTCATAATCAATTTGCAAAAAAAAGTAAAAAAGAAGGTACAATGAAACCCGTAATTGACAGAACACCCTGTCCTCAACGATAGTAAAAGACTTAATTAAATTCAGCTGGATTTTAGTTAATAGGTGGGGAAACTAAAGCATACCCCTTGTGTTCTAGGATCTGTGTTTATGTTCTTGTGGTTCTTGTTCAAGACATACTTAGATCTGGGTTTAATTTGAAATTCGGTTTTTAATCTTTTTTATTTAGTCAAAATTAATAAATTATTTTATTTAATGTAAATGCTGACGTGGCATTAAATATTATTAATTTAGGCCACGTGGACATTAATTTAGTATTATTTATTCCTACCGTTTGCCACGTTAGCTTTCTCCGTTTCTGATGCAATCTCATCCTCCACAACGGGAAGCGTTTTTCACGATAGGGATAGGGACTAAAAGCGGTAAAAATAGGGAGATCGGGCCTAAAATGGGAATAGCCTGAAAATGTTGAGACTAAAATGTGCTTTCCGCCGTATATTTTTATCTATATCATGGAAAAAAACACAAACGTTAGGCTTAGCCGCCGTAACAGTAAAGTTGCACGAGTTCGCGGCTACTTCAATATAAAAGTCGTCACACATTGTGAATATGGTCATATTATCATCAAATTAAAACCATGTTTGCTGACCTTGAAGAGTACAACTCCATCACTCATAATATCAACACATGGACAATAACTCGATTTTATTGTGTATTATTCCATTTATCTTTTGTTGTCTCACCAAAAAAAAAAAAAAAAAACCATAATGTATCTAATTTACTCTAAAAGTATCCCTTCAAAGTACTTCGGTTCAATTTTGGTCATCCGGTCCAATTACATCCATCATCCTCTAACTTTGACCACTTCAGTCCCTTAGGTCTACTTAAGTCCATTCGGCCCATTCGGTCCAGTTTGGTCATTCGCTCTTTTTGGTCCATTGTAGTCTACTTCGGTCCCTTGGGTACACTTTAGTCCATTCGGCCTTTTGCTCCATTAGGTCCACTTTGGTGGATGACATCCCAGTCCATGTGGACCACTTCGAATGCAAGACAGGTCCACTTTGGTGAATGTGGTCCGCTTTGGTCCAATTCAAACCATTTGGTTCAACTCGGTCCATTTGGTCGAGTTTAGTCCAATTTGTCCACTTCATTCTAATGTTCCCCAACATTCATATCGTTGTTTGTTTTAAGCATGCCTGAGTTAAATTGAGTCTAGAACAATTTGATTGAATTAGTACATGATATGAATTTTTTGTAATTTCATCCTTATTAATAATAACAAACAAAGGTGCATAACATATCCAATTTCTTCCGTAACTGTTGAAGTACTAACCACCTCAAGCCACGTTAAAAATATTAATTATATCTCAAAAATTACATTAATATAAATTATAACTCAACAAAATGACCCATCAATAATTTATTAACATAAACACGTAATGTGGGACTCACGTTCTTGGTAGTTTGGAGAATACATTATCTTTTCACTAAAGTTTATCTGAAATTCGTATAACATGCATGCTAGATGCTTTATTAATTGTTAAAAATAAGTTTGACGCTGCAAATAAAAATTTTCTAGAAATAAATAGAAAGTTGGAATGTTTTGAATAAACTACATACAAATTAAGGATGACGAACTACATGTTTGTGAATATACAAATACTTGAAAATCACATTAAATAACTTTCATATAATCCGTTCAACTGAAACTACAAAAACTATTGTCCTCCCTACGCTACAACCCCTACTTCCCCCTTCTGTTATGTATTACGAAAGGCAATCATCAAGAGTCGAAGGGTGGAGGAGGTGGAAAAGCATTCCTATACTCTGAGAAATCCGCTCTCAAAGCAGCAACCTCAGCAATGAGCCCATCTAAAAGCTGTCCATGAGCTGCTTGAGTTGTCATAAAGGTCTCCATCATAGCACGAAGAGAGAGAGGAGGAGCATCGGTGGGGTCCGCAGTAGCACTGTCAACGTGTACCTCATCATCACCATCGCCAGTAACAACAGTCGTGGGCTCAATAGGACTTCCCTCTGCATGAACATCTCCATCCCCATGTACTCAAGGTCTTTTTGATGAACCAACACTTGGTCCAACATTCTTCTTTTGTGCACTCTGCTGTTTGAGAAAGGTGGCTCCTATAGGGGCTGTGATGTGGATCAACTCTAGGGAAGGATAGTTTTGTAACTGTAAAAAGTTTAAAACCCTATATATGAAAACTGGAAAGAATAGAGAATGCTTCTTACACTTGCTCCTATGCGCCTCAGTAAGCGTTTGAATGAAAAGGGAAGGAAAACAAATGGAGGCATCAGTCACGAGGGCGTACAAAAAGAAACACCTCTCTATAGGAATAGTATGGACATAGGAGATAGGGAAGATGTTGTGACAAGCTATCCTAAAGAATATATAATTAAGTTCTGTTAAATCACTCGAGTTAATTCTTGGGTCAGATCTCCATGTCACTGATCTTCTGCAAAGAAGAGTCATAACATCTGATATAGGAGGACGCTCTGAGTATGGGTAGGTAGGTCTACACACACGAGGTACATTAAGAGCATCGGATACAACATTCTTAGTTATGACAAAACTTTGACCTCGAATCCAAGTACTCAGATTATCATCAAAACGAATATGGAGATTGGAATAGAACTCCCTAATCAGGGCAATAGAAGGGGCTTGTAAATCTTTAGACAGAGACAACCAGTTCCTACTCTGTAGATTCCTATGGACAGAAAGAGGTAATTCATCTAGATTGATTTGTCGTTCCGGCCAAATATTCCTATACTGAATTACGTTCTCAAACCTTTGCTCATTTGTAATTGTTTCAAACCTTGTTTCATCAAACGCAATTGCAGGCTCAGATGAGGAGGCAGACACTCTTTTGGCTTTGGGTTTAATGGTTTTCGACTTTTTCGGAGCCATAACTAGGATCTATAGACAAAGAACGAAAGCAGAACAACAAAACCAATATTTAGAACTGCGTTAGAGACACATAAAAACAGTGTACATATGCATGAGACATGAGAAAAATATTACATGATGCATGGATACAATACCGATTCAACATAAATGAATTCATTTACACTCATCAATTTCTTCGAAATATACGAACACTGACGCATGCTTCTCACATTATAAGAATACCTGTGTGAATCCACACTGCACATTGTGCAGCGGGTGTCAAACCAGTGACTACCAATCTATCAAACTTATAACTTGACTACAGTCAATTTTAGGTAATTATACCGAATTCAACACAAACCCATATTCCATGAAGAACAACCTGTGACTAGTGAACCAACATGCACACCCAGATACGAAACATTTGAATATAAACGATAGAGGGTTCTGCCACCAACATGCATACACAACAACCCATAAACCAATTCAAATCTATATACTACTCATACTCATCAAAATTTATGTTAGCTCAAACCAAGACATGAACTCTAATTTCCATGTTTTTCACAACCATTAAACTTCAAAGCATTTGAGTGTTGACAACCTATTAACAACAGATGTACAAAATCAACTCATTACATATCTCACATCAAAACTACTCATCAATAAAATCCCCAAATTTCATATGAACACATGAACCCGAAATTAATGCACACTTTGTTGTTCAGCTACTGTTTATGCAGTTAACTATATACACATGCATATGAAACATGCTTCACACGTAAATACCCATCACCATTGCAGACCTTGAGTACCCAAAATCATGAAAATCCCCAAAGACCTATCGGGTGCAGAATTTAGAGGGAGCTTCATGCAAAATTTTCTAAGAAATTTGAATTGGAAACAAGGTAAAAGCGTCTTACTACAGTTGAGGATCGATCTTTGGAGCGCGTGAAGTCGATTTGAGCATGAGCAATCGAAGGCAATCGACAGGGTGCTTCAGTGGGGTCTCGAGTGCAGCAGTTAAACAACAGAGAAGAACAGAACTTAAAGGTGGAGAATGTACATAACTCGCTTCAACGAAAGATGAGTATTAACATACTCGCCCTCAGAAGTACCGAGTTTTAATGAATGACCAACAAAATACCATTCGAAGGAGGGAACGAGCCACAGTACTCGACTAATAAGAAATCGAGTTATTTAATTATAACTCATTTTCTGTAAAACCGAGTACTAATACTCGCTATCACTGAACCCGAGTTTTAAATTAGACCGATCCAATACCGCTCAAAAACCTATCAATTTTTACAGAGAAGTTTCGCTGGAGTGTTGAATGAGGCACAGTACTCGACTAGGCCGGAATCGAGTTATTTAATTATAACTCGCTTCCTTTAAAACTGAGTACTAACTCAATATTTAATTACGGGCAATATAGTACTCGCTATATATAAACCCGAGTTTCATAAATCCGACCGATCCCCTACCGACCAACGGACCTATCGAGTTTTACAGAGAAATTTGGCTGGACAATTGTATTTTTCGATGGGTCGAAGGTTGATTCAATTGACGAACCAGATAACTCGAGTACTACGTTTTCGAGTATTGTTTATACGTTACTCGATAATCGTAAAATCGAGTTATATAGTAAATAGACTTCACATGAAATTGTTGTCAGATGCAGCTCATTTTTAATATTACACTGGGGGTGCACACTTGTGCATATTGCAATAAATAAAGTTGCTTTTCAGATTGGCCCTACTCTAGATAAATCATACATCACGTTTTGGAAGCTGAAAATCACCATTGTCACACAAGAGGCAATGGTAGTAATAATATTATACAAGTAACTGAATTGTTCGCTTGACCAGCTTATAGTCTTACCCCATCTAATACAAAACAGTAATGCCATTAACAAAGTGCATGCCCACATAAGTACATAACAAAGTGCCCTATTAGTATCAACTTCCAAGCAAAAAATGACCACTCCCTAGTTTTCCATGTGTCACGTGCCTGTTCAACTGCTGTCGTTTGGTTGCTTTATCAGGTGGTAGGGATCATCCTCTGGCTGCGCACCGTACGTCCATTATCACCCATCCACCTTGGCTGCCGATCCTACTGTAAACGAGTTCAAATATGTTATGTACATTGGACCCTATCTTAGTTATTAACCAGCAAAATAGCCACAACAATGCTCAGCCCAATCACCACTTACAATGAATGATGTAACAGAACTATTGAACAACCTCATTTCACGATCCTAAAATGACCATCATATGTAAATACTCATGCATTCACACCAACATTTGTTTCATGACTGAACTACTTACTATTGCAATAGAGAACAATTTACTACTACTAAGTTGTAAAAAGTCACGTAACAATTTCTATGACAATAGTTGATAAGAAATTGGAAGCTTTACCTATGATGCAACTCCACTGCTCGTTGACTCCACATTTCGAGTAGGACATGTTCTACGGTTGTGCCCCTCTTGGTGACACAACTCACATCTTGACTTTGGTCCATTCTCGATCCAGAGGGAGCTCGACAACTCCCTATCATCCTCGTCCATCTCATTGCGGATTCGTGTCGACTTTGGCCGACCTTTGTTCCAGATCAATCGCGGGTTCGGCATCACTACTCTAGTCTCTTCCGGTTCCGGCCATGCTAATCTGTCTTTCAACGGTTGGAATACTGGTTCGTAGCTGTGGTACCTACAAGTCACACTATAGCAAGGATCAATAAACTGTTGCACATCATGCTTATACTTAGCACAAATTGCTATTACGTGTGAACACGGGATCTTGTACGCTTGCCATTTCCCGCATGTGCAGGTCATACATCGAAGATCAACCTTATGCGTGTGTTGTCCACCCCCATTACTCAGAAGATTACCTGGTGTGTCAACCTGATATAACCGCGCTTGTGCGCACATCCGTGTCACCATATGGTCCTTTGCTTTCGTTTGATTTTTTTCGAACTTTTCCATGGCATACTTGCACCATTCTTGACCCGCTTCCAACTGATCTAGAGTGAGATTACGATGGGCGTCAAAGTACGAGTTCACTTTGAAGAAGGTGAACCTGACCATTGCTGTTATTGGCAAGCTACGTGCACCTTTCAATACTCCATTAAAGCACTCTGAAAGGTTGGTTGTCATTGCTTTGTATCGACGCCCCCCGTCGTGTGCAAGTGTCCACTTTTGTTTGTTTTCAGCTTTGAGGTACCTGTGTGCAGCCGACTTGACATTGCGAATTAATTCTAGGGTGGCTTCAAACTTTCTGATTTGATTCGCACTTGCTGCCCTCCATACCAAGTTCTTCAACTCCGGAATTTTCCATTTTGTGTTAACATTGCTGGCTACACGGCGGAGGTAGTACCGGTGATGGGCCTTGGGGGGCTGCAACCAAGTCATACTTGTGTCATCAAAGCATGCTTTTATCCCCGAATGTCGGTCAGAGATGATGCAAAGATTGGTCCGGTCTGTAACAAATCGTGTCAAGCATGCCAAGAACCATCCCCATGTCTCCTTGCTCTCACTCTCAACAACGGCAAACGCGAGTGGATAAACCTCGTTGTTAGCGTCCGTTGCCATTGCTATCAACAACTTCCCCTTGTACTTGCCATAGAGGTGCATTGCATCGATACTTATCACCGGCCTACAATGCTTGAACCCTTCAATACACGGACCAAAAGCCCAAAAGGCACAGTTAAATGTGCAAGTTCCCAGCACACCATGGCTGTCGCACTTCAACTGTGTCACTGTGGTCGGATCTGCATCTTTTAACGCTGCCAGAAACTGAGGCAATTCTGCGTATGACTCATCGAAATCCCCGTAGATGGCTGCAGCTGCCTTCTGCTTTGCATCCCAAACCTTATAGTGAGACGTCCAATGGTCATGCTTCGCATGCAGAAGACTGCGCAGGGTTGCTATTGTTCTTGAAATGTCTTCTCGGACATACGACTCAAGTGTGATGGCAATGAACTTTGAATCCATCATCCTTCCGTCATGATCCACCTGGAGTGATGAGCAACTGTGCTGACCGTTACATGTTGTGATCATCCACATCTTGTGCCTTTTGCTACAAATAGCTCGAACTGACCACGGACATGCATCGTGTACACACTTTACAACCAGTCTCCCGGGGTCTGACTTCGTGTACTTAAATTTCTTATTGAGCCCCACAGAGAACATGGTTAACGCATGCTGAACCGCAGCTTTGTTCTTGAATAGCATCCCCTTGCTTGGTTCGTCCCCTGGTCACCAACACATCAGACCTGATTCTAAGGAAGGTGATGAGTCATGAATATTATCCCATGTGTTTGACGTGAACCATTCGGGGTTAGGGTTCGGATTGGGGGAAGCTTCCACATTGTTTTGAACTTCAACTTCATCTGAAAAGTCCAGATTGTCCTCCGCTCCATCGTTATCAATGAACTCCTCGTACACATCTCGAGTGTCATCCATTTCAATTGCCTCGTCCAAGTAGGTTTGGTTATGTTCATTTCCATTAGTATTCCCACGGCCCTCACAGGGATGGATAGACCCTAACACTTCAGCGTCTTCAATATTGTCTATACCAACCTCATTGCTTGGTCGAACGTTGTAGGGCAAAGACATCTCAGCTGTAACTGAAGGGTACACAATGGTTACAGGAACTGATTCTTGCTCTCCAGCTCTATTGGCACACTGCGAAGCCCCGTCAACATTTAACCCAATAGTGTCAACAGTTACATACAAGTCAGAACCGATGAATTGCGGTGCCCGCTTTATCACTTCCCACATGATTGACACATCATCGTCGCACTGTAACTGAATTGAATTGTAGAAAACTTGGGTACCCACCAATTGCTGAGGAGCCCGAAATACAATGGAGATGTCATGGAAATCCTTCTGTAACCCCAACGTCGACATTATCTTCCGTTTCAATTTTGTCATGCGTATCCCACGTTTCACTTCAACAAGCTTCTTCTTGTGGTTTGGACCTTGGTATGATAGCCCATGCAAGTCATTACTATATGCTTCCCCGTCATAGTAAATGTAGAAGTAATGCGGACTCATAATGGACCTGAACCATAAATATTATTAATTTAGGCATGCTGTGTAATATTGTGCAACCATAAGCTAACTATATATTCCCTATACTTCGCTGTTCATGTAGGTAAACAAACCTAAGCAACTTGTGCTAAAAAACCCCATCTTCGTTATCATAAATTTTAGGCGAGTCATACAGTGTTGACTCGCCTAAAATTTACAATTGTTACCTTATAAATAATGTAGTTCATCAGACTGAAATCATCGAAAATAAAAATGTGGGCACACTGTGTTTGGGTTTCATGTAGGATATTGTTAAACAAATCATAATTCATAAGCATTGCAAAAGTTAAAGTTAATTCGTGCCATACAACATATGCCACATTTATTTTCATGTTGAAATACCCCCCATTGAACACCCACAACATTCAAATAATTTGCATTATCATAAATTGTACCACATTATTATGTTCAGATAACCCCCATTGAACACCCACAACATTGAAAGAATTTGTGTTATCATTTAGACATAGCACATTAATACGTTCAGATACCCCCACTGAACACCCACAACATTCAAAGAATTTATGTTAGCTACAATTAGACCACATTATTACGTTCACTGCAATCATTGACTTCGAACAACATTGGAAGAATTTGCAATGTTCAACTTTGTTATCAGTAGTTACCTATAAGGTGAGACGTTGACAAAACGGAGACAATGTAGAGAACAGACAATTGTGCATACAAATGGACCTGGTCAATCTCCCGTGAAACTGGCAGTAGATGGTCTAACACAACAGTCGAACTCTGGGACCGGTCCACGTTCAGAAGGCAACTGGATTTTGTGCATGGCAAATGGTCAGTGGTCCCAAGGAAAATGAGGAAATGCAAATAGTACTCGAATTTAGGTAAATCGAGTACTATTAACTCGGCTACTAAGAAGCCGAGTACTATTAAAGATCCGTACCCGATCAGTCAGGGGTTAATATGACTCGGCTTTGAGAAAATCGAGTAATATTTACTTGGACTAGTATAGGTGGGGGAGCAACAATTATGAAACTCGTTCTTCTCACAGGCGAGTTGTATACGTTCCGTGCAATTATAGCCCTAGCATACTCGACCACAGGGAAGTCGAGTAGTATACCCTTCATAAAGGGCAACTTCCTCTCATTCTTTTAGTTGGGTGTGTATGAGCAGAAGAAAACAGTCAGAAACGGAGAAGAGAAGCCTCCTTCACTGAACCCAGGTAGCATGCCCACATGTTTTATACTTGTGCTTAAACAATTTACCACTATACAACTTTAATTTGCAAATGTTTATCAGATCTTGAAAGAAGCAAACGTCAAGGGTGTTGTAGTCCACTGGCAGCTGTTGGCAAAGCGACATGGTACATGTTTATCTAGTAGCTCAAATTATAAACTTGGTAAGTTCTAACCCCAGCAACACCCTACGCGCTTTTCACATACAATGCTGTTATATGTTCCTCTTTTAGGGTGGCAGATACTATGTAGTTTTCATTGGTCGTGCTCCTGGCATATACGACAATTGGGCAGAAGCAAGTAGACAAGTTCATAAATTCACAAACACCGAACATAGGTCATTCAAAGATCAACGGGAAGCAGAATCTGCATACACAGAGTTCTTGCAACGTAATGGCTCGAACGTGCAGTATGGTGCTTCCCCATCGTTCGCATCTCCTACCCAGAAATCGGCATCAAGCCCGAGGGGGACATCTCAAAGCAAAGGTCCCAGCTATTTCGATGGAGACGTTAGGAACAGAATGTTGAGGTATCAGTTAGACGTTGCCATTGAGGAGCGTGACCACGCAAGGAGGATTGCAACCTTGAGTACTAACATGCTCAGTGATGTGGTGGCCCATGTTCTGGGGGATGATGAAGTTCATGATTCAACACGACAAGGAGGCATAAAATGAAGGCGAAACTATGGCTCCAGCTTCTGGCATACCTATATCAAGTAATACTAATGACGTGTTTTTATGCTGGCTGTGCCTTAAGTTTGCATGCCTGATGGGCTGAAATGTTGTTGAATTGCATTTTCATTTCCCTTTTGAACTTTAATTTGGAATCTATCTTGGACTGTTGCCCTATAATTGCTTGTATTGTTGTTGAAATTGGCTAGGTATGCGGACTGATGTGATTGTTTCGGACTTTGGATACCAACAAGTACTTTCGGACTTTGGCTACGTATATTGTTCCACATTCAGAAGCAATTGTGCATTCAGCTCTTTTCCAAGTGGTTAAACATTCAGTTTGGGTAGTTTTAACGGTGGGATTTTATTTTACTTTTACATATTCATCTACTTTTTATTTTAACTTTTATGGCAAACAGAACAAAAAAAAAAAAAAAAAACGTTTCAGTTAGACATTTATAAGTATAGATAATGACATTATGGTTCATTTTATAATAAAAATGCCAATAAAAAAAATATCTACGCATATTTATCTTGTGCTATTGTAATTTTATATATAATTTTGTACCAATTTCGAATCTACTGTAATTTAAATATTCATAACTGTAGAATGAAATTTGTACACAAGGTAATTAAAACAATCACACTCGTTCAGTGGGCACTACCATTATATGGGTCATCCCTAACACGACCTGTTTATTAAATGGATTACTTGACACGACACGTCTAACCCGTTTAATTAGTAGGTGATGTGAAGGTCGACGAAAATAACCTATTACCAACTTGTACTCGATTATGACCCAAACAACTTGTTCAATTATACATTGTATGTAACTCGAATAACCTGATAACTCGAGTACCATCTACATTCCGAATTCAACCATAAATGAAGTAATAAAATAAAAATAATAACAAAAGCAAATAATACTAATCAATACTTCCCAAAAAAAATCACTAGTCCAAAAGGTTACACCCTCCATACTACACTGAAACTGTAATATGTCAAAGTTCCATAAACAGAACACACATGCAGAATATTGTCTAGTTTGACACTTCACATAAAATACTAAAAGACATTACACATTCCCATAAAATAGTGACCCAAAATGATTACATGGCATATCAAAGTATCCTTCATAGCAAAATCCTGAGCTGACCATCCAAGTGCCTTATTAAGCCCCACAGAAGCCATCACTGATTACTAGCAACATGCTCATTTGAAGAGATTGAGGGTTCTGGACTCAGAGGTGTCTTCTTTGTGCTCATCGTTATTGATATTCATGGTCATTTTATCTGCAGTGAGCTCTTCCAATTGTGATTGTGATTGTGATTGTGCAAGTTCTACATCAAATAAATTTAATGAAACATTAAATACCATTATAGTGCATCATAAATACATTCATATGAAATGTAAAAACTGTGGGTAATCCAGCAATTGAAGCAATGCATCAATTAAATAAATAAGTCATTCACATAGTAATTCACAAGCAATAAAATTAACGATCAACTATCTACCAAGTCTGCCACAAAAATCTATAAACTATTATATTTTGAATATGCATGAATATAATTTGTATAATACAGGAATGCTCAATGCCATCATGCATCAGTTGTGCTGAATTTATTCCATTTATATTATCATGTACATATCTATATGATATATGTAACTCAATTCCTCTGTTGACGTGTCATCCATTCCATCGTGTTTCAGTTTTCTGTACACCCTTTCATGATTAATATTTAACATACATATTGTTTTCGTTTTCTATAGTTTTCTCTACACCCTTTTATGATATGGGAAATCCATAACCTTTTTGTCATACATTCAAATAATGTAAATTGTACAACATTCAAATTGGGATTTAAATTGTACAACGTTCAAATAATTTGTATTCTCATAATTTGATAATAATTTTTGTTTGATAAGTATAATTTGATAAAAATTTGTATTATCAGAATTTGTTTTTACAAAATCATCATAATACTTATTATCAACAAATAAATAGAAAAAAAATTACCTACATTTGCAACTGTAGAAACAGGAATGCCCAATGGCACCTCAGAATTCCTTGGACATAACTCCAAATGGCGCTTCAAATCTCCAGGACCATCTGCTCCAGAAGCAATAAGTTCCTTTCCACAGTCCTTGCTGTGGGTAGACATTGCTTTGGACATTGTCGGAAGCAGCTGAAACCAAGGCGAAACAGTTGAAGTCCTCCTCTTGTAGACCTTCACATTTGTCTTATTCTTAGAGTCAGTCTTAGCCTTCTTTGGCGGAGGAAGTGCAGCCAATTCCCCTATTACTTCATGAACTTCATCTTCTAATGCAATGGCTTTTCCTTCACACTTAATGTCAATAGGAATCATCTCATCACTTTCCATCTAGACCAATTTCAAGAAAAATTATTCATAAGGCATTTAGTAATTATAAGAAAAATTATAGAATGAAAAATAAATTTAAAATCAACAGATCTACACTGAAACTACAATAAAAAATAATTACGGCTTGAGTAGAATGTTCTTCTATTATTTCATTTGAAGATGGTGGAAACAGGCAAAACTTGAGAAGCATTAAGAAATCATAGACCAAAACGTGGTGGCATTGATAAATTCAGTAATGCAGACCTAGGGAAAACAGGTGATGAAAGCGCAATGGTGTTTAGTATTCTTTATGTAATATATGGTTAAATCCTTTATATAAAAAAGACGATGATGCTGTGAATCCTAAGCCAGGAATGCTAAGATATGCAGTGATTCAGACTGAGCTTCTATGGATTGTGTTTCCCAGCAACATGCTCATTACGCTGTCTCACGAGCTCATCTTTAATAGCTCCTGAGACAGCTTATTGGTCGAGGGGCTAATGTGCACATCAAGTGTGGTGGGTGCATTACTCTACAGTTTATAAGCAATGTCATTATACACGCTACTTTCATATCCACCATTGTAAAGGGCTGTCAGGTTAGAAAATTCTTTCTGGTATTTTTTCTTCAAAATCTGACTATGCAATTATATACATGTATGCGGGTGATACAGTTCCACAGTTTTTGACCTTGTTTCAGTGTTATGAGAGTATTTTTATAAAAGGCAACCCTTCGGAATGCATAACAAATAACAACATATTCATAACTAACAAAGTAAGATAAAAAACAAATACAATAAAAAATTTGTAAGAAAGAAAAAAATTATTAACTGAGAAAATACAATTTCCCTTCTTTTTATTTTTATTTTTTTGTTATACGAGCTTTTAAAGTTTGGATTAAAGCAGAAATAAGAAGAATTCCCCTCTAACTATCTTATTTCAAACGTTATCTTATTTCTCCTTTCAATGAAACATGCTTCTCACAAATACGTAATATGTGGTTAAATCCTTTATCTAAAAACAAAAATAAATAAAAAATAAATTGCCAAAGAAAAAACCCACAAACATCATATATCATTTAACTGAATAAACAAACGAAAGAAAAATTATTTTGTTTTAAGATGACAGAAACAAAGAAACTTGAAACAAAATCTTCGAGCAAGACCCAAGTATTGTAAACGCGCCTAAAATACAAACAAACACAAGTCTACTATTACATTTAAACAATGAACATGATAATGAGTTATATAGTAAACAAAATCTACAAGTATAGATTCATTTCATTTGTAAGAAAACAAAACAATATAACATATATACCTTGCTACTAGATTCGGTGGTTGAAAGCTGAAGAAAAAGACCAGAGCGCAGCCACGGTTTTGAGAAGAAGATAAATTAGAGGGGTCGGCTAGGGATTTGAGGGGGTGAGAGAGTAGAATGTTCTGAGACATGGGAAGGCTAGGGTTTTTATAGAGAGGCGGTTGGGGTTTTGGGAAGAAGAAGAAGAGTCACAGACCGAGTAAAGGCTGACGGCGCGTAACAAAGAGACACAAGTTCATAAATTCGATGAGAGGGCTGACGAGTTCTGAGGGTAATTGAGAAGTTTGTGTTTGTTCAAGAGGTTTGAGGATAATTCTTCAAAAGGAAGCACTTTGAAAATTTCGAGATTTGCATTTGTTCAAGAAATACTCGACTACAGGTTAGGCGAGTTCCAAATACTCGCTTCGAAGAAAACCGAGTACATTGGTGGTAATATAAAATAATACTCGATTAAAGTATAACCGAGTATTTTGTTTGACCGATCACCAACCAATCGCGAAGCAATCTCGAACTAATCGCGACTTACAGAGAAGTTTGGCAGTAGTCATGCATTCCGTCGATGGATCGCGATAGGCTTCGACTGATCTAAATAATAAAAGAGTAGAACTCGGTATGCCCAAACCCGAGTAGTATAGTAGGAACTCAATAACAGGAAACTCGATTACCTCGACCAAGAACTCGCTTCCTCGAAAGCCGAGTACATAGTTCATACTATAAATTAGTACTCGATGGAAGTATAGCCGAGTATTTTGTCTGACCAATCGCCAACCAATCGCGAACCAATCGAGTTTTACAGAGAAGTTTGGCTGCACTCATGCGAATGTCGATGGATCGACATAGACTTCGACTGATCAAAATAATAAAAGAGTATAACTCGCTATGCCCAAACCCGAGTAGTATAGTATGAACTCAATAGCACGAAACTCGATTACATCGACGAAGAACTCGCGTCCTAGAAAGCCTCATAGAAGGTGGTCCTCAGTATGAATGGGGGCGTTACATAGTACTCGATTTCTCTACGACCGAGTTCACCGACCAATCGCGACGCCACCGAGTCTTCCAGAGACATTTAGCCTAAAATACAATTCGATGGGTGGAAACCCAGTTCGACTGATCGATAACTTCTCAAAAATACTCGGCCACCTCGATATCGAGTTTTTAAGTATTACTCGTTTTCCTAAAGACCGAGTACTAGTTAATATTTTCACAAATATCAACAAATAAATTCATGTTGAACCCAGGTACAACCCCAAATTCATGTATACTCATTTCAAAATTCGTAAACATATTATTATTGTGTATTATTAATTAATACAATACTATGAACCTTAAAATCTGTTTTAGTATAAATACTTAATCATTGTTCACGTTTCACTTCCAAGCAAAAAATGAATACCAAAAAAAAATCTTCCTGACGAGATATTGGTTAAAATCTTTTCAAAAGTAGGCAAAGATTTGGCAACACTCATAGGGAACATTAAGTTAAGGTATCAAAAACTTTATTTCAAGTTGTATGTATTTATTTATTCCCCGCTATATAAATTATCTACTCTATTAATTTAAATTTTTTTTTTCTGTTTTCTTAGTTGCAAACGCTTCAATTAGTTAACAGAAACCAATTTAGTCCTCCAAAAAATTCAACTGACTCCATTCTTTAATCACCCAACTCTACTGAAGCAAGCAGAAAAAACCCTACTTTTCCAGTGTTACGAAGCAGAAAATCCCGATGCGCTACTGATAGTGGGAAGCTGGCAATACTTTTTGAATGAAGAAATCGAGGAAGGGAAAAATTTAATTGAAAAAGCTCTTCCATGTGGCAAGTTTATTGCAACTTATATACAGGGAATCATGCTACTTTGTGAGTCAAATCGGGGTGGCATTGATAACCTTTTGGAAGTTTTAAAGGATGAACATGGGAAACATTGGCTTCGAAATTGCCGAAATACACTTCGACACGTAGTTGCGGGAACCACCCTGTTTCAAATTCTGAACTTTCAAGCATGCCACAAAGTTGGAATGGGACATTGGAACTGAAATGAACCTTATCCTCACGGTTATTTAGAATTTGTGGTTACATGCAAAAGATGCTCAATCGACCTTGAAATGTTGAAGTTGGTGAATAGGCTTCTGTAATTGTGTATTTGGTTAAATATCCCCAGATTTCATTGTAGCATCACTTAAATAAGAAGATATATAATTCTGTTCTTATATTAATTGCTTGTTCAGCTTTACAAAAGTTTTACAATTATAAATAAAAGGCACACAATCAATTACATTTTATTACATTCTCAACCCAATATCAATAAAAGAATACTATAGTTTATTACATTCTTCTTGGTTTGTACTCTAAATCCATGTAAAAGTTTTTGTAAATGTACATGAAAACTAACCAGGTATCAAAACTAAGAAATACATTCAGTGTTTCATTGATACTGAAAAGTAGCATATTAACAGCAACATACTTGGCTTCAATGCTTCATGGAATGCTTCAAGACATATGTCTGGCAAGTGACATTGAACTTCATTGCAGCAAAGGCTAATATATTATCCTGCTAATAAGATATCATACCGACATAGTTATTAGTTATTACTCCATATAAGCGTTTTCGAAAATAAATGGGGAATTAAAAAGTGCATAAACAAACCCTTGTTCGTAAGCTCAGTTGTGCCCAAATCCAACTACAATTTCGGCTTTATTGTCTAAATTAGTACCATATTTGTATAACATAGAAATGCCCAAGTAGAAAACAAGTTAATAAATGAATACCATATCTATATAATATAGAAATGCCCAAGACGAATTAAAGATCAACTAGAAATAAGTATTATTATTTGGTAAAAGATAAATAGCATCACCAAAATTTCAAACATTCTTTTGAACCAACATAGCATCAGCAGAATATGTTGGAAATCCTTAACATATAAACATCAAGAATTTGGGCTAAACTTGTTAGGCATGATTGGTAACAATTCAAGAAACAAAAAATGCAAATATTTTCCACAAGCAACCATAAGAGCCACGGTTTATATCTTTAAAATGAACTACAAGAAACAAAATATATTATCCACCAGCAAAATACCCACAGTTTATTAATTACCTTCGTTGGCTGTGTTTTGGAATGATCATCTTCAACAACGGCTGTGTTTTGGAATGATCTACGCATATGTTGGATTGTCCCAGTATCAAAATTTTACTCAGAGGCTACATAATCAATATGGACATTGTCATCAAAAATTATTTCAGATTTTGCAGTCTATGCACCTGATGATTGCAACTGTAGCAATGGAATGTGTTCATATGCAATGATATAGTTTTGAGTCTTAACACAAAAGGTAGTAAGTAAAGAAAGAGGAGGTAAAATGTGTGTGTATGTGTGTGTATAGCCTCAAGTGGATTCCTAACGCCTATAGGTAGCAATACAGCTTAGAAAACCAGTTGTGCATAACAAATCAAGAATCATTATCCGTACTAACCGCCTCAAACACTATACCTCATTACCTATCAAGAGCCACAATTGTAATTAATACAATCAACGAGTAAACCAAACTCATTTTTGTAAGTTATTGACAAATAGAGAACTAATTCCGAGCACGTTCAAGTAGGCTCTGCCACACACAAATGCAATCGTCCCTCTCATCGTTAACCTCTTAACAAGAGCTTTAGCATATTACCCTACCTACAATGACCATCAATTTACTCCCCAATCATCCTCATTTGTTTCAAATTTATCACTTCGAAATATTCTACGGTGAAAACAGACACAAACCAGGTTTTCCTCAAGAAAACTAAGTTTCTTGCTTTTACTCGAAATATGCTATACAAACCCGCTGCACTTTAATGCCATGTGGGCACAGTTGTGCATATTTGTTCATCAAAAAGAATTATATACACATGGGCAAAGGTTTCTTCCTTTACAGCTAATGACCGAGAAAACAGGGGAGGTAACATGCAAACGGGGGAGAAAACACGAATGCAAGACACGCGGCCACCCCATGGAGCCCACAAGCGTACCAACACGGCCAAAGCAAACCCAAAACCCCAGAAACCTAAACCAAACACACGAGTACTATGATTGTGAACTCAGTTGCTTAAAAGTAACAATCAACTAATTGTAGCAAGTCAAAATCTCAACTTTCTAATATTGTTTTCGACTTCTCTATCAACATGATGTTTTTTTACAAACATCATGTTAATTATCAAAAACTAAACCTCAACAACCGCACATCTAATAATTGCAACAGATATTGGATAAGGTTTTACCCCCACATCCTCCACAACTGGGACAGCTCAACGATCTTTTCGTTTCCTCACAGCTGCCTGGGCCGGTCTCGTCTTACCTGAAATTGAAAGTAGAGCACATTACTTGCATGCACACATTCCCTAACAGCCAAAGCAGAGTTTAAAGAGGGACAGCCCATGGTTTGTACTGTGTACGGGTATGTGTATTATTATTATTACTATTAATATCATTTGCTGTTATTATTGATTGGACTAAAAGCAGTGTTTCTGACCCACGTGTTTGTGAAAAACTATCATATACGCAACCATAGTCATTCACAAGTAATTCACAATTATTGATAGTATTAGATGCATTTAGTCCGACTTGCTTTTTTATAATGAAACCCCTATTAGGTTGACATTAATGCAACAATTCCAGGGATGGAAGCCTAAATGAACAGAATCTCAAGAAGTGTGCTATATATGCATGTACATTTGGATTAAGTTTTACATCATATATATGAATGCATGCATACTTCTCAGATCAAAGTTCCATAATAAAAACTCTTTCACTTTAAGTTCACAGGGAGTGCATGGTATTTACCGTCACCGGTCCCACAACCAGGGGGATGTATGTCAGTGCGGAGTGATCTTCGCAACACGGGTACCCGCTCAATATTTTCACTCCCTATCTGTTCAATCTGTGCAGCCGGTTCGTCAGGGTTAGGAAGTGAAGGTTCTTGGGTCGGCTCAGGCTGAACTATAGGTGGAGTCGTTCGGCCAGGTGTCGGTACAAATATACAGCCACCGTTGTGGGCAGAGCCACTGACCATTGGGGGAGACAGCCGCGTGGGTAGTGGCGATCGAGGGCCAGCTTGAGCTTGGGTACCGAGTTTTGCACTGTCGTTATGGCCAGCGGGGTGGGATGGCTGGGCAGCAGCGTCAGACGTGCATCGCGATGACCCGGCGCCATCCATGTACATGTCCCAATCGCCGTCGAACGCCTCATCATCTGTACCTGGACAGCTGTATTTATTAAGATGGCAACAAGGGATTGAGTCAGAATAAATAAAGAAGATGAAGAAACAGGTTTGCATGTCTTACATTTCGATACATATATATTTTGCTTGGGAGAAACAAAATAAATAAAGATGATAAATAAAGAGTCAATAAGATTTATAAAACGAGATTGAATACAAATAAGCTTGTAGGGATTAAGATTCTCTATATTTTAAAGAACACTAAATAATCGCACTTGTTACCTTATAATGCAAAGTGACAGTACACACATATTGACACTACTTGTTACCGTATAACAGAAAGTGACAGTACAGACATATTGGTATCCAACACAAAAAAAAAAAAAAAAAAAAAAAAAAACAGTATCTAATAAACAACGTTGAAGTTTTTGTTTGTTTGATCTTTTTTTTTTTTACGTTATAAATTTGAAAGTACTACTACTAATACAATACACACAACCTTTAGGTATAATGTGCGATTCCATAATACACATCCTGTATAGGGTAAAACAACAAACAGCTCTCCCTCTCTCTTCTTGGACACTCAGACTGGACTCATCTCTACTGCATTAAATGTGCATCGATACTAAAGAATAAGATTTTTCCCCCTTTACTGTATGAAAAGAAAATATAGATACCATACCATATCCTAAAAAAGAGTATAGAGCAAATCCTCGTAGGATGTCCACCCTTAATCAAGTACTTTGTATCTTATGAGTTAAGATTTCTCTTTCAATTGTAGGCAAAATTGAATTTAATAGTTTGGTACAAAGTGCTTATTCCCACTGGTTACGGACGATATGCTTAGTTTTAATTAAACAAGTTTGGCAGAACATGTAACTCATTATACCACAATTACATCCATCTTAGTGCAAATTAACCCTGAAAGCCACTTACCAAACAATATATACTTTGCTACCATAATATGTCGTCTAAATGAAATACAACTGAAAGTACTAGAATTGGAAGTCAGTAAGAATTGGAGGTAGTAGAGGTGGAAGTTACCTAAGTCATGCTCATCCTCCGAATTGCGTATAGGCGCAGGCGCAGGGCCACGACCACCTCTACGACCTCTAGCGCCTCCATGCCCTCCCGACCCAGCACCTCGCCCGCCACGGCCCATGGCCTGTGTGCTCGCCTCACTCGCCGCACGTGCATTCTCCAATTGCACCCGGCTCAACTCTCCAACAAGATCCAGCGTACGTAGCAGCTGGTTGTCCAGTTCAGATCCTGGTTCGCATTGCAATAGTGATGCAACATTTGACTCAACCTGTGAAATAAATGCGTCACGTTAAAACTTTTAATTTCTAGTTACTTTACATTATGTTCAGAAAACTATGATCACCTTATTCATATATATATAGTGAGTCTGTATGAAATGGCAATTGAAATGCACACCAGTACATATTGGTTGCGACAAATGCATATCTAGTGACAATAAATGAAATGTTCTCTACAATGAATGTCAAAATATTGATTCAATGGCTCCATAAAACATAATTTTCATAATGCATGCAGCAACACACATATATTGTCGATTCATGGGTCGAGAAGCATGGAATTGTTGCCTTACCAACATATCCCAATACGCCGACTCTCGTGTAATGTACCGTCTGGTCATCCTTCGGTACGACTCCATGTAAGCAACAAGGTACGTCGTGTCCCCATCCAATATCGGTACCTCGGCAACATGTTCCCCTCTATGGGCCCATCGCTCAATGTAGCCAGCATGTTCTTGCGGCCAATTCCTCTCTAATTTACCTTGGAGGGATATTCTATGGAGATCAACCGATGTATCCACAATCTCCGGTGGCACTTGCTTCATCCCAAACTGACAAAAGACACGTTCGGGATGATGCTCCTCTACTATCCAGAAGTAGATCAACGGCACAATGGCCCTCCATATGTGTTGGCCGGCAGTGCAATATTGGGGCAGCGAGTCTAGGACATCAATATACGGCTCCCAAACAACCTGAACAAATGGTCAACAAAAAACAAATCAAACACGTACTTATTTGTGTCAATCCTCAATCTAAGCAAATATGTACAAGACCATTGAAGAACCACTTGACTAAAAATCATAAGACATTCTTGACCTATTTCCCCATCTTATTGGATTTGACATGGAAAGCGAGGGAGAATTTTTAAGGGCTCGCTTCCAAATATGGGTGGAATCAAAACCACAAACATGAATATAAATATTGACTATATTGAACTTCTGGAAGGTTCGTAAATAATTCCCTGTATACGTGGTCTAGTCGAACTGTTTGTACATTATTAACTATACACATGCAGTAGTTGACAACCCTACCAAGTGAAAAACAAAACTAGGGAGAACTATATCATCATGACATGAAGAGGTAGAATCCGTATACTCGACAGTGACGCACGATACGCAGCTAGCACATGTGTGGCATGCTCTGTCGTTCTCTTCGGCCCCTTCCATCTAGTAAACATACAATTTCAGACAATGTCCATTACTTAATATCAAACAACAATGCTGCCGTAAGAGTAAAATGCTTTGCAAAAGCCATTTCTATAGGAATATATATATATATATATATATTGATATATTACTTTGCTCAGTAGGGACAAAAGCCTAGAATCGCTGTGGATTGTTGTTATTTTATGATTCGGGTCCAAGATTTTATTTTGACTCCTTGTAGATGTCTATTGCATTAACCCATAGTTAGGATTGTGGACTCTACTTGGTCCTCCTCGACGGGGACTTAGTAAAAAAATTTATAATTTCCATCCAAATCCAAATGCACACTTAGGGTATTTGCTTGGAGCTGGAGGTTAGGCAAATTGGAATTTTTTATTTTTTTGCACAAAGTTGCCTGTGCATTACTCAGCAAGAATGAGGACCATTTTTATATTTGATTTCGGATCCGGTTAATGTATACATTAGTCTTTTAGGTATTTGTTAATGTACACTTTAAGGTATTTGTCAATATAATTATATTAACCATATAATTAATGGAATTATAGTTTGTATTGTGGACTCTACAATATGTCATAAAGGTCACTGTCATAAAGGTCAAATATGTCTTAACAAAGCCCTTGCAGGCTTTCTCTCTCACACGAACAGAAACGCATTCAAGGCAATATTTGTAAAAAGCTCTGAAAAACAGTCTTACTACAATAATATTGCCTTGAATTTTGTCTAGCCATCCAAGGGCTATATTGTTCCTAATGTTGCTAATCAATTGGTTGACAACATTGTTCACGGTGTCCTGAAGTTTATTCATCAAAAGGCAAGTCTAATTTTCGGAAGGCCATTAGAAATACTAAGAGCGAAGAACACATATAGTGCTAAAATGACTAGAACTTGAAATTCCATCCTAATTTGGTAATTTATAGACACATACACGGTGAAAGAAAAATGGCATGACAATTCTACCAAGTGTATTAATCAAATAACATACCTCCTCGTGAGGGGACCTGCCTCAACTGGTGGTTGTGGCGGCCTCGTAATAGGGCATATAACTGGGAACCTCGAATACGCCCACAGCTGCACCAACATCAGTGCTCCTCCAATCTGCTTCGCCTTCGTCTCCGATGCCTTGCATAGGTGCCTGTACAGCCAGGCTAACGCTCCACTGCCCCAACTGTACCTCTTCGCATCGCTAATTGGGTTCAGGAACTGTAGAGGCATGATCGACACTCGGTCTGCTGACTTATCCATAAACAGAATAGACCCCAACCACACTAGTATGTGATAGCGCGTATGTTGCTGCACTACCTCGTCAGCTGCATCCGCAGGTATGGGACCTCTAAACTGTTCCTTAAGCCAGCTGACTCTTAACCTCGCCCCAGCAAGGATAAACATGTTTTCATGGGGATGCGGTACTGGGTCTAGAGGACGATGACCCAGTAAATCACGACACAACACAGGCCACTCTAACTTGACACTCCCAATCACCGGCAATCCATCAATCAGAACCCCTAGCATCACCTCAATATCTTGTAAGGTGATACCCATCTCTCCATGCGGTAAGTGAAACGTGTGCGTCTCCGAACGCCATCGCTCGACTAGAGCTGTGATCAATGCGTGATCAACTTCCATGTTTGGAACCTTAAATAACCCTTCGAAACCCGCCTCAGCTATGTAATGGGCAATTCGTGGGTCTAGCCCATGCTGGGGTAACTGACAAGATCGGCGTCTACACTTTAGCACGCCTGGCACTACCTGCACACGAAAGAGCGTTGTCTTACGATATTGCACATAAAATAACTATAAGAATGCTACATAATAATAATATGCAATAAACAGTAGGCTAATTGGTTAGTTACAAACATTTTACAATATGTTAGTTGTGATATTAACGGTTATTCACTCTAGCTTAATAGCAAATAGGATCAATTCAAGATCAATGACATTAAATAGAAGAATATTCTCCAAAAACAAAAGTAAAAAGATCAAAATTAAAGAAATATAAACACTGCGATATCACACCTAAGTTTTCTGAAGCAATCACAGTTAAATAGGAGAAGAAATCACACCCTCAAAACTTACAACGAGCTATCAGAATTTTATTAAACAATCTCATATCTATGTTATGAATGTTACACAACAAAAGTTGACCGTGTATCTTATGTGTCTATGCATGTGTGAACTAGCATGTGATATAGCAAATTTTAAACAAAAATCTCATTTGAATTGTGATGACATTGGCATAGCTAGATCCACATGTTAGGTTGGGAAAAAAATGAGGTGACGCACTTTAGAGCCATGGGGTCATGTCTTGTTCCGTTCCGTTCCTTTTTTTGATGGGAAAAATCCATTGGGACAATAGTGTTAAAACTTTATCTCAGTGTAGTTAAATAATTAAATTTCTCATATTCCAATATATTAAACTTTTAAGAGAATCAATAATTTAAAATAATACCAGAACAAGATGTCATATTAGGGATAGAATCGAGATGAGATGACACATAGGATGGGCAAAATTCATCTCCATCCCATCTCCTTTATTTTATGAGAAAAAAGAAATCCCACATGGGATAGAATGTAATACTTGAAAATCACATCTCTAGTATGCCTTATTTGTGTGTGAACTGAGTGGCTATAGGGTTAGGAACTTGGGAGCAAGATCCAAGAACTATTACACATTTGACTTGCAATTGTGTGAGGGCTAGGGCATGTATGCAAGGGCGGTGGTGGTATCGGTGGCTTATTATTTTCATTGGCAATGGTGACAAGCCATATCCCACAGCAAAGCACCGTCCATAGGGACTTTCCAGGCTATTTAGGTTATACCATTATACATGGTAGCATAAAGTCCCAATTTAGGCCTCAAATGTGGGTTCCATTCTCAAATGACAATAATTCATTCTCCATTGTCAATATGTTGCTCTTTCTAAGTCATGTCTAAAAAGTAAAAAGAGCTTTAAAAGTTGTTACCCCTTTACCTCTCAATTTCCTCATCAATATCAAATGAGGAAATCACAAAATTTAACTTGTTATCGATCCAATTTTTAACTTATAATGCTTAATACAATATTCACAGTACAGTACATTAAAAAAATTAATAAAATTACAATTATTTCTTAATTAAAAATTGGGTCAAGTGTCATTTCTTTTTTACATTTGTTAATTGATAATGCACACTATGCCTATATTAGCGGCCCCCTCATGATTCTGTGAATAGAAATTCCTAGTTCACTTTATTCCCATTCCACATGCCATTTGTTAAATATTAACCCCAAATTTAAATTAGTTGAATGATTATATAAGCTTATTGACATGTGGTATTATATGTTTTGCATTTGATTTTTTTATGTCATAGGGGGCCTTAGGCGTTTTGCAATGAGAAAGCTTTTTTAGGGTTCTCCAAAAGGCAGCTCATGGGATCATTAGACTGAATGCAATAATGGTGAGAATAGAAGAGAGGTTGAATTGTTTATAAACTAGTGCCATAAAAAAAACAAAATTAAATGAGACAAAATTTAGAACTATTTATCTAAAAACCAAAATGGTAATCGTAAGGTGGACTTATATTTAAGAGTAGAGTATAGCTGCACTTGGGTTTCTTAATCAGACAATTTATTACAATGTCTCAGTCCTAATTTTGTGACCACCGAGAGACTTTGTTGGCTGCTACTGATCGATTACTAGTACAATAATTTCTGTTGTCTAGTCCACACAGTCTGATCTATTTTAGCTTTTAGTTAGACAAGGCCAATACTATGAAAACTATAATGGTCTATTTAGTTAGTCATAGACACTAAGTTCTAGTGTGCGAGCATTTTTTTTTTTTTCTAAACATGCTCGCACACTTGAACTTGATCGTAAGAAAATCTTAAACACATTGAACTTTTTTTTTTTTTTAATAGAGAAGTTAAACTCTTAGATCTACGTCAAATAGAGACAATTTCAATCTATAACGTTTGTTCCTGATAATTGTTCTTTATTATCATACTAAGACATCAAATTTTTTGTGTAGACAGAGATCAAACGCCAAATCGTTTATTCAACTACAAAAAATTTTACTAGTTGAACTAATTGAAACCTACATATAATTGATCATTGATGATACATCAATGACCCCAATACTTGCTTTTGTATAGGCTATTGCTAAATCATTTCCAATATAACTTTTAAATGAAATCTATTGACATTGAATATACCTTTTCATTAGCCGCTACTGATGTTTAATATTTTTTTTTAACATTATAGTTTCAATATACCTCGTCATAACACTTGATGCTGTTAATGAAATTCTCGTCATAACATTTTATCATTGGATTAAATAAAATTCTGCCTAAACCAAAAGAGAAATGATACCATTTCCAACATCTATTTACAAGTAATCAAAGAACCATACAGCAAGAAAAAGAAATGATTTCAACATGTCCAAAGTTCATTGCAACTACGTACCTCGCCGGCAGCAGGCGTCTCCCACAACGCCGTGGATCGATGAGCCAGCTGCTGCGTCAACTGTGTACCAACCACGGGTCCAGGATCCATATTTGGCAGTTGCTACATATTTGACACGCATGCAATCATGTTGATAAACTTAGATACAAATCTGAAGTTTTTCTACCTTGATTTCACAAATTATATTTAACCATTTGATTGCATCGACCAATCACTCACATGAACTTGACTGAATTGAATTATTATTGGAAAAGATCAAACTATTTTTGCTACAATAATCAATACAATCACATGTACGTGAACGCTAGTCAGTTTATTATAAGTATTTAGAAAAATTATATTTTAAAGCTCATACTTTCAGAGAGCAAAATAGAACCGCCCAAATACAATATAGTTCCAGGGTAAAGACTACATTTTTTTTTCTTCTGTCGAAACTATAGTTACAGTTTCAAACCATATGAATTACAGTTTCAAACTATATGAATTAAAACCCAGTTCAAAACCATTGTCACGCCCAAATATAGTTACAGTTACAGTTTCCCTAATAATGAACACCATTGTCATGCCACTTGGGTTTTGTGCCCTAGTTATGCATCAAAACCCAGTTCAAAACCAAACCCAACAAAGCTAAAACGGCAACAATAATAATGAATAGAGAAACAGAGACAAACCCACACTAAAATCAGAGTACATGCACAACCCACGCTTAACTCAGATTAAATGCAAAGGGGAAAAAAAAATTGAACTCAGCATTTACAAATTACCTTAATACACTTCTAATCCTTTAACTCTGAAGATGGATTGGGTTGACCTCTGAAGATGGATTGGGTTATGGTGACAGTTTTCGGCGTGGGTTTCTGTTGAGCTTCGGCCTACAAACTTGGAAATAAGAGAAGTTGAAGCTGCGAACAACAGAAAGGATCAACTTTGAACGGATTGAGGGAGGGACAGAACGGATTGAGGGTGGGAGACAAAACGGACTGAGGGCGCTGAGGATTTTTGTGAGGGAGGAAGACAAACTGTTTTGGAGACGTTACATTCAAAATCCCAATTTATCTTGCATATAACTCGGTTTCCGTATTGCCGAGTTCCTAACAGTTACGCGGGAATATTTTATTGCCCAAAAGCCACGCTGGAGTGCAAGCGTGGCAAGAACCTGCCTAGAACTCGGTCACAGAGTAATCGAGTTATTAAAGTAACTCGATCACTCTAAAGCCGAGTTTTGAAACAGGGGCACGCCCCTATATAGTTTCCAAACAGGGGCATAATGTAAAATATTTTGCACAGTCAGGGCAATAGGCTAGAATCTCCGTCTATTGAACAACCTTAATCATTAATTAATCAACTGTATCAAAAAGTTTCACAATACCTTATTACTGACAAAATCAACGTATACTCAATCTTGGAATATATTTTAAAGGCATCCTATGTCTGTGTATGTAGGCTAGCTAGGTTAGATTAGCTTGTCCATCATAGTTGTATACTAGGGCTCTTAAACCATTCCTTAATTATTCATGAAAATCCATCTATTCTTTAATTGTTCACGAAAATCCTAATTGGGGTTTATATTACATATCCTTTACATTCATAATTGAGTGATTATTCTCCATAAGGTTCTATATAAAAGAAATCTGGAGAAATTTCTAAGGGAGTTTGTGTTGTTGATCTTCCTAACATTTCATAACTACAAAAGACTTGTTTTTTTATTTGTTTTGGGACAAATAAGGGTGTTTAGACATCTATTAGTATCTGATTATTCTTGTGGGTGTATGCAATCTATCCCACACACATGAGATTATTATAGGGAGTAATCTCTTGAGACTGGCCCCAAAATGATGACATAAAGTTTCGTACTCAAGATCCCGGCCATGATATAGCTCTAAGAAATTTCTGTTCTTTACATAAAATAATATCTTCTTGCTTCTTTTTTTGGGGTTGGTACTTAATTCATGCACGCATTAAATGGGAGTTGAAACTATGGTTTCACCCATTACTCCATATTTATAGACCAAAGTGGTATTAGGCCCAGAGGTCAGTTCTGAACAATGGCAACATTAGTAATGATCTAAAATTTTCGCACTCCACAATAAGCAACCCGTGATAAACTGTATCTCTGATAAAATTTAGGGACTTTTACCCAGCAATAAATAATCACTTTTTCCTCTCTATTTTCTAACCACTTTTTTTTGTACGAGAAATGTTATGTTTACAATATTTTCACAACACTTATATAATAAATTTTTTGAGAATTGGTCAGAAAAACTTTATTAACTAAAGAAGAAGTACATGAATAAAAAATTTGTATAATTCCAAGGCCAGCTACATGCAACTGGCCATAGACTGCGGCTACACTAACGTAGCAAAAAAAGACCCATACTAAACAATTATTTAACTCTGAGATGCCATCAGTTTTTGGAACTCAACTAGTAGACCCTCTGCACTACTCAAAATAATCCTTGGGTGGGTTTGTTTGTTTTCAAAATAAACCTTATTTCGGGCATTCCAAATAGACCATGCCACTGTAGCCCAACATTCAAGGTCTCGTGGATCTAAGCTTTGCACCATGAACTCGAACAGTAGGAAGAAATCCCGAGCCTCATTGTTGCACTTCTGAATCTTACCCTTTACCAACGCCCAAACATTCCTGGCAAGAGGACATTCCTACAAAATATGTCCAGTAGATAAATTTTAAGTGGTGGGTTGTTATAGGTGAGCAAAAAAGTAATTTAAATTGTGGATTCAAATTAGAACCAATAACAAATTACAATCTATAATTTGTTATTAAAATATTATGGGTATAACACTTCTCTTTTCATGCATACCAAACCACAAAATACGTGTGATTGTGGAAAAGGCACCAATGATCCGTTGGATGCTTTTGATTTTATTTTCTCAAGCATGATTGGCTAGAGTAGACTTTCTTTTCTTGACAAATTGGCCATCAGGGGCATATGACTAATTGGCCGTGTATTTTGGGGGAGGATTTTCTTGGTCATGTAATGAATATTAGTGGAGAAGGACTAACTGGCACCTTCTCAAGCATGATTGGCACTCATGGGTCATTTCCATTGCTTTTTTTTTTTTTAATGGGACATTTCCATTGCTTTAATTCGTCCCTCTACTTGTCATTTGTCAATAATAGGTTATTATGATGTTTGGTGTCCTCTCAGTTGTTTTCTTGACTAATTGGCTGTGTATTTTGTGGAAGCACTTTCTTGGTCATGTAATGTATATTAGTGGAGAAGGACGACAAAACTGGACGTGCATTTGGGGGAAGGAGACTTGACTTAACATATGGTGCATTAAGGCATCATTTCACGTATAAAAAATAAAGCACCGACTTGGGTCGTGCATTAGGGGACACACTAATTGCGCAATGTCAAACTCGTCGTATAGAGACAAAAAATATGTAAACACAACCCACCGACACAATTTAACTCAACCCAACCTATGTGAGTTAGGTTGGGTTGGTTTCTACACACATGGTTGGGTTGAATTGAGAATTTCTCATAAAATTGAAAAAACCCTCAAACCCAATCCATGCATACACCCACTGTAGTCTATATTATCATATTTCTGGCTGAAATGATGGTTTCTTTATTTCAGAAGTCTTACTTGTCACTAATAGGTTATGATGATTTTTGCAATTGTTTAATTGATTTGTTAACTAACTGGCCGTGCTTGGGAACCAACTCGCCGTGCATTAGAAGGAAGCATCTTGTTAAATTGTTTTAAATTGGAAGTGTTGGCATACAATATAAAAACCAAATTGAGGGTCTGTTTGGTTAGACATTTTGGAAGTTTAAAAAGAGCGTTTTTAAAATCCAAAACGCTATTTTATAACCACAATTTCTCATGACTTGTTTACAAATGCTTATTTTAAACTTAAAACACAGTTTTCTAAAGGCTTATACAAATACACCCTTAATGTTACTTTCTCACTTATGTTGCTATCCTTTTGATTGTTTTGTTGACTAATTGGCCATTAGGGTGGAAAGATTAACTTGTCGAGTGTTTTGGGGAAGGACTAAATGGGTATGTTGCAGTAGTTCAAAGTAAAATGTTTTTTAAAAGGGTAAATTTCACAAACCACCCTTGAGGTTTGTGATAATACTAACTAAATCCAGAACATTTCAAAACCTACCAATTTTGTCCTAAATGACAATTTTGTCCCTAAACTAAAAAAAAAAAAAAAAGGTCGCTAATTTTTTATTTTCTCTTCTTCCTCTATCTTCTGTCTCTTTCATCTCCCCCTCTCTTCTCTGAATTTCAAAATCTCAGAACTCTCTCTCTCTAACGAAACCTTAGCCATGGCAAAGCCCATTAAACCAAACAAAAGTTACAACACACCATATATGCCAAGAATTCAACAATTTTTTTTTTCTAGGTATAATTCAGAGATTTCCATCTAAAGAAACAAAGCAAATACAACACAGTAACCAAGTGAACAAAGATATTTGGAGTTTAGCTAGTCTAGTACAGCAAGGGCTGAATTACCATAACTAATATCTATTCAAGCAGAAAAAAACAAAAAATTAACAAATCCAAAACAAAATTATTAGTTGAAAGAAAGTAATTTGAAAAAAAAAAAAAACAAAAAGCAAGAATAGAAAACATACAGTGAAATAGATGTTTAGCTAGGGTATCATTGGGCATATACTCCGCCACAAGTAGTCTCTCATCACTGTTGCAACAATACCCTATCAAATTCGCTAGCCTCTTACACCTCACCTTCCCAACTCCCCAAGTTTCCTCCCAGAAAAAAAAAAAAAAAAAAAAAAAAAAACCGAAAAATCAGCAAAATCGGAAACCCTAGAGAGTAAAAATTGAAGAAGTGATGGTGAAAGAAGAGAGTTACGGCGAACTGCTTGGGGTCTGCTTTGTCACCTTCGAGCTTGCTTGGTGAATTTCTTGACGGCGATCCAGCTGCGTTGGTTGTGGTTTTGGAGGCAGCCTTTGTAGAAGACATTGGGGGCTTTCTCGCCGCTCTCGGAGACGATGTAATCGGAGCTGAAGTTGTTGGTGGCGGCTCTGAGGTTGGAGAGTGAGAACTCGAAGAAGCCAAGTGCGCCGGACACGGTAAAGATGACGGCGTTGGTGCCGTTGAGCGGCCGAGTAGCGAAATGACTATAGAAGTTATTGCTATTATCGTTGTTGTTGTTGTGGTCGGAGAGTTCTGAGATTTTGAAACTTAGAGAAGAGAGGGGGAGATGAAAGAGACAGAAGACAAAGGAAGAAGAGAAAATAAAAAAATTAACAACGTTTTTTTTTTTTTAGTTCAGGGACAAAATTGTCATTTAGGATGAAATTGGTAGGTTTTGAAATGTTCTAAACTTAGTTGGTATTATCACAAATCTCAGGGGCGGTTTGTGGAATTTACCCTTTTTAAAAAGAGTTCAAAAGAAACACAAAAGCACTAATCTTTAAGGAAAAAATTTTGGGGAAGGACTAAATGGGTGGACAAAATTGGCCTATACCCTTTTCATACAAACTAAGCAGCATTTTGCCCCTTTTCCAAACTAATTAGGGAAATGCCCCTCTTTTGAAAATTGATTTTCTAAAAATCGAGTTAGACCCTATAGCAGTGTTTTTAAGGAGCCTATAATGACGTTTTCAGGACTTATAGCGGCGCTTTATAACTCAATCTTTACAAAGTCGAGTTATAGGCAAAAAAAATGAAAAAAATTGCATATAACTCAATTTCATGGAGGTCGAGTTATAAAACGCCACTATAGGTCCTGAAAACGTCACTATAGACTCCTTAAAACGCCACTATAGGGCTCCCAAAAATTTTTTTTTTAAAACTCGATTTTGAGAAAATCAAGTTTCAAAAGAGGGGCATTTTCCTAATTAATTTGGGAAAGAGGGCAAAATGCTGCTTAGTTTGTGTGAAAAGGGCATTTGTCCATTTTGTCCTTAAATGGGTATGTTGCAGTAGTTCAAAGTATAATGTTTTTTAAAAAGAGTTCAAAAGAAACACAAAAGCGCTAATCTTTAAGGGAAAAAAAATAAATAAAGTAACAACCTTTCAATTTGTTATTGAGATTGCATTTATTTCAAAGTAAAATTTTTTTATAAAAAATATTTTCAAGGAAACTTTTTTTAGTGATTAATTACATTCTTGAAAATGTTCTAAAAAAATAATTTTCAGGTGATTGGTTTGTATGGAAATTTTTTTTTTAATCATATTTTTATATTGAAACAAAAATAACATTTTTTATTCATGGAAACAAAATTCACCAATCCAACATTTAACAGAGAATAATCTCACAAAATTTAACATTAAAAAAAAATACATGGTACCAACAAATCGGCAATACAAAAATCTACTATGAATTTCACAAGATATAATATAATGAACACAAAATTCATCATTCCAACATTTAATTGAGAATAGTTTCACAAAATTTAACAAAATAACAAAAATTCACGATACCCACAGATTCCCAATACCAAAATATAAAAAGGGATTAAATTACCGAAATTATAAAAAAAAATTCAAAATAAATGCAGTCTAAGATTGAAAATTTAGGACTGAAGTCAATTGGAAGATTGATTATAATTGTTGATCCGTAGAAATAAGATCAAATTACAAATTTATCTCTATAGATAATTGAGGAGTTTAGTTAAAGTCAAAAAAAAAAAGTTAGTGGAGCGTGCACAAAACCCCACTATTATTAGATGAGATATGAGATTTAGAAAAAAATAATTTAATTGCAATAGACCATTCGAAAGCAATTATATAGCCTTGTTGCTATTGTCCCTGCACAAAATTCCATTAATATTAGATAAGATATTTTTTTTTTTTTTTTTTTTTGAAAAGGAATCATTCATTCAACTAATCATAAAAACATAACATCCTGAATCAAAGCCTCCACAGCTGGAGGAGGAGAATCCTCCATCCAATACACATCATTATCTAAAGAATTTCTAGCATGTTGAGCAAGAGCATGTGCAACCTTATTCCCACCCCTCCTAGTAAAACTAGTTCTAGCCCACTCTAAACAATGAATCAAGTGACGAATGTCATCCACCACATAGCCTAGTATTGAAAAATTAATCCGTGAAGACGAAATGGCTTGCATTACATTTACATTATCTCCCTCTATTATTAGCTTGGTGAACCCAGCATCCACAGCAAATTCCATTGATCTTCTACATGCCAACAACTCTGCTTCTTCACTAGAACTTACCTTTGGTCCACTTGCTGTCATTGCCGCCATAACCTGACCATGCTCATTCCGAATAATTGCTCCCACTCCAGTTCTGTCCAGTTCAGCAAAAATGGCTGCATCAAAATTTAATTTATAAACTGAAGATGGTGGAGGTTGCCAAGTTGCACTTCCATGTTGCTCCACCTGTGTCACAGTCAGCTGCACCTGGGCTGCTTTGTAATCTGTCAAAAACTCTTCAGCTCTCCTATTCAAAATCCTCGGGTCCATTAGAGTGCCACCACCAAACAATACACGGTTCCGTTGATTCCATGCAAACCAAGCTTGAACCTAGAACAGCTCCAATTCTTCTCTCGTCAACCTATCTATTAAATAGTCCACGAGCTGCATCATGTCTATAGGAATTAAACTTCTCTTCTGCAATTTTCTACAGCTTCCTGCCCATATATCTTGCACCGCTGCACACTCCCAAATTGCATGGATTGTAGTCTCCAATTCCCTTAAGCATATTGGACATTTATCATCAGGTATAACCCTTCTTTGTACCAAATTAGCTCTTGTAGGCAAAATTTCAGTACAGGCCCTCCAACCAAATACTTTAACTTTATTGGGAATTTTGAGACTCCACAAAATATGCCATACCTTTTTACCTGCAGTACTAGCTGATGATTCAGCCCTAACCTCCCCTTGAATCTTCCTTGCCACCTTCAAAGCTGACTTAACTGAAAAGTTTCCATTTTTGTTGTAGCTCCAAATAATAGAATCAGCAACTTGTCTTCTGCTAAGTTGAATTCTACATATTGCTTCAGCATCATCCTGATGGAAACTTAAGTGAATCAGCTCAGTCCTCCATACATGTGTTTCTAGATTAATCAACTCTGAAACAACCATCTCATCTAATAAATCATGATTAGGATGTAATACCTTATTTGTAGGATGATTAGGGATCCACCTATCTCCAATTACCCTGATTGAGCTCCCATTGCCAACCCTCCAACAATATCCAGCTTGAAGAATAGGTAAAGCAGCCACCAAACTCCTCCAAATATAAGAGCAACCAGGCGATTCCTTAGCATCAAGGAAAGATGAACGGGGAAAATACCGCGCTTTGAGACACTTATATAATAAAGAGTCATTATCTTGAATCATCCTCCACCCTTGTTTAGCCAGCATAGCTAAATTAAATGCTCTGAGATCCCGGAATCCCATACCACCCTCCATCTTAGAAGTTGATAATTTATCCCAGCTCTTCCAATGAATTTTTCTCTCATTGCCTACTTGTCCCCACCAAAACTTAGCACACAAATTATTCAATTCATCACACAGTTTCAAAGGAAGAAGAAATACACTCATCGTATATGTTGGTATGGATTGAGCTACAGCCTTTATAAGAATTTCCTTACCAGCTCTTGATAAAAGCATGCCTTTCCAACCTTGCAGTTTTTTCCACACTCTATCTTTCAAGTAAGAAAACGTATGATATTTAGCTCTTCCAATCAAAGTTGGCAGCCCTAAATAAGATTCAAACTTCACCACCTCCTTGACCCCCAAAATTTGCAATAGCTGCTGTTTCTGAATATCTGTAGTATTACTACTGAATAGAGCTGAAGACTTCTCCAGATTAATACTTTGACCTGAAGCTCGTTCATAGGTCTGAAGAATTTCTGCTACCACTTCCCCCTCTTGTGGTGTTGCTTGACAGAACAGAATAGAATCATCTGCAAATAATAAGTTAGTAACTCTGGGAGCTCCTCTACAGATTGAAACCCCTTGAATCCGCCCTTCCAGTTCAGCTTTTGCCAACAGAGCAGTGAAGCCTTCTGCACATAAAAGAAACAGGTACGGTGACAATGGATCTCCTTGACGTATTCCTCTAGATGGATGTATCATGCCATGAGGTTTTTCGTTCACCAAAATAGAAAAAGATGGAGTAGTGACACAGCTCATCACTCGTTCTATCCACCTTGCTGGGAAGCCCATCTTCTCCATAATATTTTGCAAGAATGACCATTCAACCCGGTCATACGCCTTGCTAATGTCTAACTTCAATGCCAAAGTCCCTTTCTTGCCCTTTTTCCTCACATGCATGGTATGTATAGTCTCATAAGCCACCAAGACATTATCTGTGATAGATCTGCCTGGAACAAAGGCACTTTGGGTAGGGGAAATAATATCTGGAAGTACCTATTTCAACCTATTTGCCAACACTTTTGAAATAATTTTATAAATCACATTACATAGACTAATAGCTCTAAACTCAGACATTTTCTGTGGATTTTTCACTTTAGGAATAAGGACAATATTTGTGTGATTTATCTCAGGTAGCATATTCCCATTATTTAAAAAATCCAAAACAGCAGAAACTACATCATTACCCACTATGTGCCAAAATTTTTGATAGAATAGGGCATTCATACCATCAGGACCTGGGGCCTTTGTAGGTCCCATTTGGAATAGAGCCACTTGAACTTCCTCTGCAGTAAACTCACATGACAAGACTTCCTGCATGTGATCAGTCACCTTATTAGGAACTGCATTCAAACATTCCTCCATTTGGTCAGCTGTACTTGCACTAAAAAGATTGTTAAAATAAGCCGAAGCTACTTCAACCACCTCCTCTATCTCCTCCACCCACTGCCCTTGTGAATTTTGTATGCCACTTATATGATTTTTCTTCCTCCTTTGTGTTGCTTTTGAGTGAAAAAACTTCGTATTCCTATCCCCATGTTTCATCCAAGAAATTCTAGACCTTTGTGCCCAGTAAATTTCTTGTTTTTGTAAGAGATCATCCATATTTTTGCTCACATCTAGAAATTCAGCTCTACTTTCTTCACTAACTTCAGCTTCATTCAGCCTGTCCAATCGTTTCTGGAGCTCCTTTATGGCTGCCTCATCGGGTTTGGCTAAACTCCAACTAGACAATTCCAGCCCACATGCATGAATTTTATTTTTAATAGAAAGCAACCCGTATGAACCATCCCCAGACCTTCCCCACACCTCCTTTATAGTTTCTTCACACTCATTAGAGAGCAACCATGCTTCCTCAAATTTAAAAGACTTCTCACGCTGCTGCCTTTGCTGCGGAAATGACTGAACTTGCAACATAATTGGTAGATGATCTGACGCATGTGTTGATAGATGAGTAATTGTGCTCATTTGAAATCTCACTCTCCATTCTTCATTTGCAACTCCTCTGTCTAGTCTAATTCTTGTATTTGCTTCACCCGGTCTTTTGTTATTCCAAGTAAATGGATATCCCCTGTAACCAAGATCTTGAAGTTGACAAGACTCCAAAGCTTCCCTAAAGGCTTCAACCTGCCCATATTGAGGTGGTCCTGTGCTTTGCTTCTCCGATGCATGTAAGAATGCATTAAAATCTCCAATAACCATCCACGGACCCTCTACAAATGTCTTCAAATATTGTAACAATTGCCATGATTTTTCCTTCTGTTGTGCCTCTGGCCACCCATAAAACCCAGTCAGATACCATTTAAAACCATCCTCCTCTGTTATAATAACCAAGACATGGTTGACAGTATAATTAATGATCTCTAGATGAATAGAGTTTTTCCACAAGAAAGCTAACCCACCACCTGTATTAGGATGTTTAACAATAACCTTGTTCTGAAAAGGTAAATTGCTATATAATTTTTCAAACCCGTCCTTATCTAGTCTAGTCTCCATAAGGAAACAAACCATGGGATCTTTTTCCTTCACAATTTTACGAAGGCTTTGACCTGTCCAAGGGTTCCCAAGCCCTTGACAGTTCCAACTAATTAGCCTCATTGCTCCCGGCAAGGGTGGCTGTCCACCCTCGCCGATATATCAACAAACCCCACTTCCTTCTCATCTGTTTTACTCCTTTTATTTTTCTGTTCTTCATGCAGCACAACAGCCCCATCCCTCAATTCTCTTTTACCCAATCTTGGAATTGCAATGGCCTTAGCAAGACCCCCAAGCCCAAAGTCCATTCTATTTATCCTAGTCCACGTGGACTTGGGCTGGACTGAAGCTGACCCATGAACCTCCAAAGCCGTAGCATTATTATGTTTATAAGGACTCACGTGAAAGTCAGTTGCATGTGTCATGTAATTTAAACTTCCTTCATCCGCTGGGAAAAGAGCATCACCGAAATTCTTGTGCAAATCAACTCCCACCTTATCTGTTAACATGATATTCAGCCCTACCCTTACTGCACTAGAATCCTTGTCCTCCACGTTAGGCTGTACTTTATCCATATGCGAAATTGTCTCACCAGGAATCACGGACTCACCCTCATCCACCGTCCTTGGAATTTCTGGATTCTCCACCCTCATTGCCGCCGTGTTCAGTGTTTCAGCCACCACCGGGTTTGTATCATTACCCATACCCTCCTCTGGATTGGATTTGGGACCGGTATGTTGTTTTGGCACAGCCCTTGCTCTACCCCCTACTGCCTTAAGAAAATTTGCATATTGATACTCCATACTTTCACCACTTTTCTCTGCTGCATAATGCTCTGCACAGTGTTTTAAATCATGTCCTAATCTTCCACAAAAATGGCAGAACATAGGCAGCCTTTCATATTTAAAAGACACCCAATGACGTTCATCCTCAAAACCAGCAATAAACCCACCTCTTCTCAAGGGCTTTGTTATAGGTAGAGCTACTCGTACTCGCATAAAGAAATTAATACCGTCCTTCCTTTTTCTCCCTTCCACCTCCTCAACCTCTCCCAATCTGCTTCCAACCTCCTTTGCGACCTGAAGAGAAATCATATCAAACGGAGCCCCCCAAATCTGAACCCAAAGCGATGCTTTCTCCATTCGAATATTTCCTACAGTCATCCCTTTCTTCCACCGCTGTAACAGAAGGAGTTGATTATCGAACAACCAAGGGCCTCCTCTTAGAACCTTATCCATCTCGAATTCAGATTGAAACTTGAATTGAAACAAATTCGGCCCAACTTCTAAAATCTGCAAAGATTCATCCAATCCCCATGCTCTTCGTATGGTATTCTTCGTATGGTATTGACGATATTTTGATTGTTTTCGACAAAATAGGCATAAGTATACGAAGTTGCGAACCAAAGCACAATCCTACTTCGAGAATAAGGCTCTTAACATTTTCTCTAGTTTAATAATTGTTCTGTCATTCCTTCTATATATCTTTCCATTTGCCACTTTTTCGACTTCTATAGTTCGATTAAGTTAATAGAACTACCTCATGGAACAATGCACACAAGAACTCTTATGCGCGCTTATGGATATTAGTAGTATGCGCATAGGGTACCCTGAATAAATATCAATTTGTGATTGAGATTGCATTTATTTCAAAGTAAAATGATTTTGATTAAAAAATATTTTCAAGGAAACAAATTGTTTTCTAGTGATTAATTGCATTCTTGAAAATGCACTGAAAAACATTTTCAAGTGCTTCGTTTGTATGGAACAGTTAAAAAATAAAATAAATATCAATTTGTAATTGAGATTGCATTTATTTCAAAGTAAAATGATTTTGATTAAAAAAAAAATTCAAGGAAACAAATTGCTTCTAGTGATTAATTGTGTTCTTGAAAATGCTCTAAAAAACATTTTCAAGTGCTTGGTTTGTATAGAACATTTAAAAAAAATATATTTATATTCAAGTAAAAATTATTTCCTATGTTTCTCTTTATAATAAAAAAGTAAGTAATATTATTCTCAAAAAAAAGTTGCAATATGGAGAGCTTTGAAAGTGTGCAATTGAGAATAAGGCAAGAGTCACGAGGTTCTATCTACAGTGTCAAAGGAATAGAGTTAAAAAATTGCAGGATATGTCATTTCTTAATAATAGACTAAATCAAAAGAACAACTTGAATAACATTTCAATTGTTTTTCTTAAATTTCAAATCACAATGTTTAGAAAAACAACTTGAATAACATTTCTTGTTTACCTTTTCCTAGTCCAATCACAATGTTTAGAAAAAATATTACCAACGAAATCCTCTCAAACATTTAAAACAATTTTAAGTAGTTCATTGGAGAAAATGTCTTATCTTCATTTACCCAAAAAAAAGACCATTATTTAGACAAAAATATAAAATATGCATTTTTGTAGAAAAAGTAATGGCACTCCCTGGCCAAAATGGCAAAATACCCATTTCGCCTAAAAGTTCTAGCAAAATGCCTCTATTTTGAAACTATTTAGAGATATGCTCTTGTTTTGAAACTCGATTCGCCCAAAATTGAGTTACTTGCAAAAACTTACATAGAACTTTCCATGTAAGTTTTTGCAACTTTTTTTCCTATAACTCGATTTTGGGCGAATTGAGTTTTTCATTGAAACTCGATTTTTAGAAAATCGAGTTTAAAATATGGGCATTTTCCTAAATAGTTTCAAAACAGGGACATTTTGCTACTTGTTTTGGGCAAAAGCGGTATTTTGCCATTTTGGCCGGCACCCCCTAATCATACAACGTTATATTTTGTCGATTTTCGGGTAGCGTTTAATCTCTGGCCTACACATATAATTAACTTTTGCATCTTAGAAGATCCTTGTGTAGCATATATTTGTAGAGTATATTTACAGTGGAACACAAAAAAAAGTGAAATAGATGATTTGTATTCTGAAAAGCTATGGCTTGATTGCTAGAATATACTGCATTAAAAAACAGCACCAAATTACTATATAGGGCAATAAAAATGACAAGTTATTAGTTACATTAGGATAAGGTTTTTAAACCACCGCGCACCTTAGTGCGGTGGTCACTCCAAAAGAATAAGTGCTTGTGAGGTGTGAGGGGTAAGGGCCGAGGTTTAAATCTCTAAGAGGGAGCTTCACACACATATACACTTAGATTAGGCTAAAATAGAAATTATACCTTGTATAAATTTTTTTTTTAAAAAAGGATAAGGTTTTTATCAATAACGAGAGAGATTGTAATTATTTAATTTTTTTTTAGCTTAATAATCTACTATGAAGGGGATGATCTTATATGGCCAGCGACTTCCTGGAATCTTTAAATGGGAATTCTAACTTTTTAATTACTTTTTCATTGATACAAAAACTTTGTTAGGAAACACCTACTATGTCCCCTCATCTTCGTCAAAAGCAGTTTGATTTTAATGCCAATCGGAGCACAAGAAGCTACTTCACTCACCATAAAATGAAAAAGAAATCAAACGCCTTTCCGAATTGGAATCTGCATTAGATGAAACATAGTGTTGAGGAGGCCAATTCCATGGCCCAATGTCTAGGAAAGATTTGAAGTTCAAAGAGTTATAGCAGTCCTGGATTTGTCCATAGCTCTCTCTCTCTCTCTCTCTCTCTCTCTCTCTCTCTCTCTCTCTCTCTCTATATATATATATATATATAAACCCACACACACATACTTGCCAACAGTTTTTTATTCTCCAAAAAAAAAAAAAATCAATTTTAATTTTCTCTCTCAAATTTATCATTAATTAACCAATTGTTTCTCAAAAAAAATTTAACACCAAGTAGAAGAATACCTAAAAGTTTTCATAAAATACCAAAGTCGAGCACTGTTAGTTATTAATAATAATAATAATAATAATAATAATAATAATAATAGGTGAAACTGAGAAAAACTTAAATTAGAATTCTAAATTAGAGTTCCAATTTTGTGCTATGTGTCTAAAATTATTTATTCTTAAAGAGTTTTATTTCCTAATTTTAGAATCAAATGTGGGACCACATCATAAATATTCATTCAAGTGAGTTATTAAGTACAAAAATCACAGAGTTTAGAATAAATGAATCGTAAAAAAAAAATGCTTCACAATAATTATAAAAAAAAATGGACAATTTACATTTTATACCTAATAATATCCTTACAAAATTTTTTAAAGAGTTAACAAAATATAAAAATGACTATCAATAATATTTAAACTATATATATAGAAAATATACTATGCATCTTATTGTATATCTTTAAGTGTATCCATGTACATGCATGGGGTTACAAGCTAGCTTTTCACTAATTAAGGGTTTCAATTCTCACACCTAAAAATTAAGGATTTTGATTATTATACATTCACTACTTATTTCCATTAAAATATGGATATTTTCGCATTAAAATGTGGATATTTTTGAATTAATTATGAATATGTGTGTCAAATAGTAGATATAAATAAGTGTGAATTAATATATTACCACTAGAATATTGACAAGTTTTGTCTTTTTCTCGTTGCTTGTTGCTCTGGCATTAGAACTTGTAGCTGACTGGGCAGGGTCGGCCCTTCCACTAGGCCAATTAGGCAATTGCCTAAGGCCCCCAAATGGAAGGGAGGCCCCAAAATTTTAGAAAAAAAGGGGTAGTGGGGGAAAAGCATGGTTATAGATGAATCCAAAAAAGTCTGGCACATTCTTTTGACCAAAAAACAAAATTTTCGTTATACCCGGTTAAACATTGGTAGAACAAAAAAAAAAAAAAAAAATATTGGTCTAAATAAAATCAATTATCCCAAAAATAACATTATTATCCTCTAGACAAACCAAAATTCAACAAGATAAACTACAAATCCGGTCTAAGAAATTAACCACAAAACAATCAATAATCAAAACAAATAAAAAACCTCAAATCCCTAAAATTTTTACCGTCTCTTTCTCATTCTTGCCCTACTTTTTTCTCTCAACTCTTGCACTCCGCCTCTCTCATTCTTTCTCTCCACTATTGTTGGGTTTGGCTGCCTCGCTCAAGCTTCCTTTCCTCCAATCTAAATTATCTGCAATCTGAAAACTCTGAGGAGTGAGGACTGTCGAGTCGACTGCCTTTTTTTTTTTCGCTACTATCGTGCTGTGTTTTGATTTTGGCATTTTAGATTCTAGAAAATGGGTTTTGACTTTTGAGCTTGAGGTATAACTTATAAGACTTGGCTTTCTACTTTAGATTTGTTAAAAGGGCTAGGCTGTGGCTGGACGTTTCACGTTTGGGCCTTCAAGTAGGTTTTTTTTTTTTTTTTTTTTTTTTTTTTTTTTTGGTTATAGGAGTAATAGGATTTGTTTTTTTTTTTTTTTTTTGTGGGTGGGTCTTGGCAGGCATGAGGCATCTTCTTGGCTGGGCTGGGCTTGTTTTTGTTATGGATGTGCTTAATTTTTTTTTTAATCTTGTGTTTTTATGTATATATTTTAGTTATTGGTAATATAATGATAAATCTTATTTATGCAGGTTGAGATTGCTAAAAATTTGTTATTATTTGGTGAAACTACAACAATACTTTTTATATAAATTAGGTTCTATTTCTCATTTGCTCTACACTTGAAAGTTATTTTTTATTTTAGTTTTTATAAATATATTGTTTGATTAGAAATGTCTACTAGAAAATATGCATCTAGATATGAAAACCTTAAAAAAAAAAAGAAAAAAGAAAAATTAATTAAGTCTCAAAAAGGATCAATGGATAAATTTGTTATTAGTAATAAACAAAATATAACACAAAATTTAGATGAAAATATCACAAATGAACAAGAAATTCACCAAAAAGAGTTAGAAGATAATAAAATGATACAATTGCAAGATAACAATGATGTTCAATTTTGCAATACAAAAAATCTTGATAATGAACTTCAAAAGAATTTAGAAGAAAATGAAAATAATGATGAAAATGTCACAAATGAACAAGTTCACCATAAAGATGTTCAACTAGAAGAAAATGAAAATAATAATGACATGTTGAATTATATTCCTTCAAATATTTATGATCCAGATAATTGGAAAATGAAAAATCCAAGAAAAATAGATTTTAAATGAAATATATTATAATATAAAAATATTAAATAAAATTTTAATTTAATTAATACATTAGTATAAAAAAAGACCCAATTTTAGTTCTCGCCTTAGGCCCCAAAATGTCTAGGGTCGGCCCTATGATTAGGCTGTAGTGGCAACCCCACCTGGGACTATGTTGATTTACCCTATTGCTCTAACCTCACTGCCTGAATAGCAGCAACATCATTCTAGTCCATGGGCTTTTACCCCGACTGTCTTGGCAATGGCTTTGAGTGCTTCACCAATAGAGATTGCACCACAACGCCCACCACCATATTGTTCAAACATGGCTGGTGGTGCCAAGGGAGCTCCCTGACTGTATTGATCAACAACCTAGACTCATCAAAATATTACACATTTCAATCAATTACATACCAAAAATTTAAAAAAAAAAAAAAAAAGAAGTTGTGCAAAAGAAGCAATAGAATTACATTGTTATGCACAAAATAAGAAATGGAGAGCAAAGGAATACCCTTTTCAATGTGTGTTACATGGTTCAAAAATCAATCATAACCACATTTCATTAAATAAGAGTAGTTGGAGGAAAATGTAAACGAAAATAAAAATAGATTATTTTCTATCATACTCACGAAAACGAAATCTACAAAAAAGGTGACACCCCACCTAAAAATAAAAAGTGTTGTTTAGCTTCTATTGCTATTCCTTGCATGTAAGAGCATTTGCAGCAGTGGAGCTAAATAGCTATATTGCTATTTTAGCTCCACCAATATGGCAAAAACCACACACAGCAGTGGAGCCATACTCAAAAATTTTAGCTAAAGTGCTACAGTGCACATTTATAAATAAATGTGCACTATAGCACACAGCTAAAAAAAATATATATTTTTTTATTAATCTTCTCTCTCTTCCAGATTAAAAAATCTCTCTCTCTCTCTCTCTCTCTCTCTCTCTCTCTGGCTTCTCTTCTTTCTTCTTTCTTCCTCAAAATTTTTTTTTTCTCTCAAGCTCACCAGCTAGCTCCCTTGTCTACCTCATCCCTCAGCCCCATCGCCAACCCACCCCAAGCCCCATTGCCGGTCAGCTCGTATCGCCGATCTGTTCTTTTTTTTTTTTTTTTCCCGCTGTGGACCACTGGTGTTGGTGGTGGTTGTAGGCGTGGTTGTGGTCATTGCCGATCTGTTCAGCCAACCCACCCCAAGCCCATCGCCGATCAGCTCGTATCGCCGATCTGTTCTCTTTTTTTTTTTTTTTTTTTTTTTTCCTGCTGTGGACCACCGGTGGTGGTGGTGGTTGTGGGCGTGGTTGTGGTCATCGCCGATCTGTTCCCTTTTTTTTTTTTTTTTTTTTCTGCTGTGGACCACTAGTGGTGGTGGTGGTGGTGGTGGCGGTGGCTGTGGCTGTGGCTGGCTAATGGTAGATGTGGTGTGGTGTATATTTTTTGGGTAGTGGGTATATTATTTTATTGTAGAAAATATATTATTTTATTGTGATGTTTATATTATTTTATTGTGTTAAAAGCTAAAATAGATCCACTGCTGCAGCACATGTGTAATTAAAATAGATAAAGTAACTTTTAGTAGAGCTAAATTGCTAAAAATTTAGCTCCACTGCTGTGGATGTTCTAATAACATTGACTTTTAAAAATAGTAATAATTTGATGGTTAGCATGGGAGCACAAGTTGGAAGTCATCGGTCCGGCCAAATTTGAATTTTATTTCCAGTTCTTACCTGGGATCTCAAGCTGTTGTCCAAGACAAATCTGGCTAACAATATACTTCCATGCAAAAAAAAAAAAAAAAATAATAATAATAATAATAGCCACAAAGCCCAGAATTTCTCTATATGGATTTGACTTTTGTCCAAAGGTCTTTATATCTCTTTAAAAAGTGGGCTCAGGTCTTTTTCGTTACATAGGATGCCTTAAAAGCCTAAAGTTATCACTTCATGGAATGGGCTTAAAAGCCCAAAATTGCCTACTACATTGAATGAGCTCAAAGCCCGAAAATCTATTCCTTAATGTAATGGACTTAAGAGCCTAGTTTGTCATTTCATGGATTCAACATGGAACTCATGATAGCACTCGTAATCAAAGGTCAAGGCCCTTATCAGCATAAAAATGGGTTGAGGGAGGCAATTATATCATTCAAGGGGACTAAATAGGCCATTCACGCCATTGGGTTACGAGGCCCTTACTTAAGTTACTTCTTCTTTTTTTATTAGATTGACGTAGAGAGAGAGAGAGAGGATTACTTTTATTACTAATTTACTATGATGCCCTTTCATAAAATTCTCACATAAATATATGAAAGAACATCGTAAATAATTTTTAAAGAATTGTATGAAAATGACTAAATTTAATAAATTTAAAATTTAAAGGATTCAATTAAACAAAAGTAAACTTAGAGAACTTAAATGAATTTTAGTCAAACTTAAAGTATGCAATTTACATTTTAACCAATAAAATATTAGACCACAAGCCAAACCAATTTAATACCTAAAAAACCTAGAATTTCTCTAATGCTACATGGATTACAACTTTCGACCTATGGTCTTCAACTACTAACAATGTATTATCAAAAAGGAAAACCGAAGTGATTGGCGTAAAAACCTCTCCGCGGCCCTCGAAACTGAATCGATCAACTAGTAAATAAGTTGGAGTACAAGGATTACAATATAGACCCTCCAAGCCTAGACTACCCTATGTACTTAGATCCTCCAAGTCTCAACTACCAACGGGCTTCACCTAGCCTTGTCTTCACTAGCTTTCCGAATCCCACAATTATCACCAATTGCATTCACCATAGAATGGCATAACCCAATGCTTCCCAAAAACTCCAAAGCAACTCACAACACTCAGAATGGGTGTGGTTTGTGTTTGGGCTAAGAACCTTTCAAAGGATATGGAATTGGAGAGGGAAGAGTATGAGGAAAACTAAGAGAAATGTATAGAGGATTGTAGGTATGCAATCTCTAACTCTCAAATGGATTTCTAGAATTTTCTCTTTAAAACTCTCATTGTTCTTATTACAATTTCGTGGGTAATGTGGACTTATATAGTGTAGGTAAAGAAATAAGGAAAGGCACACATAAAACAAGCTGGCAGTGCATCTCTTGAGTCCAGTTGTGAGTTGGCCAAGTCGCGAGACACACGTGAGATGCCTCTGACACTGAGACCTTTGAACTTCCAACATGTGTTCCTCACTTGATCTTTCGTGAGTTTCACCACTCGCGAGCCAGTCACAAGACAAGTCGCGAGATCTCCTGTATTCAAAGTTCTTCACCAAATTCTCAAACTAAACCCATTACATTTAATCCCACAAAAATACAAGGAAATGATTGATAAATAACAATCAAATTTAACAAAAAATTAAAGCCAACATAACATAATTGAAAATCACAACTTTACAGAACTAATCACAAGTGAGGTAAGTGTCACAACATAAAGCATAAGAGAGATCTATATTAAAAGGGTAATTTCTTCTTCATTTTTTTTTTTAACATATAAAATTGCCACTTGGCATACGCATCAACATCATTGCATTACTTTTATCTTTCCATTTGACACCTCAAATTTTCCATCCACTAGTTAACGATGATGACCTTTTTGATACATGAATAAAGTATTAAGGATTAAAATGAAGAATTTGAAATGATAGGGACTATTTTAAAACATGGGGCAATGGTTGAAGACTAAAAGTGAAATTAATTTTTTTTTTAAATTAATGAAGTGCTTATGAGTAAGGCTTGAATCATCCTAGGATCACATGAATAATCATTTATTTTAATTCATATAATGACATCTTTACTACGCTATGAAATGTTTGATTGCTTGTGTGTTGCATGACATGAGTAATGTGTTGGGTGCACTTGTGTGAATTAAGTCCCAAATTAAATAATGATAAGAAGAATAAGTGATTAATACAATAAAGTTGAGATTATACTCATTGGGATTAGGCTTTTTGAGTTAAGTAATGTCTTTATATATTATATTAACTACTTAAAGAGACTTTCCAAGATGTTTATCTCTCCAACATAATCTATATATATAATAATAGGTGAAGCAGAGAGAAACTCAAATAGAATTTCAAATTAGAGTTTCAAATTTGTGCCATGTGTCTAGATTTGGATTCTCAATTTTGTGCCACTTGTCCTAACCAAAACTCAAAAAAAAAAAAAAATCTAATTAGATTAAATTGGACTTCAATTTTGTGTCATGTATCTTATCTAAATTTTCTAATTTTTATGCCCAAATAAATGATGCATTAACATTTAACACGGAAACCAAAAAAACTACAATGATAATGCTCATTGGCCTAAGTAAGAACATCTCACCTACACACTTTTATGGGTGAACATCTCATCTACCCACTACTAGAACCAAGGAGTCCAACGAGAAAGACTATAAAAGTAAAACATCATTTTCTCCTAATGCCATATCGTCATCCCATATCTCCTACTTCTTTCTCAACCTCTACCAACTAGATCCACACACTACCCTCTCCTCCTCCTTTTGGATTTCTAAGAGCAAGGCCGGATTTAAACACAATGTTCAATCCCACTCTTCCTTGCTTCACACTCTCATACATTATCGCTTCATTGGCTCATCCAAGAAGATTCCAAGCTCAATGTGGAAACTGAATCTTCCAAAATGAACATCTTATCATCACAATTGTTAATATTTCCGTGCGTAAACACGGATTACATGCTAGTGATCATTAATTTCAGATCATTGATTCTAGACTAAGCATTTTTCAATGTAATCTTACATTTTTAGAATTTAATTAAGAATCAAAATAGTATATTTTCCTTAGGGGTGGCTCTACCCTTTGTTCAGGGGGTTCAAATGAACCCCTTGACTTCCCAAAAAATATATATATTTAATATTTTTTTTGTAAGTTTAATATTTTAATTTATTCTGAAAAATATTTTTGCACACCCTAACTTAAATTTTATACACTCTTACTACAAGTGTTTCCAACTTTAAGAGTATGAGTAAGTGTTTTTGAATTGTAAGTGTCACTCTTTATTATAAATTTATATTATATGTGTGTGAGTATGTCTAATATTAATTGTGTACATTACTTTTTATTATAATGTTATTTGTGTGGATAATGATGTGTGGATATTTGTCGTATAGTATAAATATAATATAACTTTATATAATTTAATAATTAGAAAATAGAGAGGGTTTATTACATGTGTGTGTATTGTTATCATGTTATAATAACTTTTTGTTATAAAATCAGAAAAATTCAAGAAGAAAACTTGTAAAGTTAGTGATTGTTCAAGCATTTAATTGGTTAAATACACACTTAGTATATTATTTTATGTATGAATGAGTGTAGTTGTGTGTGTCAATAATTAATACAGAGCCAATAAGTTAAGTATATTCATTTAGTTTAAAATAGTTTTATAAAAACAATGACAAATTAATAGATAATAACAACTGCATAAAAATAAAAAATGTTAGACAAACTTAACAAAATAAATGGTCATAGTTACCCATAATGACAATAAATACTCATAATGAACTATTATATAACAATTCAAAATTTGTGGGTTCTAGTTAACTCAACTGGTAAAGTCTCTGATGGTTGAATAAGAAATCTAGGATTCAATTCTTGCCTACACCAAAAACTAATTGGTGTCTTGGTTTGATGATAAAGAGCTATCATTAAGAACGGATGCCATAGGTTGAAAACTCTTTAAAAAAAAAATTGAAAATTTGAAAATTTGTAGAAGGAAATTGTAAAACATCAATTTTTTTTTTTTTTTGGTCGATAACTTGATATATTTAAGTTCTCTTTTTATTAAAATTTTTTTAATTTAAGTTTCTTAATGACCTCCCTAAACAAAACTCCTAAAGCCGTCACTGATTTTCCTTAAATTGTGATGAGGAAGGAAAATTTATAATTTTGTAGTTTTTATTCTAAGATCAATGTAATTTCAAAATTATTTTCTTGTTTTTGACTCAGTAAAAGAGGTAGCTCCAAGTATGAAACCCTTAATTTAGAAATTTAGAAAGTACGATAGATAGTGTCCGTAGGGTCATCATTTTTTGGGGGGGGGGGGGGGATGGAAAAAAAAAAGAAAAAGAAAAAAGAAATTCACCAAGCCCCGCATTCATCCAGTTCAAGGTCATGGTCTCACAGAATGCAATAGGCCACATTTATCAATTGACCCCAAAGAAAGAAGCTATAGATCTCAATGTTATACATTTGCTGATGACTGATGAGGCTACTTACCGCTAATCAATGGACACATCAATCTCCGAAATCCGCAAGTTTATTTTTAGTTTTTAATTTAATTATTGTTTTCAGAATTAATGCTACTCCTTCAAAATTTATTTTATTTTAATTGAATCTCTCCATTAATGTGCTTGGATCCACAAAATGAAACTTGGCTAATTTTAACTTAAATTTACTCCAATATCTTATTATAAGCACAAAATTCACGGTATATAACCATACATGACAAATCTGGTTTGGTCATCAGCAGAGCTTTCAGCACTTGTTGCACATCAGTTTCCAAAAGAAAAGCCTCTCAAATACAAGTTCCAAGAGCAAAGGAAAGAGCTCGAATAGCACAAAATACCTAATAAGAAAGCTCCCCTAGACCGCATAGCATCAATGACATTTCCATCTCACTTCTGCAATGGGATCAGGAAGCTACTGTTTTATTGTAGTTCCAAAGTTGAATGGGCTTGATCCATATATGCTTCAGTCACTCAGTAGGCCCACAACATTAGACATGGGCCCATTTGGTGATGGAGTCTTTAATTAAGCAGCTGTGTAATGGGCTTGATTCGTATATGCTTCAGTCAAACCAGGCCCATTAGTTGCTCAAATAAACAGTCAAATTCAACTCTTTATTTGAGAGCTAATGCAACTGTCGTTAGCTCAAACAAAGGGCAAAACGATTTTGTCCCCAGATTCTTCAATGAAAGCCCAGCAGATGAGTCACATAAGTCACTTCAACTGAAGGGAAGTATTTCAGCCATCTCTGATCTTTTTTCTTTTTCTTTTTTTAATTTTTTTTTATGTCACTGAGCTTCGAAATCTTCTCGATGACCAACAAAAAAATATTTCTAATATTTTTCTCCTTTATTGAAAGCCCTATTTTTCATTTTAGGGATATGAAAATTTACTCAAAAGAAGAATTTGAAAGCAAAAGCTAATGGAAACAGAACGTATTCTACTTTCAACCAAGATTTAAAAAAGATAGTTCTAAATGATAAAATTGAGATACGGTTACATAGTGCAACCTCTGTTGTTGTTCCGTCAATGGCACCTTTTAAGAACTGAAGTAAACATCATCTCGAAAAGATGATTGCCAGATATATATGGCAGGATGCTTGGTGGCACAAAAGGGGCTCTGGCGTTCTGCCTAGAAAACTTCTCAATGAGTCAATGGCATGAATTATTTTAGGTGGACTAGGATGTTTTGTTACCATCACTCCATTTTTCTAGCTTTCTTATTTCTTTAAGTTTTATGTACCAAACATTTTCATTATGGAATTGCTGATACACGGTAACATTTTATTTTTACAATGTCCAAAATCTTACAAGGTGAAAACTACTCATGTTGCCCAATCTTCAAATGCGGTAATTGTTTTCTCTTGCTCGTTAATGCCACCATGTACATACAATGTTCATAATTTCAAATACACTAATATCCAATTTATTTTAATTGGTGTCCATATAAAATTTGAAATGAGTGATATGTAACGACAATATACAATAAAAAATATGAGAATCAATACCCTTCAAATTTTAGTATTCAATAATTTGAATATTAGAATGTGGGCGTTGGTATTCAAAAGAGTAAATGCTATGCACTAAGATGGAAATTTTTGTGCATATTCCTGTGTACCTTACAATGATATATATGTATAGGCCATCAACAATAAAATCATGTGGAGTTTGTGGATTATTTGTGAGAACTTTTTCTATTGTTGACTAAGCCTTTACAACATCATTATTTACGGCTAAAAATTGAAAAAGAAAACATCATCATCATCATCATCATCATTATTATTATTTAAAAGGAAATCTATAATTATTTTTTCTTTGATAAAAAAGAAGATCTATAATTAAAGTTATAACTATCCTAACTAGGGAATTACCAAAAGAAAAAAAAGTAAAAAGTAAAATTCAAAGTTATTAGTAACTTCTCCCTAACTATCTTATTCAGAAAATACTTTACAGAAACTTATACAAAATGCTTTTCAGAAAGTTATTCAAAGTATGATACAAGGTAAAATTGTTGCCAAAATGCTTTACAGGAAGTTATACAAAATGACTTTCTACAACATGTTGAGTTGTTGTAAGTCATCCATATTGTAAAAACAGAAGCACTGATATCAATTAGTTATAATAACATACCTACATTATCAATTCGTTGTAGGAAATGACCTTTAGATAGCATTCCCATAAAAGACTGATTGTAGAATACGGGCTTTAGAAAGATATCAAAATTAAATGATAGGAACAAGAGAACTAAAATGAAAAATAGAAACAAACAAGCAAAAGTCAACATAAAAAATTTACGTGGTTCGGCTTTTGACCTACATCCACGGATGGCAACAAGCAAAAATTTCACTAACAAAGTGGAGAATACAAAATGGTGTAAAGACATTATCTCAAAACCCAAACCCCAATATGCCCAAACTTATTCTCACACAAATATAGTACAAAGTTTACTCTCACCTTACAAAGTTTGAGGTTGCTCCCAAAACCTAAGTTGCACGGACACGGACACGGACACGACACGGACACTGACACAGGGATACGGCAATTTTTGAAAAATAAGGACACGACACGGTAGGGACACGGCGGTTAAATAATTAATTAAATTTTATATTTAGGTATATTTTTTAATATTAGTAACATATTTATATAGAGGAGCAACTGACTCAGCTGATTTTTCATTTTTATTATCCATTTTAGTAAAATCACCTACAATATTTAACTTAAATAAAAAAATAAAATTATAGCAGGATACACAAATAAAAATTACTAAATTCATAATAAACATTATAATTTATAAGACAAAATAAAAGGTTGAGTAAAGAAATACCGTAACAATATACTAAGACATCAAGGCTGTGAGAATGGGATTTAAAAAAAAAAAAACGCTTTTCCTCGTATAAATAAATAACAGTACACCACCCATTCACCAAAAGGTCCAAAAGGACCAAAACCAATATCTGAAAGAACAAAAGGACCAAGACCAAAACCAATATCTGAAAGAACAAAAAAAAAAAGAGGAGATTGGACCTCTTGTCCACGCCGAGAGAGAGAGAGAGAGAGATCGGAAGGGACAGCCGGCCAGGCACGGGGCCGACGTCGACGTCTATGGAGCTCGCCGATCGGCCCGATCTAGCTCCGGCGAGGGACAGAGGGCGATCGGACCTGTTGTCCAAGCCGAGAGAGAGAGAGAGAGAGAGAGAGAGAGAGATCGGAAGGGACAGCCGGCCAGGGCACGGCATCGACGTTTATGGAGCTCGCCGATCGGCCCGATCTAGCTCCGGCGAGGGACAGAGGGCAGCGGCGGCGGCCCGATCTAGATCCTGTGGGTGTCAAAAACTGTGATTTTCTCTTTTTTTTTTTTCTTTTTTTTTTTCCACTGTTGGCGTGTCGGACGTGTCGGAGCATTGTCGGTGCCGTGTCGGAGAAGCGAAAAAAAAAAAAAAAAAAAAAAAAAAAAAAAAAAAAAAAAAAAAAAAAAAAAAAAAAAAAGAGACACTCGCCGGACACCGGAATCCGGCGAGTCGTACCCGTTCCGGTGTCCAACACGTGTCCGACACCGACACGACGCCAAAAATGGCGTGTCCGTGCAACCTAGCCCAAAACAAGGAGAAGTTGAATATAAATTATTCTCATCTTCTTTGGCTTCTTTCACCTGCACCACGAACATTTGTTGTATAACCTCTTACAATTCTTGAGCTTCCTCTTCTTAAAAAAAAATAAGTCTTGGTAAAGAAAACTACCTAAGCTGTAAAAGGATCTTAATCAAAGCAAGTTGGTAATTCTATCGCTACCTATTTAAGTTAAGGTTCCCCCTTATTGTTGAGTCTCACCTGCAATTCCTTGGCCTTATCTTTTGAGCTTCTTTCACGTCATTCCCACGGAAGAAAGTTTGCAGGAATTTTGGGACATCCAAAATAGAATACAGGACTATCAATTTGGGGGAATGAGGGAGTATGAATATGAGGCAAAATCTAACAAATATTCACTATAACTCAAATTCCACCAAGCAATCTTTCAAACAAGTCAAATAATGAATTTCCCCTTAATCCATTAATAAGAATTACAAATTGCGACAAGCTCTACTCCAACTCTCCAAATTGGAGAAATTCAAATTTGCTCTACATTGCTGAGACTTCTCTTAAGCCACAAATGCAACAAGTGCCAAATCAAAAATTTGCCCAACCAAAAGAACAAAGTACAAATCATCTCAAGTTGCCTCCAAATATGCCAATAGGCGCTAAATGCATTCAAGATTATGCCTAAAGCAAATTAGAGCCCAACCAAATGGCAAAAAAAAAAAAAAAAAAAAAAAAAAAGCCTATAATCCTGAGCAAACTACAAATATACTAATAGATGGCAAATGCATGCTTAAACGCAATATATAGTTTTTCCTTCATAAAATTCTTTTCTACTTACTAATTTCGGACTTATGGTTTCTTCAGTATCCACCACTTTTTTCACAAAATTTCATCATTTTTAATATTATTTTAGCTTCAACATTGTCTTTAAAATAGTTATGGCCACCTCCAAAAAAACAATAACCAATATACCAAGGAAGCTTCTTGAGCTAGGAAGCCAAAAACCTTATGTCCAAAACTAATAAAAAAAAAAAAAAAACTATTGAAGAAAAACTCCATGAGGCCAGAAACAAGAATACAACAGCCACACCTCTACAATGTCATGGTCAGGGATGTACCTAGGTGGGGGCCTAAGGGGGCCCGGGCCCAAAAAAAAAAAAAAAAATAGCAGCCTAATTTTTTCAAAATATATATATAAGCTTGGGCCCTTAGCTTTTAGCTCAGGCCCCCCTCATGAATTCCTAGCCCAGCCGGCCCCCCTTTATGAAGTATATTTACATCCCATATATTTACATATATGTTGAAAAACTGAGCCCATGACCCATGTAAATCCAAAAAAGAAAAGAAAAGAAAACTCAGCAAAACCTAACGGAGAAAGTGAAAGTCTGAAAGACGGAGGACAAAAGAAAGAAAGGAAACTTAGGAGAGGCGAGACAGAGTCACAGAGAGATAGAGAGGCTGAGGCGTGACAGAGAGATAGAGAGTACTTAGACAGTCAGACGCCGCCATCATCACGCCGACGACGACAAAGAGGCGAGACAATGCGGACGCCGACGTGAGAGTCTACCCAGTACCTACGCCGACACCGATGCCGACAAAGAGGCAAGACGACGCCGCTGCCCATGCGAGACCCATCTTGCAACCGCCGCCGGTTGCTCGATTTGCCCAGCCCAACGTCATTGCTCCAGCCTTCACAATTCACAGGTATTTAATCTTTCATTTCCTTCAAAACCTAATAAAATGTTTGTGAATTTGCTTGTGGAGTTTTTGGCTTTTTGGCTCTCTGTCACTCTGTGTTTGTGACTCTTTAATACAAGATAAGAGAGATAGAGAATATTTGTTTGACTGTTTATTTGTTCTTTGTTGACTGGACATAATAGGGATAAGTGACAAAAAAAAAGATGGAGACAACACAAAGACAAAGTTACAAAGAGATAAATAAAGGCAGACCAAAGACAAAAGAAAAAAAAATCATATAATATAAAAAATTGTCACACAAATTTAAGAAAATAGCAGTGATTCACTTGCGCCTATTGTTAACTCATGATGTTAAATTAGATGAATTTATAAATTGAAAAGAAGTGAGAAATACTAAATTTATAATTAAATGCATCATGCATATTACCTAGATTCTAGTATTTGTCTTCAGTTAGTAACAACAACCGTGATAATATATATGATTCTTATTTTATTTGTAAATCATGAAAAAATCAACTACGATACTTGATTTTTTCAAAAGAAAAGATTCAAATTCTTCCGAACTCAACGTGGAATTGCCAACAATTAATGTTGCTATTCCAATTCTAGTGTGGATATTCCAATTCTAGAAAAAATTCATTTCCCAATTCCGGAAAATATCGATGTTCCAATCTCAAGAAATATTCATTCCCCAATTCCAAAAAATGCCGATACCCCAATTCCAGAAAATAACCATATCTCTCAAACACAATTTCAAAAAGTTGATAGTTTATTAAGAAACAATGATTTTTGAGTATTTGTATTGGTTGGTAGTTTATTAATACTATATGGATGGATATTTGAAATTTTTTTTTTTTTTTGCTTATTCTCGGCCCCCCTCCCCCCCCCCCCCCACCCCCCAGCTTTAAATCTTGGGTCCGTCCCTGGTCATGGTTAGTATCGGGAAGTAAAAGATTTACATTTGAAGATAGGATTAACTTTTTTCTTGTTAAAATCCTTTTGTAGCTCAACATAATGTTGCTGGTAGTTGAACAATTTCATACTCCCCCATTCACCCAGTTGGGCCTGTTCATCAAAAAAGCCAGGGCATTTTAATTTTTTGTCCTAATAGCTTGTCCTAGTCTAGCCACATGCTTCATCCAGTTTATTTTGGTATATCAACTCTTTATTTATGAAGTAAAAAAAAAAAAAATTTGAATGTTACTAGTGTTTTTGTATTCCAATCTTCTCGGACTGGGTTCACCGACACCCTAAACATCTGTATATAATTATATATATAACCTGTTACAATTCTGGATAAAAAATTTTAAATTCTTAATAATGAACACTACCTGGGTTGTAACAGGATCTTAATCAAACTAAGATGGTAATTCAAGCACAGCGCATCCGATGCCTCCACTAGTGATACTCTCCTCTCTATCTCTGCCTATTTAAGCTAAGGTTCCCCTTTATAATTCAGTTTCACCTGTTTCCTTGACCATATCTTTAGAGCTTCTTCATTCTCAAAAAAAAAAAAAAAAAAAAAAAAAAAAAAAAAAAAAAAAATCTTTTGAGCTTCTTTCATGTCATTTCAATGGAAGAAATTTTCCCTACATATTGATTCATTAGCGATTGAAACAGAAAATGCTTGCTCCTATTAAAAGCAAGTGTGAATATACTATATGTCTGATTTGATGGAATTCTCGTTTATGGAGAATTCTTTTTTCGAACAAGGTACTGGATATTCTTAGGGTTTTGGTGGTCTCGTCTCAATCCAAAGCAACAAAAGATTACTCCAATTGAGAGGAGTGTATTTGCTCCGTTAGTGTCTATCAAGAGTAGATTACTAATAAAAGAAATAGATTAAAATGCAAATTACACCCATTCAAAAAATATTTTTCTCATATGAAAAAAATCTATAAAATTAATATAAATTTTTTATTTGAGAATTTTTCTTTCAATTATTATTTTTTAATTAGTTAATTGCATACTAAAGGAAATTTTTTTAATAGAATTGGAAGAAAGGTCTGAATTGAATAAATTTTGAATTGATTGAAAGTAAAGTTAGAAAACTCAAATGCAATTTACATTTTAGCCAAAAAAAATATTAACATTTTAGCCAAAATATATATATATATATATATATATATATTAACACTCGAAGTCTCTAACTGACTCACTAAATGCATTGGTTATTTTGTTGACCCTCAAAGTTATTTGTATTGGTAGTAACTAATATACTTTTATTATGAGAATTAACTAATATACTAAATATATTAATATTAGGCATCTGGAACAAATGGATTACCCTTTTAATTTTGATGTACACCTTATATGCTTTTTTTAATCCATTTTCTTTCTTTCCATACTACAAGTTTTAATTGTTCAATTAAATGCTAGAATAATAGTTAAATGCATTAATTAACAGATACATAGACCCTTCCATAGAAAAATAAAAAGATTTTAATAAAAAAAAATATAAAGCATAAAAAAATAAAAATAAAAATCAAGAATTTATGTGGTTCAGCTTTTGGCTTACGCAACAATAAGAAATTTCACTAACAAATTTGGAGAATACCAAATGATGTAGAGGGTAAACCTAAAACAAGTAGAAGTCTTCTTTTCTCTGGAATTCCTGCACAGCCCTCATTAAAGTGGTCTCTCACTTTGACCTTTTGCACACCTTTTGTAGCACCTAAATTGTTAGACTGGCCACACGAACAAAATAAGAAAGCAACATATATATGAGATGGGTTCAAGTTACACCTGGTGTAACTCTATAAGAGTTACACATTTTTTAAGCCATAGATTTTCAAAAGATCTAACGGTCAAAAAAATAGCATTAAATGCTAATTGATTTACACATTATTCACTTAATTAATAGCAATTTTGTTTCTCTCTCCATACTTATTGCTTAAAACCTTTTACATATATATATATATATATTTTTTTTTTTTGGCCAAATAACTTTACAAATATATTTACAATACTCTTTTATCCTATCACTGCAGGCGGGCCAAGCTTATAATTCAATTAATCCTCTAACCCAACTATGATTTATCAGAAACTGATTAATAATGCCAGCACGTTTGCCAATGGGGCAAAACTCTTTTTCTTTTCTTTTTTCCTTACAAAAGTGGTGCATAAACATTTTTATTGATGATAAATTATAAATTATATCATTATTATTATTATATGAAATTCCAAAAGTCTTCCACTTGGACTCGGCTGGTACTTCTATTACCTGCCTCACCTTATTCAGTATATTCTTCCACCATGTTTCCCTGAGCTCTCCCTTTTGCTGCAAAAGATATTTGCTTTCACTGTCATTTCTTTTCCTCTGTGGTCTGAACCCCAAAAGCCGAAAACAGCCACACCCTGACCCAGAAGCAAAATCATCATCATAGTCATACATAGCTTCTCCTTCTTCATTCTCTTTTAATGGTTTTTCATAAAGGGCGGCCATGTTTGTGTACGTGTGTTTTGCGAGAGAGATTTATGAGAAACTAGAGAAATTTTAAACGATAAATATGGAAAGAGAAACAAAACTGTTATTAATTAAGTGAATTAGCATTTAATGCTAATTTTTTGACCATTAGATCTTTTGGAAATCTATAGCTTCAAAAAGGTGTAATTCTACAAAAGTTACACCAGGTGTAACTTGAACTCATCTCCATATATATATATATATGACCAAATAAGATAGCAACATATATATATATATATATATATATGTTAGACCAAGAGGGAGTACAAATCATTTCTACCATTTTTTTTCCACCAATTATGATATGTCACATGTTTTATTTTTTCCTATTTTAAATTTTAATTATTTTATAAGGAAAATAAAAAAGAATACACGATAAGAATTAGTTTTCGATCAAGAAGAAACCAAAGTCAACAAATGAGAATATGTTGTTATACATGCAAAAGATATGCATTTAAAGCACAAATGAAACAAAAGTGACACATCTCTATTGTAGCTTGAATTTAATCAAACCACATAAACAAAAAATCCTCCTACACCTCCATCAAAGTCTCTATGGATTATTTCAAATTGCAACCCAAATCAATTCAAAATATGAATATAAGGAAAAATCTAATAATCTTCACCATAACTAAAATTCCACCAAGCAATCTTCCAAACAAGTCAAAGAAAATTTCTCCTTAATCCGAAAACGAAGAATTACAAATTGCACCAAGCTTTACAAAAATTAACCACTATGAAGAGATTTTGTAGATCACCAAATTTAATCAAAGTCCTCCCTACCTTGTAGAGACTTCTCTTAAACCACGATTACTTAAGGTGCCAAATCAGAATGAAGCCCAACCAGAAGATCTAAGTGCAAATCATCTCAAGCTACTTCCAAATATGCCAATAGGTGCCAAATGCATCCAAAAATGGTGTCAAAACCAGTTAGAGCCCAACCAAATGAACAAAAGGCATATAATCCCAAGCAAACTCCAAATAAAAACCTTTTTAAACTAATTGATTTTGGACTCATAGTTTCTTCAGTATCCACCTCTTTTTCCCAGGATTTCATCTATTTCAATCTAATCCTAGCTTCAACATTGTCTTTAAAATAGCTATGACCATTGACCACCTACCCCCCCAAAAAAAAAACCAATTCACCATGAATGCTTCTTGATGTAATAAGACAGAAACCATATGTCCAAAACCAATAAAACAAACAATCCTAAAGAATAGCTCCAAAAGGCCATTACATGAATACAACAACCAAACCTACAATAAATTTCTAGCTACAATCTCATGACTAGTATCAACGGAAGTAAGATCAAGCAACTGGCTACCCATGAATGGGAGTGTTTCATTGATGCCAAAAGCACTCGGCGTTAACAACAAGGTTCTCTAGATTTACACCCACCAGTTTCTGCAGATTATTATGAATCAAAAAAGTGTGTGTCCTAGCAATTACAAACAACATTAGCAGTGATAATGGGTCCTGCGATAACGTAGGATTTTAAGAGCGATTAAAGCTACACGTGATGAGTGTTTCTGGAACTAGAAGGAAAGAATACAGTCTGTGTTGCTGAGATAATCTGGTGGGGAGAATAGAGTTCAACCTGTTCAATCATAGCAGGAACCTGAGTCAATTGGATTTGGGCCCTTTTGGCGGTTGAGTCTTTATTAATAAGTCATGGAGTGGGCTTGATCCGTATATGATTTAGTCATACCCGGTCCATTAGTTTGCCCACGATCCGTATAAGCTTTGGTCCCCAATTGCTTCAAACAGGCCCCTTGTTTTTACATAAGTCGTCAAATGATGTCGAATATTTTCTTTTTTTATGTCACCGAGCTCCAAACTCTTTCTCCATGACTAAGAAAAAATCTTTCTGATATTTTTCATCTGTTTTTTTAAAGCAATATTTTTCATTTTAGGGATACGATATTTTGTTCAAAATAAGAATTCGAAAGCAAATGCTAATGGAAACATAACATTTACCTAGGTCTAAAACATACTGCAAAATGATCCAGTTGAGGAATGACTACATAATGCAACCTCTGCTGCTGTTTCATCAATGGAACCTCTTATGAAGGAAGCATTAGTTGAAAAAGTTACTTGACTGATATATGCCAGAATGCTTGGTGCCAAAAATGGGATCTACCCCATAAAACTTCTCCAAGGCATGAAATGGTTTAAGTGGACTAGGATTTTTTTTTTTAATTAATTTTTTGTTATCACTCTATTTTTCTAGCTTTATTATTTCATTAAGTTGCATGTACCAAACATTTTTAGATGATTATAAATTTGTGGAATTGCTGATATATAGGAACATTTTTTTAAATAATGTCCAAATCCTTTTATTATGAAAATTATCTATGACGCTCAATTAGGAAGAGCAAAGTAGTTGAGATATAACACTTTTGGCACCTAATATGCACTCAAATGACAATTCTTGTGCATATCCTTATGTTCATTAAAACATTATAAAATTGTTATTTGTATAAATCATAACCAGTGTCAATAGTAATATCATGTAGAATTTATGGATGTCTTTTGGGAACCTTTTTCAATTTTTTCCTAAGCCTTTACAACATTAATTCTTCTACGGCTATAAATTAAAAAAAAAAAAAAACTTAAAAGTTATTATTATTATTATTATTATTATTATTTAAAAGAAAAACCATAATTCAAAGGTATAGCTATACCAATAACCAAATTAAATAAAAGGTAAAATTGTAGTATAAATTCTTTTCAAAACTTTATACAAAAACTTGAGTTGTCGTCGGTCCTTTTTATTCAAATTATCACAACCAAAAGCTGTAAGACACTTAAAATTACCCATGATAGCAGGGATCAAGGCTCTCACTCAAGACGTTAATCCAATCAAAGTGAACCTACTATGATACCACTTGTTTGTTTTTTAGACTCCTATAAATTAGATTCGTTTAACCTAATTAATTAACCTAGTAATTATTTAGGTTAATTTTTTAGATCTAGGTTAAACTCATGCAATCATATTACTAAGTGTGGAAAAGTAAAGAAGACAGTAATATGATAACCCATGAAAACCAATGAAATCAATAGTTTCAAGGTAAAAAACCTGGGGAGGATTTAACCTAGCTATCCTCAAGGTAAACATATTCACTATGATAGAATTGAAGTTTACAATAGATTTTCTCCCTAAAATCTAAAGCTACCTTATGTAGACCTTACTCACACGACCATGTCCAACTCTGAATCCCCAGACTCTTTTATCTTGAATCAGCAACACACAAACAATCCCATTTGTGACTTTGAGATCCCACTCATAGATTATAGATCACCGTTAGTAGTTGATCTTTATGCAGCAACTTGTTTCCACCAGTTCTTGATTGTAAATCATGTTTTGATAGATGCTTATCAAGTTAGAAGGTTACAGAAACCTCTTAGATCTCACAGGAGAAATTCACAAGACTTCCAAGAGCTTCTAAAACATAGTTAGGGTTTTCCTTTTATACCTTGTAGTGTTGAACTGAAACCCTACACATTTTCGCATGCTTTGGGCCTGATTTAAATCTGCAGAAAACGACTTTCGATCTGACGAACCTTTCTTTCGATTAGTCAAGCTTTATAGAATCTGAACTCTTCTTTCTGCAGCTTAACTATTCTTGAATCTTGACTTGAACAATCTTGAGCAATGTCTAATACTTAAACTAGACATGTTTTTGTTCTCAATTTGCCAACATACACAAATTTAGAATCTAAACATTTATCCTAAATATTTAGAACCTAACAGAAGCACTCTCTCTATTTACAAAGCACAGGGTTGAATACAAAGCTCGAGACTACACCTAAAACAAGGAGAAGTTTTCACTTCTCTAAAATTACTGCACAGCCTCCTTCACACAGCCCTCTTCAAAGAGATCTCTCACACACGCATTTTGCCACTCCATTCCTTTACAATTTCTGCTACACCCAAATTGTTAGACTAGCCACACAAACCAAATAAGAGGAGCATCAGATATATATTTAATCAAGGGAAACCAAAGTGAACAAACGGATGGGCTGCTGTACACACAAATATATGCATTTAAAGTAGGCGTAAAACTAAAGCAACGCATGAATGGTCAAGCCAAAATTAGACAGAACTCCAACTTAACTTGAATTCAATACAAACCTGAAAAGAATACAATCCTCTGTCATCTTCATCAAAGCCCCTATTGGTTATCTCAAATTGCAAACCCCAAATATTCAAAATATGAATATGAAGCAAAATCTAACAAATCTTCGCCATTAAATCTTTTAGACAAATTAATTAAATAATTTCTCCTTAATTCAAAAAAAAAAAAATTACAAATTTTGCCAAACTGTACAACCATTCTCCACAATGGAGAAATTATTAGATCACCAACTTTTAATCAAATTCTTGTCCACCTTGTAGAGACTTCTCTCAAGCCTCAAATGTTTCAAATGCCAATAAATCAAAACTAAGCCCAACCAACAGACCCAAGTTCAAGTTATTTCCAAATATGCCAATAGGCTCCAAATGCATTCAAAGATGGTCTTAAAACCAAATTAGAGGCCAAACAAATGAACAAAACGCACATAATGCCAAAGTAACTCCAAATATGCCAGTAAAAGAAAAATGCATCTAATTACGCTCAAACACAATAGTTTTAGCTTCTTAATATCCTTAGGTACTTATTAATTTTGGAATTACGGTTTATTTTGTATCCACCTCTTTTCCCAGGACTTCAGAATTTAAATCTAATCCTAGCTTCAACATTGTCTTTAAAATAGCTGTGATCGCCTCCACAAAAAGAAACAAACAATTCACCATGAATGTTTCTTGAGGCCGTAAGTAAGAAACCATTTATCAAAAACCAATAAAAAAATCCAATTGACTCACCAAGGTCAAAAACACTAATACAACAACCAGACCTGGAATAAATTTCTAGCTACAATCTCATGGCAGGAATTGACAGACGTCAAAGATTTACATTTAAAGGTGGGATTTTTTTTTTTTTTTTTTCCTTTTAAAATCCTTTTGTAGGTTAAAAAAAATGTTGCTAGTTGTCAAAAACTTTTTGGACAGATGAAAATTTTTGACAATTTCATACCACCCATTCATAAAAATAAAAAAAGCCAGGGCATTTAAGTTTGTCATGATAGCTTGTCCAAGTCTAGCCATGTGTTTCATACAAATTTTTGTTTTTAAATAAGCAAATCATTTTTCATAAACTTGGATACAAATTGCATGCTTCTAGTGTTTTTGTATTCCAATCTTCTTAGGCTTGGTTCACCTGCACCCCAAACATCTATGGTAAAACTTGTTACAATTCTTGAGCTTAAAATATATATATATATATATATATATATAGAGAGAGAGAGAGAGAGAGAGAGAGAGAGAGAGAGAGAGAACTACCTGGGCTGTAAAAGGATCTCAATCAATCAAAGTAGGTAATTCATGCACAATGCGTCCCATGCCTCCACTAGTGAACCTCTTCCCTCCATTGCTGCCGATTTAAATTAAGGCTCCCCATTGTAGTTCAGTTTTTCCTGTTTCCTTGGCCTTATCTTTTGAGTTTCTTTCATTCCATTCCCATTGGAAGAAACTTTCAATGCATAATTGTCTAGATGTACTTTTGGCATAGGCCTAAACGAATTACTTTTGGCATGTTTTGGATAGTAACAAGGAGAGGGGAAGTCCTGTTTTTATTCCTATCTTGTCGATGAGCTGTGTGGTCAGAAACAATGAAAGCGAGTGTGGAGATACCTACGACAATGGATGAGAGAGACACTTGAGAAGAACTAATTCTCTAGAACTTGATTCAACATCTCAAATAAAAATCTCAAATAACATAATCAGTAAGAACTGTAATAAATAGAAGGAACCCAAAGAACATACCATGATAAGTTCGAAGCCAGTGTTCTGATTGACCTTGACCAAATATGTTTCCCACACCTTGAGAGCTTTAGGACCACAAAAAAGAGAAAGAGCTCGGCTTCCATTTGGGTTGAAGAGCTTTGGTCAAGAGGCATGGAGGCTTGGATGGGTCGAAGATGAACAATGAAGCTGCCAAAGATGAATAGTCATGCAAATTGTGGTTTTTGAAGTATTGGCCTTTTAAGTATTTAAAACTCTACATGAGGATGGAATTTATTCAAGCAAAATACCATACATGAGATATGTAAACACTTATGAAGCTTCATTTAAATTCCCGAGATCAATGAGCTCTCTTAATGTGATCATGCGCAAAGGCTTTGTGAATGGAGATTTCCAACTTAATAGCTTCTGATAAACTTGTTGCATGGTGGGACGAGATTATGGACTGGGGTGTAAGCATGCTAATGTTATCTTTGCCACTAAAACCACCTTATTTGCAACTCTATTTGTAGGATGTGCAAGACGTTGATCCAATATATCTTCTAGTAGCACATCATGGGATGATTATGAAAATGATGATGATAGAAAAGATGAGATCAAATCACCCGGATGCCTTCCAATAATTACTTCCAACGTGACTACTCCAAAGCTGTAAACGTCACACTTTTCACTTACTTCTGTTGTATATGCATGCTCTGAAAGTAAAATATCAGAGTTATATTCTACTTTCACCAAGTAATTCAACTTACCACACAATCTTTTGGTTGTGGTACATGTACTACTTCTTAAGTTTATACAAATTCGTAATATATGCTAACATATATAGTGATATAGGAACAAATCTACAAGTTAAGCTGAAAGTACTAAACTCTTGAAAATATTAGAATTTTGGAATTAGGTGGGGGAGGCAACTTCTAAGGGAATTACTAACTGATGCTAAAATTTTTAAAGGCCACAAGAAAGGGTAATACTTTTTTTATTTTTAGGAGAGAGCAGGGGTGGGTCTCTATGTCACCTTAAAAACTTTGCATTGAACCTAGGCCGTATAAGAAATAATTATCCGGTTTGAAAGAATTGTACAATTAGAAAACAAAGCTTCACGAAGTAAAATGTGATTCTTTAACCATGAATTATTTGGGGGTATTTATGCACAATTAACTTCATCTGAAAGGATTCCAAAAAAAGAAGGGAAAAAGACTTAGTCAAATAGATTAAAATCTTAACTAAATTTAAACATTACCTTTTTTAAAAATTGTAATTGCGATTATGATCACAAATTAAAAAGAATTAAGTGATTGTATAAAATATCATAGATTGCAACTACCAAATTCCTTAATACCAATCAAGATGCTACAAAAATATATTTTTCATCAATAAATATGACGAATACTCTAATTATTAATTGAACCTCTGAAACATAATTATTAATTGAACCTATTGGCTCAAATTGTGACAACTATACATCGCATTATGTAGTGCGACGAATTTCAATAAGTCCTCTTTAAATGCAAACAATGCCAATTGAAATAACATCAATACAAATATAGTTATCAAAATGTGAATTATATTAAGAATCGAATTTTGATATTTCTAAATCGTGTATCGTAAGATACGCAAACACCCAATAAAATTATATAAAAAAATTATAGATATACATGTATAAAAGAATTTTAAAAAAAAATTATAGATATATATACATAAAAAGTATATTCATTATTAATTTGGAATATATTCAATTAATAACCTATTGATTATTTTTTTTTTTTTAGAAATTTAATGATTACTTATGTAATAATATGTAACAAAGCTAACTAAATAAATCAAACTAGTCTCATTACACTTGCTCCGCATGTGCAATGAGACTTTTTTTTTTTTTTAATTTGAGTTTAATGTAATTTTTAAATCTGAATTTTTCTATTGTTAGTGAGGTTACACATGAAGATATTTTTAAGAAGTTAAAATTTAGGAGTTTGAAAAGCAGTAAACTATCGTGCTAAGTTTTAGGGAAAAAAATGTATCAAATGTGATGTGTGCTAAATTTTAGAAAAAAAGTTTTTTTGGTATTTTTTTTTATTTTGTTGAATTACAATTTTAACCCTATTTTTTTATTTTTTAGAACTAAAGATTATCTTATTAGATTAGGGGTATTTTTGACATTTTTTGAAATCATAACTAACTTTCTAAATCATCTTAATATATAGAGATTAACGTTATATTCTACTTTCACCAAGTAATTCAACTTACCACACAATCTTTTGGTTGTGGTACGTGTACTACTTCTTAAGTTTATACAAATTCGTAATATATGCTAACATATATATTCATATAGGAACAACTGTACAAGTTAAGCTGAAAGTACTAAATGTGCCCCATTTTCACGGCGAAAATCCATTAGAGTTTTGCATTTGGTGTGCTATGACGCACCAGTAGGGTTTCGCACCTATGTATACGTCACGCATCAACATGTTGACGCGTGTCACATACGTAGGGAAACCGATGTCACTAGTTGACATGGATCAAGACAATCATACCGCGATGATCACGCACACAACATGGCATGAATATGCCTTTACGACAGTTGCCTTGAGTGCATACCCGCACCACAAGGTCAAGAGCACCCACAATTATGAGAAGGTCACTCCCCTAACCGTGGGAGTCTTTCATGCAAAGTGCACAATCATCCATAAACAAGTGCGCACGCATACACACACACACACATCATGCACAATGCAACCACATAAAGCAGAAAACTAAAGCAGACATCGCCAACGTTCCAAGGGTATGGCCTAACAAGGTGCGGAAAAAGTAAATCAGAGATTTTCATACCCAAGGAATGCGGCCCAAGCAAGGTACAAGAAAGATAAAGGATACATGCCTAAATCCATAGGTGTGGCCAAACAAGGTACATGAAATATAAATCAGGCATTGCCATACCCCATGAATGTGGCCTAAAGCTAGACACAAGGATAAGAAAGCCTAATACATGGTCCTAAAGAAGAGGCTAAGAGAGAGAAAGATAAACTCTAAATTGTAAAGTAGTCTGCACATCACGTGGGACATTATCTAGTTAATTGTAATAACAAAACCTACATTATCAATTCGTTGTAGGAAAAGACCTTTAGATAGCATTCCCACAAAAAACTGATTGTAGAATATGGGCTTTAGAAAGATCGAAATTAAATGATAGGAACAAAGAGAACTAAAAAAGAAAATTAGATACAAACGAACAAAAGAGAACATAAAAAGATTTACATGGTTCAATGTTTGGCCTATGTCCACGGACAACAACAATCAAAAATTTCACTAACAACATAGAGTATACAAAATGGTGTAGAGACATATCATCTCAAAATCCAAACCCCAATACACCCAAACTTATTCTCACACAAATACGAAGTTTACTCTCTCAATACAAGGTTCAAGATTACTCCCAAAACAAGGAGAAGTTGAATCAAATTGCATGTTATGTGTTTAATTATTCTAACATCGTTGTATAACCTCTTAGGATTCTTCTTCTAAAGGAAAAAGGTCTTGGTAGAGAAAACTACCTAGGCTGTAAAAGGATCTTAATCAAAGCAAGTTGGTAATTCTATCACTACCTATTTAAGTTAGAGTCCGAATTTTGTAAGAACGGAGTGTAAAACCCATATTTTACACTATTCAATAAGAGTTGTCACATTAGCATTTTACTTTAAATTCAAGACATCCTACCATACTTAGGCTACGTTTGTTTTGACTTCAAACCATTTCCGGAAAAGCATTTACACCTGTGTGTCTGTTTGGTAAGCACAGAAAATTGAGTCAAACGGAAATCAATTTCCGCGTTGATTGTAAAACACCCCTCCCTAGCCGGAAATCACTTTCAGTTTCCATTTTACCTTCAAATGATTTCCATCCCAAGAAAATAGAAGAGAGAGAGAGAGAAATAGCAAACGGAGAGAGAAGAGAGAGTGAGAAATAGCAAGATCGCGCCGGCGCCTTGGAGATCCCGTCGTCAAGCTTGCGCCGGCGCCTTGGAGATCGTCTCGTCGAGCTCGCGTCGTCAAGCTTGCGCCGGTGAGATCGCCGATCTCTTTCCCTATCATCGCCGATCTCTTTCCCGATCTCTCATCAAGCTCGCGCCGGCGCCTTGGAGATCGTGTCGTCAAGCTCGCGCCGGCGAGATCGCCGATCTCTTTCCCGATCTCTCGATAAGCTCGCGCCGGCGCCTTGGAGATCGCGTCGGGGAGATCGCCGATCTCTTTCCCTATCATCGCTGATCTCTTTCCCGATCTCTCGTCGCCGATCTCTTTCCCTCAATCTCTCACTGTTTCTTCCTCCTCAAGCTCTCACTCTTTCCCGATCTCTCTTTCCCTCAATCTGTCACTGTTTCTTCTCAGATTGTGAATAAAACGTGTTTTTATTTTGATTTTTGGTTGTGTTAATTGCATGGATTGAAATTTTTTTTTATAAAATTTGTTTGGGAATTGAGAAAATGGATGAGAAAATGTGTAAAATTTGTAGGAAAATAACATTTTCAGAATGTTACCAAACATCGTAAATCGTTTTTCGGACTATTTTTCATTGCAAAACAAAACACTTAGGTTTCATTTTACTTATGGGAATTCACTTTCCCCTGCATTCATTTTACACTCGGAATTCAATTTACATTGAACCAAACGCAGCCTTAATAACATCTCAATACACTATAAAGGTTTCCCTTTATAGTTGAGTCTCACCTGCTTCCTTGGCCATATCATTTAAGCTTCTCTTCCATGCCATTCCCATGGATGAAAATTTCCTTGCAGATTGATTCATTACCAGCCGACTGAAACAGAAAATTCTTGCTTCTGTTCGAAGCAAGTGTGAAGATACCTGTCGGCTGTTGCAATAGCAAATGGGGTCTCTTGAGAAAAAATAATGCTTTTGAATTTGATAACCTTATACAAATGTGTAGTGCCAATGAGGAAGACCTTCAGAACAGTGGAAAGAGAAATTTCTAAAATCTTAGTTTTGTTTTGTTGACACACGAGGCGGATTTTGGAGAATAGTACAATCTAGTATGAATCTTTTCACAAAATTGGGGTGACTCCTTGTTGACATACAAAGAACAACATAATAAGCAAAAAGTAAGCCTCCATTTTTTCCCCTTCTCACCCTCTAATTTCTCAACATCTCAAACAAAAATAATCTCAAATAAACAAATTACTAAGGAGTATAAATAAAATAGAAGGAACCCAATAAACATACCAGGATAAGTTCGAAGAAATGTTCTGATTTACCTTGACCAACTTGGTTTATTGCACCTTGAGAGCTTTAGGTCCACAAAAGTGAAGAAGTTGAAGAAAGAGAAAGAAATCAGCTTCGTTGGGCTTATATAGGTCTAGATTAATATTGAAGTAGCCAAAGATGTTGGCGGCTGAGCATCATAGAGGAGAGTAGAGATTCAAAATTGACGCCGACTACTGTGCAGTAGATGAATTGTCAAAAGAATTGGGGTTTTTAAAGTTTTTTCTTTATAAGTATTTAAAACTATACATATGGGTCGAATGTACACAAACAAGATATGGCATACATGAAAATATGTATAGTTGTACACACTTGTGAAGCTCAACTCAGATTGTCGAGAGATCGTTGAGTTCCCTTAATGTGATCATGCCCAAAGGCTTTGTGAGCGGGGATTTCCAATTTGATAGCTTCTGATAAACATGTTGCATTGTTGGACGAGATTGTGGACTGTTGTGCAAGCATGCCAATGCTATCTTGGCCACTAAAACCACCTTCTCCGCAACTTGCCTTGTAGGTAGCACAAGCCGTTGATCCAACACATCTTCTAGGAGCACATCATGGGATGATGATGATAGAAATGATGAGATCAAATCACCCGGATGCCTTCCCATAATTACTTCTAATGTGACTACTCCAAAACTATAAACATCACACTTTTCACTTACTTCCATCGTGTACGCGTTTTCTGAAAGTAAATTATTAGTGTTTTACTATGATTTCACTTTGTAGAAGCAAGTTTGTAATAACATTTCTACTCGTATAGTAATTTCTTTTGGAATTAGGTGGAGGGGGCAACTAAAGGTAATGAATTCTGCGAAAATTTTGAAGGACAAATAAGAAATAGGTAATCCTATTCTATTACGTGGTAGTGGAAGCAAACTTTTTATTTAAAATTTTCACCAAATAATTAAATCTAGTTTGAAAGAATTAAATAGTTCAAAAGTGAAGCTGTCTCTGTAAAACGTGATTCTTCAACAACTACGAATTAATTGGATGTATTCATGCACAATTAACTATGGCATATTCCCTTTCTCAAAAAAAAAAAAAAAAAAAAAAAAAAAAAAAAAAAAAAAAAAACAATGGCATATTCCCATAAAAAAAAATAATAAATAAAAAAACTATTTCAAAAAGTTAAAATCTTAACAAATGAAATTAAAATGAACCTTTTTTATTATTATTGTAATTGTGATTATGATCCCAAATAAACATGATCCAATCTCCTTTTTTTTTTTCCTTAGTGCCGATCAAGTTGATAGTGAAAATAAAATTTTCATCCCTAAATCAACAAAGTACTCTAATTATTAATCGAACCTACTAGCTCAAGCAGTGACAACTGTACAAAACATTTTGTTGTTAAACAGATTTAAAAAGACAACATTTTCCTACTTTAAAGGAATCTCCTCTAATTCATTATGTGATGATTTATAAGATTATTCACATGTATTATTTAAATAAGTCATGTGACTAGAAGTACATGAGGATGGTCTCTTTATTAGCCACATAGTGGGTCAAAGGAAGTTTCCTTAAAACCGATTTGGAGGTAAATTTGTGCCAAGTATAAAAGGCAAACAATGCCAATTGAAATAACATTAATAAAATAGAGACACAACAAAAGTCACAACACGGATATAGATGATGTGATTGTTGCTAATAAAAGTGGAGTCAGTAAGTCCATGTAATACTTAAATAACATACCTGGAGCGGCGTACCCAACGGTGCCAGCAAATGAAGTCCAATAAGATGTGTTAGAACTCATAATCTTAGATGTGCCAATGTCAGAGACATGAGCTTCAAATTCCAAATCTAGTAGAACATTCTTGCTTGATATGTCACAATGAATTATTGGATGTGAGCATTCATGATGCATATAAGACAAAGCATTTGCCACACCTTTGACAACATTTACCCTCTTAGCCCAATCAAAGTCCAATGCTAATTCATCATTGTCTAGTATCTTTTCTAGGCTCCCTCCTTCCAAGTACTCATAAACTAAAAGCAAGTATCGTGGATGTGAGCAAAAACCACGAAGCCTCACAATGTTGCGATGTCGTATTTCAGTTAGACTATGTATCTCATTGGTGAAAGCTTTTATAATGGCCACACTATCTTCTGAGAGTGGATGAAGTTTCTTTACAGCAACAACTTGACCTACTGGCAACTCAGCTTTATAAACAAATCCATACCCCCCAACACCAATACAATGCTTGTAATCAAAATTCTCTGTTGCTTCAACAATGTTTTCATAAACCATTTTTCCATCATAGCTCCACACTGAAAACATATTCTGATGTTCTTCTTTTGGCTTACTTTTTGTCTTCGTCTTTCTAAAGCAAACGGCTAATGTAATTCTGACAATGATAAATATAAGAAAGCAAATGCCCAAAAGGGCAAAAATTAGTGTTGTAACATTATTTCCCTTTTTTACATGAAGATTGTGGCTATATGCAGAGGGGCAAACCTTTAAACCAGTAGCATTGCCACACAAGCCCTTGTTATTTCTAAATGCTTCCACTGGAGCCTCATGAAATACTTTAATATTCGGAATAGGACCTCTCAATTGATTGTAGGACAAATCAATGGATGTCAAGCCTAACAACTGATTAAAAGTGGACGGAATATTCCCAAAGAGTGCATTGTGGGAAAGATTCAAGATTTCTAACATTTTCAAATCTCCAAGTTGTTCTGGTATCTCTCCTATTAGAAAATTTTTGCTAAGATCAAGATTTTGGAGATACTGTAAATTGCCAATCTGAAGTGGGATATATTTGCTTAAGTGATTGTTGCTCAAATTCAAGACAAAAAGTTTTTTACAATTCCCTAGGTTGGGAATAAGGCCACTTAGACTATTTTTAGCAAGATTAAGACGCTCTAGATTCGACAGCATCTCGAAATTGTAAGGGATGTGACCAGAAAATTTGTTATTGTCCAAATAAAGGTCAAACAAAAATGTCAGTTTACCTAATTCCTTTGGGATTTCCCCATGTATCTTATTTGAGGAGAGGTTCAGTACATGTAATTGAATTGCTTCTCCAAGCTCAGGAGGTAATCTACCTGAAATATCGTTGTTAGAGATTTTAAGGCTTGTCAAGTTTTGACATCGCCCCCAATTAGTAGAAAGCTGACCATAAAGTTTATTATAACTCAAATCCATATATATTAAGTGTGGGTATACCCCAAAACTTTCACCTATATTTCCAATAAGTTGATTTCCATCAAGGCGGACTCTGATGAGGCTACTGTAGTTGCTCAAGGATTTTGGTATTGAACCAATAAAATGATTATCGTTTGTGATGAACTTCTCAAGTAATCCACCGTGGCACACATTGTCTGGTAAGTGACCAGTGAGATTGTTTCTTGATAACTGAAGGTCATTCAAAGAACTTAGCATTCCTAATTCTTGAGGGATGGAACCAAAAAGTTGGTTCGTATGAAGATATAGAGTGCTTAGGCTACTTAAGTTTCCAAGAGAAACAGGGATGGTACCTGTGAGATTGTTTCTTGATAACCCAAGGTCAGTCAGAGAACTTAGCATTCCTAATTCCTGTGGGATGGAACTAGAAAGTTGGTTCTCAAAAAGATATAGAGTGTTTAGGTTGCTTAAGTTTCCAAGAGAAACAGGGATGGTACCTGTGAGATTATTTCTTGATAACTCAAGGTCAGTCAAAGAACTTAGCATTCCTAATTCTTGAGGGATGGAACCAGAAAGTTGGTTCTCATTAAGATATAGAATAGTTAGGTTGTTTAAGTTTCCAAGAAAAGCAGGGATGGTACCATAGAGATGGTTCTTCAAAAGATATAGCTTGTTTAGGTTGCTTAAGTTTCCAAGAGAGGTAGAAATGGCACTCGTGAGATTGTTTGCTGATGAATCAAGCTCACTTAAAGAACTTAACATTCCTAATTCTTGAGGGATAGAACCAGAAAGTTGGTTCTTCTGAAGATGTAGAACAGTTAGGTTGCTTAAGTTTCCAAGAGAAACAGGTATGGTACCTGTGAGATTGTTTGTTGATAACCCAAGCTTAGTCATAGAACTTAGCATTCCAAATTCTTGAGGGATGGAACCAGAAAGTTGGTTCTCACAAAGATATAGAGTGTTTAGGTTGCTTAAGTTTCCAAGAGAAACAGGAATGGTACCTGTGAGATTGTTTATTGATAACCCAAGGTCAGTCAGAGAACTTAGCATTCCTAATTCTTGAGGTATGGAACCAGAAAGTTGGTTCTCATAAAGATATAGAATAGTTAGGTTGCTTAAGTTTCCAAGAGAGGCAGGGATGACACCTGTGATATTATTTGATGATAAATCAAGTTCACTTAAAGAAGTTAACCCTCCTAATTCTTGAGGGATGAAGCCACTCAATGATTTGCAACAAGGTAAAAGACGTGAAGACTTGTCAGTTGGCCTATTTTGGAAGGAATTCTCCCAGTGAATTGATTATAAGAAAGTTTTAGAACCGAGAGTCTAGAGAGGTGAACAATATTTGTGGGGATGGTTCCAAATAGTGAGTTGTAAGAAAGATCAACACTGAGTAGATTGGGGAAGGATTGAAAGCTTAGATTGTGAAGTGTACCTTTCAAACTGTGACTTGAAAGGTTTAGATGGGTGATGCTTCCAGACTTGTCGCAATTTATTCCGACCCAATTGCAAGGATTACTTCCAGCCCAAGAGGACAAAAGAGACTGGCTTTTACTGTGAAGGTTGGTTTTCCATTTTAGAAGAGCCCTTACTTCCTTTCTTTCTTTTGCTAACTTAACCTTATTATTAGCGTAAACGAAAGGAGAAGTTACAGAGGAAACAGAAGCAATGGATGAACAAACGAAAAGGATGACGACAACAAGGAGGAAGAAGAGTAGAGATGAAATGAATTGGTTGAAGAGCGGTTTCTTTGAAAGGGATGTCATTATGTTGGTGGATGAAGAATGAAATTTTACACTATGGTCGAAGTAGTGGATGAATGATTTCAAATGGATTGAGAGGTATTTATAGAAGGGATTGGAATATTTGGTTGGCCAAATTTTTGGTTAAATATATTTGGAGGAATCTTCTTACATGTTTGGTTATTATCTTGGTGTGCTTTACTGCTTTTATCATGTGACCGTTAAGTCAACTAAAATGATCATGTCACAATTAAATACGTAATGTGATCCAAGTCTCCAGGGGGGAGTTTTACACACATATATATTTAAATTAGGCTAGAGTAAAAATTCTATCTCATATAAAAAAAATAAAATAAAAAATCTATTGCTTACTTTTCCATGCAGACCATACTAAGGAAATTAATTGCAAATTATTTGGAACATGTCTACAGGAATGGGGCAGTCACTAGGAACGGATTAATGTAGTTTTGAGGCTTAAAGTGACAACTTTAAATGCGATTTTTGCTTATAATAATATTTATTTAATTTATTTAATAATTTTTTTAAAGTTATAATGTTGGATTTTATTAATGACTTTGTCTAGAGAACTATAATAGAGAGAAAAAGAAAGAGTTTATTGACTCTATTCAACTTTTTTGTGTTTGGGAGATTGGAAATTTGCGCTCTAAAAGTATTTCAAATAGAATAAAGTGTGTTAATAGAGTGCAGAACGTTTAAAGAAGGATTGTTTTTAAAAATAATTTTTATTGATTAAAATTCTAGGGCTTCATAAAAATTTGTCAATGTGAAATATATAGAGAGTGCATTCTATTTGTCAATAAAGAACATTATTTATTTATGAGCAAAACTTAGGTGCAGTACTTAGGTGTTATTTCTTAGGTTTTCCTCTTAAAATTCAGCCATGTGGATTTTTTCTCATGGGATGGAAGTGTATTTTATAATTAAGTAGCCACATGGCTGAATCTTAAGAAGAGAACCTAAGGACAGTACCTAAGGTATAGTATCTAAATTTTGTCCTTTATTTATTTATTGCCAAGTGAAGGGGACCTTAATAAAATTTCTACACTTTAATTAACATAGATACATAGGAGTATATTCTAATAATATATAGCGTCGATCCTTCTTTCAATTAGGGGCCTTAGCTTGTCTCTCCTTCTGTAACTAAGAGCATTTGTATCAAAGGTTGTATAATGTTATAATATTTTACCATCTAAAACACTAAAGAGCAAGCTACAACAAAGGTTGTATTCTTAAAAAAAAAATAGCACCTTAGCTACCGTGAGCTTTCAAAGATGAAAGCCCACTGTAGATCATATCTTAAAAAAAATAATACTATTTTAATGCTTTCTCTATCTTCTTCCCTTTAAAACAATATTTTTTTGGAAGTTTTATTTTATTTAAATAAGTTGTTTATATTATTTTAATAAGTTGAAGGTAAAAATAAAATCTTTGGTGTTGACTGTATTGTAAAATGAGTTATTAAAATTAATAAAATGATTTTTTGAGATACTAAATGCTAAAATATTTGAAAGTTTTCATGGGAATGCTCTGACTACCATACTACTTGACTTGTAGTCTGATTCACCTTTTAGAGAATGCAGTTTCACTGGAAGATTGGTCGTTCAGTCTTAAAAAGTATCGAATAATATACAATAAAAAAAAAGTAGGTACACTTGTTTTTTCCCCTCGTTTTCTCCTTTTTCTTTTTCTTTTTCTTTTTATTTTTGATCAGCCCCTCTTCTTTTCACACTACTTTTCTTCTTTTATGTACAAAATGTATTTATAATAGTATAGCGGTGATAACGGGACAAGGGGTACGTAGGTAAGAATAGGTTGTTTACAAGATTGCAAGGGTGGTTCTAAGACTAAAAACTATTTTATTTTTTTTCTTTTTTCTATAGTTCTAACGTGGCAAATTATAAGAGTTTTCTTATCATATATATAGATTTACCATTTTTTTATCTACTACTTACACTCTACCACGTTACAATTTTAGCAAAAAAATTGTGAAATAGTTTATGTTTTTTCGCTAAAGAATAGTGTTTTGGGTTATCTCATTAATGTCAACTTTTCTTCTTTTCATACACTCCCAAGTGGCAGACAATTAATTAGGCTTTCAATTGGTTTGGCTAGTTAATCCATGATTACTAACTTATGGGCATTGTTTGGGTCCAAATCCTACCTAATTTTTGACATCAATCAATTTGTTAGCTTGTTTGGTTACATCAACTTACCAAAGATTTAGGAGAAACTAAGTGTTCATCATTACCATGTGGCATTATTTTATTAAAATTGATAACATTTAATATAATTAATGTTAGGGACATTATTGATGTAATTGACTAATCCTTTGACAAAACTTACTTTACTTATAATTGGGTAGATCTAAGATGGTTTAAGATTTTAAGAAACATGTTGTTCAAGTCAAGTGTTAAACTCATACAAGTCTGTTCAAGAAACAAGTGAAGAAGTGTTGTTCATTAAAGCTCGACAGATATCTTGATAGAAGCTTATCTATCAAGATTTAATGTTGAAACTCGACAGCAGCTCGACAAAAGCTGTATCTGTAGAGAATTACGAAATCATAATTTTCAGATCTGATTACAACATATCCAAGTGTATTTATGTAAGGTTTATTTTCTCACAACCTTAGACATATATAAAGATTATTTTTAAGGGTCGTCACAAGCACTGCAATTATTGATGCAAATAGAATACACGCATATTGTGACCGGAGATAGAAATTGTCCTAGTTCATCTCTCTCTCTCTCTGTAGAAGTTATTACATCTTTGAGCCAAGGGTTTTGTAATCAAGGAGTTTCTTGATCTTCATGCTGATGAACTGAAGAACTTTATAGCCAACATCTTCCTCAAGTTGGTGAGTGAGTCACGTATTAGGAGCCGTGCATCATTGGTTAGTCACCTACTGGGATTCATGCATTGAAAGGAGAGATTGTCACTACATTGCAAGTCCAATTGGGTATTGGGGTAAGGGTTCAACTATAGGTTGGTATTAGGTACTGGGATTCTGTTTACTTGTAACCGCTTGTTTTGATAATAGTGAATTCTAGGAAATGGTGACCTTAAATTCACCTGGTGGGGTTTTGCCTTGGTGGTTTCCCCATTCATAAACAAATCACCTGTGTCAAATTTATTTTCCGTTGCATTTAACTTAGTTGGTGATTTGTTTGTGCTACCATGCTATTGCTTGTTAAATTGACTTAATTAATTAACTTGGATAATTAATTAATTAATTAATTTGCCAAATGGGTCAATAAATTTTTGGCCTATCACTTAAAATAAGGTTAAATAATAGAATCCCCAATTTGCCTAAAATTGAGCGTTGTTCAACTCAATTATTATACTCAACAGTTTAAACAGTCTTCTACTCAGCTTATAGTGGTTGTGTGTGTTTGTATTTTTTTTTTTTTTTTTTTTTTGGCTGTGTGTGTGTGTTTGTATATAATTATGTATGTATTTATTTATTTATATGTTTATAAACATATAATTTAAAATCTTCATATTTTATAAGCTTAAGTACAATTATTGAATTAGGACAAAACTTAGGTACAATACCTTAGGTGTTGTTTCTTAGATTCCCCTCTTAAGATTCAGCCATGTGGCTACTTAACTAAAAAATACACTTCCATCCCATGAGAAAAAATCCACGTGACAGAATCTTAAGTCTTGCTCATTGAACTAATACTTGCAAGCTTAATTTTACATAAATGAGTATCCAATGCACTTGCTTCTATGGACATAGCAACATCACCACTAAGCCCAACAACCGTGTGATTGAAAATGTTTATAAGTGGAGGGGATGCTAAGTTGCTCACCGTAAACTTTGAAGTCATTAGGCTTTTTATTCCTATGACTTACACCTTCAAAAAATTTCATAAGCAAGTTTAGCTCTTGCATCGACTTTGAGATTCTTTTTATTGAATATGAAACCACAAAAATATAAAAAATTTAAATTCAAAAATTAAAGTTGACAAAGAAGAATTTGGAAAAAAATTTGTGGTTATACAAGTACAAGGTAGTTTTACTTTTAAAATGTTGCTTAATGCACGAATGACGACAAGAATGAAAATATTAAAGCTTATTTTTTTTGTGATTTCATTAAGAATTTCTATTGAACAACCATTGTTGGGGGCGAAAAAGTTTTCCTTCCGACAAATGAGATTTGTGATGAGTCGGGGGCCTAAACCGAAACTCTACGATGGGCTTGACGCACAGCCTAAAGGCTATCAGTGAAAATCCAAAGAATTCACTCTATTTTTATGCCTTGGCTCTAGATTAAGACTAACAAGAATGGCCCATAAACAATCCCTATAGCAGACACGTCAGCATGATTAAAAAGCATATTGCAAGAAATAACCTAGCAGTAAAACGTTTCTGCAGAAAACAGCCCAGCGGTAAAATGTTTCTGCAGAAAATAGCCCAGCGGTAAAATGAGATGGAATAGAATAAACTTCCAGCTGTCAGCTATTTCCCAAACTAGGGAAAGTATCTACATTTCAAACTCATCATCTGTTAGCTCTAGAGAAGAGTTTTCTAATACAATAATATGAGGGAAAAATTCTATAGTAACAGTTACATCATAACCTTCAATAGTAAATGAATAAGAAAATATCATGGATTCCATTATAACAAATAATGAGAAAAACTTAGTGTGAGATGAATGGAGAGAGAGAGATTCCAGCTGCTAGCGCAGCAAGATTATTATGGTGCCAAGACATACTCATGGATATAGTATAAGTAGTGAGTAGTGAGAGACATTTCAGGTAGTATGAGGAGTATGAGATAGTGTTCAGTGAGGCTGCTAGGAGTTTCTGCTGAGGGTAGCTGAGTGTTTTTAAGTGGAGGTATCAGGGGTGTTTTGAGCTAGGAGCTGGAGAACTTACAGGGTGTTTGGATTTCATGTTTCTATAACCCAAAAATGGTGGGATCCATGACTAAAAGGCCTGTTTGGATTTTGTTTCCAGTTATTGTTTCCATCACTCAAATCTCTGATTTTTGAGTGATGAGTTATGGAAACTAAAAACACATTTTAGGTGTTTTCAATTTCCATAACTCTGTTTTCAATGGCATTTCTGTAATTAAAACTATATACTGGGTCCCACAGTTAGAGTCAGCCGCAACTTTTTGACCTTTTTTTTTCTTCACTGGGTTCAGTGAGCTTGGTTTCTTCATCTTCTTTTTTTTTTTTTCTTTTTTCCTTTCACACTATGGCTTCTTCTTCTTCTTCTTTCACTGGGTTCGGGTTTCTGGGTTTTTTTTTTTTTTCACTGGGTTTGGGTTTTTGGGTTTTTAAAATTTTTTTTTCTTCTTCCTTCACTAGGTTCAAGCTCCCTCAGCACCCCTGCCTCCATCGTCCTCTTCTTCCTCTCCCTCCTGTACTCCTCATAGTCATTCAGCCTCATCGGATCGTACTCCTTGATCACCGACGACGACTCCCCAACCAATGCCGGCTGTGCCGAGTCTTCCTGCATCAGCGATGGCATTGCCAAAGCCGCAAATGACGTCATGCTCTTCAGCTGCGCCGCCAGTGTCGGATTAGGGGTTTTAGCCTTGGTTTAAGATTTGGGAATGGTGTGCGGCGGAGTGAAGACTGAAGAGGACTTGCGAAGAGTCAGTGGAGCCATCTTGGCGCTACTGGACCAAACGGTAGTGCTGCTAGGCTTGTCTTCATCGGCCGAAGAGGGTGGAGGGAGGTCTCCATACAACCCAACGCAGAAAAGACCAAAAAGAGAGAGAGAGAGAGAGAGAGAGAGAGAGAGAGTTATTAAGGGCTGTGAGTTAGGCATGGGTCCCACAAAATAGTAGAAATATTTGAGTGATGAGAAGTTGAGTGATGGTGCCAAACAGACTTCGTGTAGGGAGTTAGGGTATTTTAAGTGATGAGTGACGAAAATTGAATGAGGAGTGATGAGTGATGAAAAAAAAATCCAAATAGGGCCTTAATTTCTATGCTTGAAGCTGAGGGCTCAATGTCCCAGAACTTTGCTAGAGTTTAGAGAAGACTAAAACAGAGAAGTTCAGGAAGATTTCTTCTCTATTGGTGTATATCTTAGTGTGTTGATGAAGCATTAATAGAGAGTTCCATTTATAGTTGGGTTTTAGGGGGTAATTAGCAAATAATCTTTGCTAAATCTTCCTCAATCTTCAGAAAATCTTTTGAGAATTGTTCCCAGGATTTTAGCTAAGAGTGGAAAGCTCAGCTTTTAGAAGGTTCTTGCTATTTTAGGTAATAACAGCTGGGATTCTAACTTAGCATTGAATGCTGATTAGCCTTGGTTGATGAAATTAAAGCATGTACTAGGCTAATGATCTTGGTTATGCTGCTGCTAGAATCAGAGCTCCGTAGGGCAAATTGCATCACCCCAAGCCAGGTGTCAAGCTTGGAGCCCTTTTTGGGAACTTTGCTGGGATCCCCTTGGTGCCCTTTAAACCACATTTCCCTAAGTTTCTCCATTTGAGGTTCATGTGCTTGGTCCATGAACCAGAGAGTACACGTTTTTGGAATGAAAATGAATTGTTTTCAAGTTGTTTCAGGAGCTTTGATGGCCTAGTCATGGCTACTCTTGATTTTTGACAGAATGGGGTGGAAAAGAAAGAAAGGACAGCTAGCTAAAGTTTCCCAGCTTTCTATTATGTCACTTTTAGCTTTATGTCACATGAGAAATGATGAAATTTCAGCTTGTGAAGGAAGGGTTCAACCCCTGATGGACATGTGTCCTCTTCTGATCTAATTGGACAAGTTGGAACTTGATGGCAGTGGGCTCTAGCTATTTAGTTGTACTGAAATTTGGCTGGTCAGCTCACATGAGCTTCAGCTGCTAAGATTTGCATATGAGCTGGGCTGGCTTAGTTGGGCTTTGTAGTTGAGCTTCTTTGGGCTTGGTTATCCCTTCAAAATGAAGAGTTTTGCCATGGGTAATATATATGGGCTTTTATAAATTTTTTAAGAGAGGTATTTCTTGAGGAATGAGTAATTATATTTCCCATGAGTGAGGGATTTAGTATATGTGAAACAAGTGTCAAAATAATATTTTGATTTTGTAAATATGTGCCAAAATAGCATTTTGGGCTTCATGAAATTTTTGCCAAATTAGTATTTGGGCTTTGTTAAAATAGTGCCAAATTAGTATTTGAGCTTTATGAAAATAGTGCCAAATTATTATTTGGGCTCTATTAAAATAGTGTCAAATTAGTATTTAGGCTTTGTTAAAACAGTGTCAAATTAGTATTTGAGCTTTGTTAAAATAGTGCCAAATTATTATTTGGGCTTTATGAAAATAGTGCCTGATTATTATTTAGGCTTTGTAAAATAATATAAGATTTTGTGGAAATATTGTCGTGTAGCAACGGGCTTAGTAAAGGATGCCCTGTAGCAATGGGCTTTTAAGAGATGCCAGATAGCAACTGGCTTTGTAAGGGTGTCATGTAGCAACGGGGTTTAGAAGTGTCGTGTAGCAACGGGTTTTTAAGAGGTTGTCATGTAGCAACGGGCTTTGTAAAGGTGCCGTGTAGCAACGGCCTTTTAAGAGGTGCCGTGTAGCAACGGGCTTTGTAAAGGGTTTTGTTGGGCTTTTTGAGTTTTTCCCACAAGTTAAATGGTTTTGCGTTTTTTTTTTTTTTTTTTTTTTTTTTTGGTGGAAATAGTGTAATTTTATGGCCCAACTTTGGTAGTAATACAATGGGTATTTTTGCAAAAACCCAAGTTGAATAATATGTGGGTAATATGTGTGAGAGGACCCATGGTAATTTATGGGGCTTATATAGAAAATATTTGTGAGAGCCTAATAAAATGGAGAATATTTTAGTAATATGTAAGAAATATTTATGTGGGCTTAAAATATTTTATGGGCTTGTGTGGGTATTTTGTGAGTGGGCTAAAGAAATTAGGGTCCGAAAATTTGTACCTCAACATTTAGCCCCCCCAGTCACGTGTGAGCAGCGTCTGTTTGGTCACACGTGCGAGTTTAAAATTATGGTGGCAGTTATGAATAGTGGGCTTTTGCAACATTCCCACGTTCAGTACTTAGTGGGTCTTCAGTTACTCCCCAGGTTTCTTGCATTAAATGCTGGTCTCTTCCCCGTGTAATGTCATTTGTAACTTTCACGTTTACCAGTAAAAGGCTTGCCTTGGTTATTCTTCTTTTATTTTTGCTTAGACTGAAAAACAGAGAGATTAAGGTTAAGAGAGCACCTTTTCTTCTTCTTCTTATTTTCCGCCAAGGGTGAGAGTGTAACACCAACTTCAACAAAGGCAGAGAGAGTGACTGAGATTTTCAGCAAAGAAGAGAGAGAAATAGATTTTTTTTTTCCTTTCCTTGTTTTCTTGTTGTCGGCCAAGAGTGAGAGAAACAGAGAGTGGCGGCCAGGGTTAAAAGGGGAACTGGGTTTTTTTTTTTTTTTTTTTTCTCTTCCCTTGTTGATTTCGGCCAAGTGAGAGAAAGGAAAATAGCTTGTTTTGCTTCCCATGGTGGCAGTGAGTGTTCTTCTGCCTCTTTTTGGCTTTTGAGAAAATAATATTTTTGGTTTTGTGAATTATGACTGAAGGAGAAGAACCGCTAGGTTTTGGTGATCCTAGTACTGTTGAGGTGGCTATGCCAGGAAGTGGGGCCACGGCTGGGGGCGTGACTGAAGCAATTGCTAGGGGTGATGATGTGGAGGTTAGGCTAGGGAAGCCCTTGCTGCCATTGCAGGACCCTTGGTATTGTTCATCTTCTCTGTTCCCAGCGGTTGGGGCTCTCGAGGTCAGCCTACCCGGAGTACCAAAGAAGTGGATTTTAAAAGGTGAAGCCCCCAGTCCTGAGGCAGCGTGGGTTCCAACTGCTTCTCGTATACTAGACCAACGATTCCAGCAGAAAGAGCTTCTGCTAACTCCTATTCAGTTTTTGTGTCCTTGTGGCACAACCGTTGGTTGGTCGGATTGGGTGGAGCAAGAGGTTACTGATGAAGGATTTTGTTAGATTTTAAAGGATGCTAGGATATTTGAAGCTGTGGTTTTATCTTGTGGGTGGAACATGTACAGAGATGTTAGGTTCTAAGAATTAGGAACTAATGTATTAGAACTTCAATTTGTAATGTTGGCAAACCATGATCAATACATTCTTTAAGTTGTGTGTTAGACTTGCTCAAAGTGTGGCTCTTAATGTAAAGTTGGAATCGAGTTTTATGCAGAATTCACTGTGCACTTTCTGCCTGACTCGATCGATCGAAAGTCGTGCAGATTGTTTTTCTGCAGAATTTTCCAACTCAGCCCTAGCCCATTTAATGTATAGGGTTTTATGTTTTGCCCTAAGTATATAAGGGAAAACCCTAGCCACGTTTTTAGAGTTCTGTTTTTGCTGTGTTTGTGAATCTCATTGTGAGATCTAGAGGTGTTTACCTTCATATACACTTAGGGTTTCCAAACTCAAGACTCATGTCAAGAGCTTGGTAAATCATACAGTTGCAGAATCAAAGATCTCAAAGAAATACAAGCAGGTGCGCTTGTGGATTGCTGAAGAATTCAAGAAAGAAGGAGTCCGTGGATCTCGGAGCTGTCACGTGGTCGTGGTAGTAAGTTTCCTACACTTGGGTAGCAATAGGATGTTAGTGGTCTAAGTCTTATTGTGTAAACTTCGATTCTTTCATAGTGAATTCAGTTTTACCTTGAGGATAGCTAGGTTAAATCCTCCCCAAGTTTTTTACCGGTTTGGTTTTCCTGGGTCATCAGATCTTTGTGTTATTTATTTTCCGCTGCTTTATTGTTTTTGATTATTTGTGTTAACCTAGTTCTGCTTAAATTACCTAAGTTAATCACTTGGCTAATTCTCTAAGTTAATCTGTTTAGGTTTAAGGGGTCTAAACGAACTGACAAGTGGTATTAGAGCGGGTAGCTTGTGTTTTTGATCTTTTGATCTTTTAGCTGATCCTTGACCCCTGTTGTTATGAATTTCTCTAAAATCTTCTCTTTAGTTTGTCACATTATCTACTTGGTGTGCTTGTCCTTTATCATCTTTGTTAAAATTTTTCTTGAGTGTCTTGCTATAATCACATATGATAATAATTACATGTGCTATACTGCTTTAACCGCCTTAAAGGCACGCGATTCTTGTCTTTGGTATTTGGATAGTGGTTGTTCCAGGCACATGACAGGAAATAAAGCCTTGTTCAAGACACTCTTCGAAGGAAAGATTGGAACAGTTACCTTTGGAGATGGAAGTAAATTTGTGATCAGAGGCATTGGTACTGTAGATATTCCAGGACTACCAGTTTTTGAAGATGTGTGGTATGTTGATGGGTTGAAAGCAAACTTACTCAGCATAAGCCAGATTTGTGACAATGGACTGAATGTGTTCTTCACCAAACAAGAATGTGAAATACTTGATGAAGGAGGTGACTGTATGTGTGTTGGTGTGAGGACAGCTGATAACTGTTATGGTATCACGCCAAGTATAAGCAACAAATGCTTCAGTGCTAAGATCAATCAAGTTGACTTATGGCATCAAAGGTTGGGACATGCTAGCCTCAAGCAATTAGAAAAGATTTCAAAATGTGATGCAATAATTGGGTTACCCAAGTTTGAGAAGATTGAAAAATGCATCTGTGGACCATGTCAGATGGGTAAACAAGTGAAGTCCAAACATCCGTCTGTAGCTGATGTTCAAACTACGAGACCTTTGGAGTTGTTGCACATTGATCTCATGGGTCCTGCCAGAGTTCAGAGTTTAGGTGGAAAGAAGTACATTCTAGTTGTTGTGGATGACTTTAACAGATTCACATGGGTTGTACTGTTGAAAGATAAAGCTGAGGCTCCTGAAAAAATGATTCATCTATGTAAGAAATTGCAAGTAGAAAAAGGAACTGTGATAGCCAGAATAAGAAGTGACCATGGAAAAGAGTTTGAGAACACAAAACTGGCTACGTTTTGCAATAATCAAGGCATCCATCAGGAATTATCTTCACCCAAAACACCACAACAAAATGGAATTATGGAAAGAAAAAATAGAGTTGTACAAGAAATGGCCCGTGTCATGCTTCATAATAAGAAGATGCCTAAATCTTTTTGGGGAGAAGCTGTTAATACTGCATGTCACACTCTCAATCGGGTATATTTCAGACCAAATTCCAAGCAAACTCCCTATGAACTCTGGAGAGGAAAGAAGCCTGCAATCAAATACTTCAGAATATTTGGCAGTGACTGTTACATTCTACGTGATAGAGAGAACCTAGAAAAGTTTGATGCTAAGAGTGACAAGGGTTATTTTCTGGGATACTCTTCCACCAGTAGAGCATACAGAATATACAATCTGAGAACTAAAACAGTCATGGAATCTTCAAATGTAGTGATCAATGATGAATTAAACTCAGAAGGCCATTCAGAACCTGCACCTCAAGTTCAAGAAAAGATTATGGAAGTTGATGATTCTCTACCTGAAAACTATGTGGGAAAGCATACAGAGGAAGAGTTAATGGTATTGAATGATACAGCTTCTGTGCCATCAAGTTCAGAACCTTCAACACCAGTTCATGAAGCTCAACAAGAACAGAGAGAGTTTCAGAGTCCATCAGATCAGAAAGGTACCACTACTTCATTGGTCAAAGGTCCATCCTCAAGAGTTAGGTTGAATCATCCTGCTACTAATATTTTGGGAAGTTTGAATGATAACATGAGATTGAGATCCAAAGCATTAAATATGATTACTCATTCATGCTATCTATCCCAATTTGAACCGAAAAAGGTGGATGAAGCTCTACAAGATGCTGATTGGGTAAATTCTATGCACGAAGAACTTCATCAGTTTGTTCAAAATGATGTGTGGGAATTAGTTCCTAGACCAGAGGGAGTCAATGTTATTGGAACTAAGTGGATCTTCAAGAACAAGTCAAATGAACATGGAACTGTTATCAGAAATAAATCTAGGCTTGTTGCTCAAGGATACACACAAGTAGAAGGAATTGATTTTGATGAGACTTTTGCACCTGTAGCAAGATTGGAATCCATTCGAATTCTTTTGGCTATAGCAAGTCATATGAACTTCAAGTTGTATCAAATGGATGTCAAGAGTGCTTTCTTAAATGGCATGTTACAAGAAGAGGTATATGTTGAACAACCGAAAGGTTTTATTGATCCTCACAGGCCGAATGATGTCTATAAGTTGAAGAGAGCTCTCTATGGATTGAAACAAGCTCGACGGGCTTGGTATGATAGATTAACTGCATATCTCATGGACCATGGCTTTAAGAGAGGTTTTGCTGACACTACTCTGTTTATACGAAAGGATAAGAATCATTTTGTAGTTGCTCAAATTTATGTTAATGATATTGTTTTTGGTGCTACTAATGATTCTCTTGCTCAATCTTTTGCAGATGAAATGAAGGCCATGTTTGAGATGAGTATGGTTGGGGAACTAACTTATTTCTTGGGATTGCAGGTGAAGCAAACGGATGCTGGAATCTACATCAACCAAGCTAAGTATGCACGAAATTTGGTCAAGAGATTTGGTCTTGACAAGGCTGCACATGCTAGGACACCAATGGCTGCTAATGCAAAACCAACAAACGATCCATCAGGTGAGTCTGTTGATGTTACCCTATACAGAAGCATGATTGGTTGTCTTTTGTATTTAACTGCTAGCCGACCTGATATTGCATTTAGTGTGGGTGTTTGTTCTAGATTTCAATCTAATCCCAAGGTTTCTCACTTAAATGCTGTCAAAAGAATTATAAAGTATGTTGCTGGAACTTGTGATTATGGTCTGTTTTATAGCAAAGAGTCAAATCTTTCTCTTGCTAGTTTTTCTGATTCTGATTGGGCTGGTAATGCTGATGATAGAAAAAGTACAACTGGTGGTTGTTTTTATGTTGGTGCTAATCTGGTTGCTTGGATGAGTAAGAAACAAAATTCTGTTTCTTTATCTACTGTTGAGGCAGAATATATTGCTGCTAGAAGTTGTTGTTCTCAGCTTCTTTGGATGAAGAAACTTTTGAGTGATTATGGAATATCACAAGACACCATGGTTGTTTACTGTGATAACTCTAGTGCTATAGATATCTCTAAGAATCCTTTCAACACTCTAAGACCAAACACATTGAGATTAGATATCATTTCATTAGGGATCTACTTGAACGGAAAATTGTTGCTCTTGAGTATATTCCAACTGAACGTCAGAATGCTGATATTTTCACCAAACCGCTTGATAGAGGAAAGTTTGAGACTCTTCGTCAAGTCATTGGTGTGATTCTTTGTCCCTAGTCATTTTTGACTTTATGGTCCTTGTGCTTCATTACTCTACCGTTTGTGACCTTTGTTTCTAAGATTTGCATTGCATAACATTCATGCATTTCATTCTAGGATGTTTGTTTCTTTTTCTTTTTCTTTTTAAAAAAAAAAATTTGCAAATTGTGTTTTTGCAATTTTTTCCTTAAACTTGAAGACAAGGTTGGTCAATCAATTTTGGCATAACATGTTTATGTACCTTGTTTAGCTTTGATGCACTTATTGCGATTGCACTTTACTAGCTAAAGTTTTGTTGTGCATGTTGTGTGGAAAGATGCTATATTTGTTGATCACATGATCTTGATCTCGAAGTTTTATGTCTTTGATTGTTGGACTTAAACTTATTGAGAAAGGCATATATAACCATCTCACCACTGTTTACTAGCCAATCATGAACACCTTAGTGCATATCGTAAGATTTTGTGCTCGAGAAAGTGTAGCACATGCACAAAAAGACCATAAGGTGTAGCCTCTATTAAAATTGGTGTGTACATTAGTGGGCTATAATAATTTCACAATTCATAAAATTGGTGTGTACATTATCCCGGCTTTTATTAAGTTTCTAATTAATTAAATTGAATAATGAGGCAAATCAAGAAACTTACATGATTGCAAGCTTTTATTCTAGGAGATGTGAGAGTTATATGATGTAACTCTTTAAGTAATAGTCTCTTTCAATTTCATGTGATGGATTTTGTAGAAATTGTGATTAATCAATATGTGCATATCACCTCACATGTTTCTCATGCTTATGCTAGTTGCACACACTACACAAGTTATTCTTTGCTAAACTGTGTACATGTTATTGTGTGTTTTTTGCCTGACCAACCAAGTTTGAATATTTCTGGAAATTGATGCGAAACATGTTTGCTTGTCTGATTGGTTGAGAGATATTGAGGGATAATCTTACTTTGAGAGATCTGGGTTGAAAACATGGGTTTTTGGAAAAACATTTCATCTCATACTCATGCATTTTGTCTTAAAATCTAATGCTTTGAGGAGATTTTGAGCTAATTAGTTTCAATTTTCAAAAAAAATTCATTTTTTCAGATTTTCAATCGATCAAGTCTGTTTTTTGATCGATCGAAAATGTTTTAAAAAACTCACTAAAGTCTCTGTGTGTTTCGATCGGTTCTCGATTGACTCTGGATCAATCGAAGGATTTTCGACCGATCGAATCTGTTTTTCGATCGATCGAAAATCGGGTTGACTGGTTTTAAAAAGGTCTTTTTCATGTGATTTCTTTACTTTTTCAAATCTTTTCAAATCTTTTTAAAATGTTTTTGTCTCCTCACCAACCGGTCAAAGCAATTTTTGGTGATTTTGTCGTTTTCCTCTGATCTTTTTGCACAATTCCTCTCTCCCAAGGCCGGTAAGACTTTTTTGCCCTCTCCTTTGTTTTTATTTTCTAGTTTCATGCATTTTTTCATGCATTTTCGGGCTATTTTCGGCATTTTGGTTTTTGTTAATTTTGGAATTGATTTTGGGAGTTTCTTTCCAATTTTAATCATGGGTTTTTGTGGGGACACCTTATCTAAGCACTACATGTGGTTTAATTTGATTAGTTTGGTGCTTTGTGAGAAATTTGAAAACCTAGGGCTTGAAATTGATAAATTTGGGGTTTTTGTTCAATTTGATTGAAATTGATGAAATTGGCTTGTTGGATAGATTAATTTGATCATTATATTGTGTCAATTAACTGTTGGGTTGATCAATTTATCAATTTGTTGTGTTTTGAAAACATAGGTTTTTCAAATTGGGTATTTTTTATAGGAGTTGCTTGCTCAAGCCAATTTTGTTAATTAGGATTATATTTGAACTTGTCACTGCATTAGTTCATGCATCATTCGCATATTTTGTTCATGCATCATATAGATTTTTTTTTTTTTTTTGCTGTGCTAACTTGCAGTCTGCCCTTGTTTTTTTTTTTTTTTTTTTTTTGCTCTTCTCTTTTTGTGTCTCTCCTTTCTTTCCTTAGCACCATGCCTAGGAAAACTAGAGCCCATAGGACTTCTGACCCTTCACCTTCTTTCGATAGTGATCGGTTTCCTAGTGAGTCAAACCAGGTGACCTATGAGACCTTGAACCTTAGGCGTCATATCTGGGTTGAGCGTAAGGTCATACTAGATGAGGTAGATCCTGAGGTGAGACGTAACTTTGAGCGTCGGGGTTGGTTATCTTTGCTCGAGTTTGAGCATCCTCCTCCTCTTGCCACCTTGATTAGAGAAATCTATTCGAACCTCTCTATCCACATCTATGATACCAACACCTTAGTTAAGGTTTGGTTACGAGGTGTAGAGTATCGCATTACCCCTACGGTGGTGTCTATACTCTTGGGGTGCCCATTGTTGACCATCCTGTCTTTCCTTATGAGGAGTCTCCGCCTCTAGATGATGTGCTTTCTTACATCACTGGGTCTTCTATCTAGTGGGGTTCTGATCCTCGGATCACTTCTGCTGAGCTTTCCGAGCTTCATTACCTTTTCTTTAGGATAGCGTGTCATTCTTTGTGGCCTATTTCTCATGTTCACACCATCCCTCTTGAGCGATGTGTGTTTTTGTACGCGCTTGTTACTGATGCTCCTATCAGTTTTCCTCATTTGTTCCTTCGTTCTTTGAACGAGGTTCATCGGTCTAGCTCTACGGCTCATGCATTATTCTTTCCCGTTTTTATTCATAGGATTCTCCTTTTTCTTGGTTTAGGTGATTTTCCTGCGTCTGAGCCTGTTCATGTTATTGCTCCTATAGGTGCTACCTCTTTGAGGCAAAGGGCTGCTCAACTTCGGGCTAGCTCTAAGCGTCCTAGGGTAGAACCTTCCGGTGTCACTCCAACCCCTTCTTCTTCTACAGATACTCCTGCAGCTGGGACGTCTTCTGATCCTGCTGTTGCTGCTGCTGCTGATGTTCCTCCACCGTTTGATGATGTTTCTGACCTTCATCGGACTCTTGATACTGTCGTGACCGTTCAGGCGGCTCATGGTCAGCTTCTGGTGGACATCCTTGATGAGCTACGTGCATTGCGAGCAGATTTGGCGAGTTCTCGTCATTCTCCTCCACCTCCTTTTGATGATGAGTGAGTGCCCTTTGGCAATTCGTCACAAAAAGGGGGAGTGCATTCTATAGTGTAGTTCATATGTATCTAGGAGATTTTTGTAGAGATTTTCATTTTAGGGGGAGTTTTGTACTTAGTAGTGATACTGTGGAGCTTGTGGAGTTATTAGATTGTATCTAAGCACTTCACTGTGTATTTACTTTTTTAGCTCTTGTTTAGGAGATATTTTGTTGAGATACATTTTTATGTATATGTTTCTTGTTTCACTATGCTACACTGCTTATTTATTTATATTTATGATGTTATTCATGATATATATCTTTATTTTGTGTCATGTGAAATCAAGAAGTTATTTTTATATATTTCCTGTTTTTTTTCCACACATGCGTTTATGTGTTTGTTAAGTGTTACAGGAATATACAGGTTGATTCAGTCGTGCTGCTGTCTATTTTGCAACTGTTAGATAGTAGTTAGGTTGAATTGTTTAAGTGGCTTTTTATTTTGTAATGGGCTGTTTCATTTTGTAAACTTTGAGCTTTTTGTTAAGTCTGTGTTTTGTCACGGATTGCCAAAGGGGGAGTTTGTTAGGTTCTAAGAATTAGGAACTAATGTATTAGAACTTCAATTTGTAATGTTGGCAAACCATGATCAAAACATTCTTTAAGTTGTGTGTTAGACTTGCTCAAAGTGTGGCTCTTAATGTAAAGTTGGAATCGAGTTTTATGCAGAATTCACTGTGCACTTTCTGCCTGACTCGATCGATCGAAAATTAGGCTCGATCGATCGAAAGTCGTGCAGATTGTTTTTCTGTAGAATTTTCCAACTCAGCCCTAGCCCATTTAATGTATAGGGTTTTATGTTTTGCCCTAAGTATATAAGGGAAAACCCTAGCCACGTTTTTAGAGTTCTGTTTTTGCTGTGTTTGTGAATCTCATTGTGAGATCTAGAGGTGTTTACCTTCACATACACTTAGGGTTTCTAAACTCAAGACTCATGTCAAGAGCTTGGTAAATCATACAGTTGCAGAATCAAAGATCTTAAAGAAATACAAGCAAGTGCGCTTGTGGATTGCTGAAGAATTCAAGAAAGAAGGAGTCCGTGGATCTCGGAGCTGTCAAGTGGTCGTGGTAGTAAGTTTCCTACACTTGGGTAGCAATAGGATAGCTAGGTTAAATCATCCCCAGGTTTTTTACCGGTTTGGTTTTCCTGGGTCATCAGATCTTTGTGTTATTTATTTTCCGCTGCTTTATTGTTTTTGATTATTTGTGTTAACCTAGTTCTGCTTAAATTACCTAAGTTAATCACTTGGCTAATTCTCTAGGTTAATCTGTTAGGTTTAAGGGGTCTAAGCAAACTGACAAGAGATGTGAGGGCACTTCACTTTCTAGTGCGCTGTTGGAATACTGATACCCACACCTTCTTTTTTCCTTGGGGTGAGACTACGGTCACCGTTGAAGATGTAGAAAGGATCTGTTTGCTGCCTAGCATGGGAGACATCAACCCGCGAGAGCTAGAGCTGTCTAATGAGGAGTCTGTGATTGCCGGGAAGCTGTTGGAGACTTTCAGAGGTACCACTGCATCTTGGGGAGGTAATAGAGCTAAATTTTATTTTTGGATTTCTGAGTTTAGAGAGTCTGAGAATGTTGACATAAGAAGAGCTGCCTTTTTATCTTTGTGGATGAGCAAGTGTGTGTGTAATTCTGACCCGGTTCAATTTATGAAACCTTTTACCTTTCCTTTAGCTGTAGTATTATGCAAAGGTGTGTCCCTACCCTTAGGTACTTTATGTTTCGGCACTCTTTATTCTGAGCTTGATAGGTTATGCAGTGGCGAGCTTGAAGGGTCACCATACCACATTATTGAGTCCAGTATTAATGTGGTATTGTTACAAACCTTCATATGGGTATTGGGGTTTATGCCCTAAAATCCAATTTTCTGGCATGTCATAAATAATTAAATTGTTTAATTATTTAAGACTATCTATAAATGAACTAATGGGACATTATCTTAGTCCATGAGATGCATCGTATGTGATTTATGTGAAAAGTCACAGAAGATATAAATCGCAAGTTTTTTATAAAATCAGAATTTTAGTTCGTAGTAGGTGATGAAATTGGGCATTTCATCTGCAAAGACTATAACATATCAACTAATATGATTTTTCTTGAACATGGAAGTGGAGACTTCTAGTTGATATGTTTCAAGAGTTAAGATATATTGAACTGAACCGCTGTGAGATTTATTATCCTCCTAACGACTGTCAAATGAATAATAAATCTCACGACTTCTATTTACATCAACTCTAAATCCTGAGAGAATAATGGACCTGATCATGAGGTGTAGGTTGCTTTGATATATCAGGATTGAGATTTATAAGTCACGATCAAAACCTCAGTATGTTGGGCAGCTACATTTAGTGTGGATGGAACATATATTCTCAAGATGGAATTCATAATCTCTTAACGAAGATATAAAATATTCCATTGAGATAAGTTTGATGGGTTTGGTTATTCAGAGTGTTAGGCCCAACCACCTTAGTAAGGAGTTACTATAGTATATATTTATGGAATTGGATTTCATAAATATATGATGAATAACATAAAGGATTAAACCGAGTACTTAAGAATTAAGATGTAGTAATCTTCAAAGTGGCAGTCAACATTCATGACTTTGTATTACTATGAATATTTTAATGAAAGGATTGCATGTATAATAAAGTCTTGGGATATAATTTATTAATAAGGCCTAGAGTGCAATTATATTCATATAGTGGTATTGAATGTAATTAATGGTAACTTTAGACTTGTCAAGAGTTGATAGAAAAGCCCACGGCCCATTGGAGCTAGAGTCATTTATTCCCTTTTGGTCCCACTCTAAGCCACACATTAGAGCCCAATTGGAATGGCCTAAAAGGCTAGCCCAATTAGATAATTAGTTATATTTAAGGAGAGAAACATACAGAATTTCAATGAGAGTTTTTCTAAGTGGTTTTCATTATGATCACATGAAAACATGAAATGGTTTGTGGATGAGTGTTGGATACTCTCTTATTCTCTCATTGGAAACTGATTGAGATACCACACTTCTTGAGCATTAAGTGGAAATTGGAGTGAAGATTAAAAATGTTCCCAAGTGCTTCTAATATTTGGTTTTGAATTTCACCGCACTAAGGTACGCTTTCTTGTTCTTAAATTCTAAAACTTACATAGTACATGTTATCAATTACGAATGAAGTAGATCCGTTATTATTCCGCTGTGTATGTTTTGTATGTGATACAAACATGTATTTTTCCAACAATGGGAACACTCAAAAGATTAGATTGATGTTGGTAAGGATGTGGGTGATGTGAAAGCGACCAATTGGGTGATCGAAGCTGCTGGTCCCAACGGTGAGCTCTAGTTTCTTGGCTTCAAACTTGGCCTTCCTTTGTTAATGAAATGGATGGGGTTGAAGGTGTGGAATCTCCTTTCAATTACACTGCTGGATGACGGGGCATATTTTGCTTGGAAGCCCTATTCTTATGTTGCAGCTGGGTTTTATTGCCCAAACCCCTTCCTAAATGCAAGACCCGGATCTCAAGAGTTTGGGTTGAATGAACATGAGAAAATTCCCAATTTCTTGCTCATTGCATCCCCTTCATTCATTCCGTATCCAAGTGGTGCGGGGTTTGGTTTGACACAATACAATCCGCATAGAGTTTTGAGACAATTTGGATTTGATCAAGACATCTCGGATATTAATACCACAGTTTGTCCTTTGAGTGATGCAATGCAGCCACTGGTTCGTAATACAGCCATAGATTATTGGGCTAGCAAAGTAGAGAAGGTCTTGGTTCCAAGCAGACACTGTGAGGGGTATGCTACCACAAATATGAAGTTGTATTGGAGAAGAGTGATGAGTATCTTTGTTGATTATGTGAACAGCCGGGAGGTTGAGGAAGTGGTGATAAGTCCCCCCTCGAGGGATCTTTCCTCTAACACTTGACTTATTCCAAACACAAAAGTAGCTTCAGCATGGGCCACTAGACAGAATCTGGGATTTGCTGAATGGTGGGTTGACCTCAGTGGCCAGGTGGTTCATGGGGGCGATGTTCCCATGGAATGGAGTGAGAAGAACACTATAGTGAGAGCCCCCGAGTCTAATCCAACCACCAGTGCAACCAAGAAATCTTATGGCCAATCACCCTCCTCTGAAGACAAGCCCAAAAAAATAAGATGAAAGAGAGCAGGTGATGAGAAGCCTAAGGCTGGCAGTCCCAAGCCCTCAAGTGTTGTCCAGTCTGGTTCTGGTGCAGCTCCAGTCACTAAGTCCAGTGTCCCAGCTGCTGCATCTGCTAGTTCATCATCACCATTGAAGCAATATTGAAGGAAAACTAGTGCTGGAAAAGTGTAGATTCTTGAGACTTCAGAAAAGGTATCTTTACAGAGCCCTTCTCTTCTTACACCCTTTCTATCTCCCTTTCTTTTTTTTCTTTTCTTTTTTGCCTTCATTCTTAGTGCTCACTATATGTTTTCATGGCTGCAACAGTCTGGTGATAGTGAAGGAATACAATCAGAGGAGTATGATCATGAGTATGCAGCTACTGACTTCGGTAAACTACTATTCCTCACTTTGGTTTTTTCTCGCGTTTCCTCTCCTGACGTCCTTTGTTCTCTAGGTCCCATTGATGAAGATATAGAGATGGTTGGTGAAAGTCCTAGTGTTGCTATCACTGCTGCTGCTAGAGAGTTCAACAAAGAACATGCTGGCAAGGCCCCTGATGTTGTTGTTACTGCCGCTGCTGGAGAGTCCAGCAAAGAACGTACTGGCAAGGACCTTGATGTTGCTGTTACGGCTGGAGAAGCTACTGCTGATGTGCCCAGCCAAGGACACGTTGTTTCTCCAACCGTTCATGATGTACATCATAGCAAAGAACCTTCAGGTATGATAACTTTAAGTCATTTGTATTCAGTAAAGCAAGTTTCTTGTTCAATGATACTTGGTTGCAAGAATGCTTTTTGTTACTGCTAGGAACATAACCATGCCTTTTTTTTCTTTTTTCTTTTTTTTTTCTTTTTTTTTTTGTAGAGCTATGAGTTGAGTCTTCTGGTGTTGCCATCAAGGGAATGAACCTAGAAGAATTCTTGGAGAGATTCGCAGAAGATGAAGAAAATGAGAAAGTGGCAATTGACTTCTACCCCCTTTCAAGTGATACTGTCATGTTCCAGCGATCTGAAATTCCTGTAGAAGGTTAGCCACTGGTGGTAGCAATTGTAAGGAAACACTCGCACTTCATGGCTGGATGAAAGCTAGGTGCTCCATTGAGAAAATTCGAACTTCAATTACTCATTGTAGTGCTGCTAGATATGCAGCATACAAAGCTTGAGAGTTCAAACTTGAGGAAAGCACTTAAGTGAAAAAATGCTCTTAAGGACTTGTTGTTCAAGAAGTTTGGAGTTCAATTCATCCTTGATAAGATTCGGGCTTTTGCCGAGGCTTGCATTGCTAGAGATGATGAGTTTACAATGAAGATAGCTGATCTTGAGAGAGAAATTGCAGCAAAGAGAGCTGAGCTTTCACTTTTGTTGAGCCAGACAAATGAGATGATGCAATCCTTGTCAGCTGGTGGTGCTTCTTCCTTAACGGAAACCTTCGGAAATGGCTTATTTGACTAGCTTTTTTGTCATTATTAGTAGCTTGGTGTTTTGGATAGTTTGTTTCACACTATGATGTAATGAAACATGTTATGTATTTTGGGTTTATTTAGTTAGGTAGGCTGTGTTTTGTGCAGAGGTGCACTAGCCATATGAACCTTATGTGGTAGTTTGATATTTCCCCAGTTGTACAAGCTGTGTTTTGTTTATGCACAAGTACATGAATTTATTTTGCGAAAAATGCTTTATTTATCAAATAATAGTATATTCCAGCTGAAATATAGTCATGGAAATCATATTCATAATTTTGAAAATACTTATGTATATTTTGGTTCAAGATTCCCAGCTGTTAGGGCTGTAACTTTATAATATTAGAGTACTTGCAAATATAAGAAGTTCATATTTGAGGCAAAAGGCAATGCTTAATTCTTATTCACATGGCAGTAGTTTAAGACCATACAAAAGTGAGTTACTTGGTACATACTTGAAAGTTGAGTTAATCGTAGTACAACTTAAGCCATTTGCCATTGATAGGTTCCGTGAGATTTTCACCTTCCATTGTAGCTAGACGATAATAACTGCTAGCATTGGCTTCCCTTATGAGATAAGGCCCCTCCTAACTTAGGGAAAACTTAAGAGATTCCTCCTAATACGATCTGTTGCCTTTAAAACCATTTGTCCCTTGACAAAAACCCTGGATTTCATGGCCATGTTGTAAGCATTGGTCATCTGTTACTGATACCGCTAGGTGCAGTTATAGGCAAAATTTCACATCTCTTCCAAGGTTTCAAGGTCTCCAGTTCTAATTTCTGCACAAGTGGTAGCATCCATGTCTGTTTCTTATCCATGAACAACCCTTGAGGTGGGAACCAATAGCTCAACTGGAGATATAGCCTCGGTACCATATATAAAGGAGAATGGTGATAGTCCAGTTGCTGTTTTGCTTGAGCTTCGATATGCCCACAGGGCAGGTGTTTTATCTAGCCACCTTCATATTCATGCACCATCTTGCTAAGAATTCTCAATAGCACTCGGTTGGTAGCTTCCGCTTGACCATTGCCTTGTGGATAGTAAGGAGTGTACTTGCGGTGCTTGATGTGGCAATGGTTAAGCAATTTCTGGACATCTTTGTTGACAAAAGGAGTGCCATTATCAGTAATAATCTTGTGAGGGATGCAAAATCTGCAGATTATATGCTCTCAGATGAAATTTGTAACAGTTGGGCCTACAGCCTTCTTTAGGGAAATGGCTTCAACCCACTTTGTGAAATATTCGGTGGCCACTAGTATCCAAATATGACCCTTGGATGGTGGATTGATTGGGCCTATTAGGTCAAGCCCCCAAGTATGGAATGGCCAAGGAGTCATCATGTTTTGGAGGTTGGTGGGGTGAATGTGTATGAGATTCTTATGGACATCGCAAGTATGGCATGTCTTCACGCATTCAACTGCATCTTGTTGGAGAAGACGCCTTTTGCCTTGATGGTCACCACACTCTCTCGCATGCACCTCTTGCATAACTGATTGTGCTTCGGGGGCCCCTAGGCATCTCAAAGGCTCCCCATTGAATCCCTTCTTGAAAAGAATACCTCATTTCACAAAATAACAGGTAGCCAATTTTTTCAAGCAGTAGGTCTCTTCATGATTGTCAGGTAAGATGCCTTCTATGAGATACTCAAGGAAGGGCACACGCCAATTGCTAATGGTATGGACTGCACATGAATCCATCTAATCAAAAGCATTTTAGCAATTGGTGCATTGTTCTTTGACAATGGCAACTTGTTTGCTCATTTCTAGCTAGTAATAGCCTAACCACTGGAGGCGTCTGTAGAGACTGACAGAACCGTTGGGGCCACAGGAATTTTCATGAACTTCTTTCAATCACTTAGTGGACTCACCAGGGCTCAAGCATCTAGCTAGCACTCCTCTAAGAAAGTTTTCTGTACAACTCTCTTGCCATTAGAGCATAATCTTTGAGCACTTTCAAATGATCTTTCTCATCCGGTGATAAAAGCGCTTCTTTAAGAGGGGACCGCCAATCTGTCTGTCCCAGCGGTTGATTAAAGAACTCTTCTTTCAGTGTTTGCACAACTGGAATAGGCCTTTTTACAATAAAGACATCTATAGTTGCACCTTTAAATCTGATTTTTGATCCCAATGTGGCTAAAGCATCGGCAAAGCGATTGTCGAACCTTAAGGAGTGTTCAATATTGAATTCTTCAAAAGAGTCCTCCAACCTTTAAGCCATAGCTCTATATGGAGCTAAAGATGGTTCCTTGAGTGCAAAATCTCCTCTAGCTTGGCAAACAACCAGATTTGAACCTCCAATTACTTTAAGATGTTTGATACCCATTTCACGAGCCACTGCTAGGCCCGTAAGATATGCTTCATATTCAACCATATTATTGGTCCACGGAAAATTAAGCTTGAATGAAATAGCTATTGTTTCCTCGGTACTTTTGGATAGGACTATTCCAGGCCCTCCTTCAAAAGTGGTAGAGGATCCATCAAAATGTAAAGTCCAAACAGCCCCAGCTGTTTCCATCAATGCAACAACTGGCAACTCTCCAGGTACATCATCAATAATGTCCCAGCCGTCCTTGCCAGGAAAATTTAACAACAAATCAACAATGGCTTGACCCTTTACAACCGTTGGGGTGATTGCTATGATCTCAAACTCAGATAATTGCAAGAGCCATTGTGCTAGCCTTCCGGAAAGAACCAGTCACCTCAAGAGTGAGTGGATTGGGTGAGATTTTGTTAAGAGTTGTACCATGTGAACTAGTAGATAATGACGCAGCCACTTGGCAGCATATATCAGAGCAAGACAAGCCCTTTCAACCCTTGGGTAACGCATTTCAGCATCTTTTAGCTTTCTACTAATGTAGTAAACCGATCGCTCAATCCCTTCTTGATCGTCTTGGGCTATAAATGCCCCAATTGCTTCACCATTGGTAGCCAAATATAACTTGAGTGGTTTTCCTGGTATGGGTACACATACGGTTGGCAGTTTGGTCATGAGTTCCTATAGCTAGAGGAATGTCTACTGGCATTTGGAATCGCAGTGGAAGGGTCTTCCTTTTTTTAGCAGAGGTGTAAAGACAGCTGTAAGGGCAGCGAGACCTGGAATAAACCACCAGATGTATGAGAGTTTACAAAGAAAGATTTTGAGCTGTATGAGTGTAGCAGGTGGCTTCATAGTAGTAATGGCCTGCACTTTGCTAGGATCAACATCTATGCCTCTTTGGTGAACAAGAAATCCTAGAAATTTCCCAATCGTAACTCCAAATGCACATTTGAGTGGATTCATGCGAAGCTTGTAGAGTTGACACCTTTCAAAGACCTTTCATAAGATATCAAGATGATCTCCTCTTGTCTTTGACTTTACAACAATGTCGTCCATATAGTCCTCAATCTATTTATGCATCATGCATGAAAGATTGCGGTCATAGCCCTTTGATATGTGGCTCCGACATTTTTGAGACCAAAGGGCATGACGGTGTAGTAAAAGTTGCCAATGGGAGTTCGAAAGGATGTTTTGGCTGCATCTTTGGATGACATTCTGATCTGATTATAACCACTGAAGCCATCCATGAATGAAAACATAGCATGCCCAGCAGCTGAATCAATGAGCATATCCATGTTCGGAAGTGGAAACTCATCTTTGGGACATGCTTTATTAAGATTTTGGAAGTCAACGCAGCATCATATTTATCCGTTCTTTTTTCTTGACTGGTACAATGTTTAAAAGCCACCTTAGGTGCATGATAGGCTTGATGAACCCAGCTGCAAGGAGTTTCTGGACTTCTTGAATAATCTGAGCTTCAACATCAGGATGGAAGGTCCTCATGGGCTGTACTACTGGCTTTTCCCCTGGTTCATTTTTAAGAGCATGTGCTACTAGGTTAGGATCCAAACTGGGCATCTCATGATACTCCCAAGCGAAGACATCGATGTACTCCTTTGTTAGTGAAATGAGCTAAGCCTTTTCCAGCGATGGCAAAGTTGCATTAACTGAAGTTGGTCTCTAGACACTAGGATCATCACTGAGATTAATGGTCTTCAGGTAATTAGTCATCGCTGGGGGCTCTTCAAGTAATTCTGCCAAACTACTGGGCAGATTTTCTTCTGCCACTGGGGTTTCTGTTTCTTGAGTATAATAGCATGTTGGTGTGGTGCTTGCTTCATTCAGTCCGGGACCCTTCTGTTTGAGATAGCTAGGCCCCGCATACTGTCATAAACGATACCGTAAACGACCGTCTGGCAGCTAGACTTCTATGCATCCCAGCTGTGAGACACCACTGGGGGTTTCCCCACGTTCTCTTTTCTTTTTCCTTTGATCAAGGAAAGACCTCATGTCTATTTCTGGATTATTCTCAATATCTTGCCAGCTGGGTAATGGAATCCTAGCAGGCTTTGATGTAGAATCTTCCCCACTTGGGGTGAGCTCATCATAGAAAGTAGCCTCAAAGTAGTGTGCCTCAGATATATCAAGTGGTGTAGGATTAGCAGGGATGCGTATGGGCTTACCATTAAATCTTCCCTCGACACATTGGTGGTAAGTAGATGGCACAAGCTTATGTTTGTGGAGCCATGGCCTCCCAAGTAAAGCATGATAAGAAACGGGTGAGTCAATAACATGAAATCTGGTGAGAGCAACAATGGGCCCCACTTTAAGAACTAACTTTATACTCCCAATAGTGCATTCATGAATTCCAGCAAAACCAAAAACCTCAATAGGAGCCCCAGCGATTCTACTGAGTGGGATCCAAGCTGCTTTGAGCGTGCTGGTTGGAATAAGATTAAGTGATGCACCAGTGTCGACTAGTACCCTTCTTATGTGAACATCATTAATCTATGCAGCAATATATAATGGTCTACTATGATAAGGGTGTTGTACCTCCATGTCCTCGTCGGTGAAGGAAATGGCATTGGTAGTCTCTAGGAAGGCGCGGCTGGCATGAGCTTCATTTATGAGGCAGTGGGTTCCCGAACTGGCAGCAATGGATACAAGAGCTTCGATCGCTGTTCTCCTTGACTCCTCTTTAAGCTCCAACTGTTTGAACAAAGTCCAAAAGGTAGGGCTTCTTTGAAAAGTAGAGATAGCTACTGGGTCATACCTGTATCGCTGGCAGTTTCATTTTCATCAGCCCCATTATGAAAAAGTATGGCTACTGTAGCTTTCCCTCTGTGATGCTGAGGTAGTGGTTTCCGCTGGACCTCCTGCTCACGAGTGAGGTTCAAAGTGCTATCTGAAATTTTCTTGTGAAATGTTTTCTGGATTGCTTTACAATCTCTAGTTCCATGACTCACATATTGATGATACCGACAATAGAAAGGCTTTCGCATATCTTCTGGAGTAGGCTCTTGGATAGGCTTAAAGGGTCTAAGTACTCCATCAGCTACCCATTTGTCAATGACAGCATTCATTTCCTCATCAGTGCATGGTATAAGAGTGTACTTGTCCTCCTCTTCCCTTTTTTGCTTCTCTTCCACCATTAGTTCATTGGTGGAAACTGTGAGAGCCTGAGGGGTACTTTTCTTTTCTAGTTTGGATTTTTTAGCGGTGGAAGGCTTGACTAATACGGCCGTCTTTCGAGCTTTCTGGAGTAGCTAGGCAAACTGAATGATATCAAGATTCTCCAAATAGGCCTAGTACTCATGAGACATGTTGTCAATGCAAATTTCAACGAGCTCTTGTTCTTTGTACTGCCCATAACAATCAAGAGCAGCGTCTCTAAATCGTCGAATGAAGTCAAGGAGTCCTTTGGAGGACTTTTGCTTGGTGTTGTGAAGAGTGAGGATGGTAACCTTTTCCTCCCTATGAAAATACTTTGAGCAGAAACTTTCAACCACGTTATCCCATTTGGCAATGGAACCTGGCTGAAAATTGGAATACCATGTGTAGGCATGATCGGTAAGGGATTTTGAGAACTCCCTTAGATAAAGATCACCATTTCCAACAAAAGGACCCATAGAATCAAGGAACTTATTGACATGTTCGATTGCATTCCCTTTCCCCCCATCATAAAGAGAAAAGGTGGGAGTCTTATATTTCTCTGGATATAGCTTGCTTAGTAACTTAGCTGGGTATGGTGGCTTTCGAGCAAAGTGCCTTAATTCCCTTAGTTGGCTAACCCTTTCCCTTTCCAGCAAAGCAGTGAGATCAGATAATGTAACAAACTGAGGAAGAGAGGCATTTGCTCACCAGATTGAGGATTCCCAGCAGCTGATCCCCTTTCTTGCTGTGTTCTAGGATCTGGCCCTTCATGTAACGGCTGGGGTGTTGACCCTTGAGTCTCTCTTAGGACTCTTAAAGATTCAGCGAGTTCAAACTGAGCTTGTTGCATTCCTTGTAATGTCTCCAAGAGGAAAGAGAATCGGAGGTCAGAACCCTCTTGTTTAACCTCATGTTGCTCAGTTTGTTCTTCTTGTGGAGCTAGACTATGATGGCTTTATGCTGCTAGCAAATTGGTGTTTCGAGTCCTTTCTTGCCGGCTATTCCGCAACCTAGGAGGCATGGTGAACTCTTGGCTTCAGTAGGGTCCCTAGTGGAGTCGCCAAAATGTTGAGGGCGGAAAAGTTTTCCTTCCAACAAATGAGATTTGTGATGGGTCGGGGGCCTAAACCGAAACTCAACGATGGGCTTGATGCACGGCCTAAAGGCTATCAGTGAAGATCCAAAGAATTCACTTTATTTTTATGCCTTGGGCCTAGATTGAGACTGACAAGAATGGCTCATAACAATCCCTACAGCAGACACATCAGCATGATTAAAAAGCATATTGCAAGAAATAGCCCAACAGTAAAACGTTTATGCAGAAAACAGCCCAGCGGTAAAATGTTTCTGCAAAAAATAGCCCAGCGGTAAAATGAGACAGAACAGACTAAACTTCCAGCTGTCAGCTATTTCACAAACTAAAAAGTATCTATATTTCAAACTCATCATCCGTTAGCTCTAGAGAAGAGCCTTCTAATACAATAATATGAGGGAAAAATTCTATAGTAACAGTTACATCATAACCTTCAATAGTAAATGAATAAGTAAATATCAAGTGTTCCATTATAACAAATAATGAGAAAAACTTAGTGTGAGATGAACGGAGAGAGAGAGATTCCAGCTAGCGCAACAAGATCAGTATGGTGCCAAAGCATGCTCATGGATATAGTATAAGTAGTGAGAGACATTTCAAGTAGTATGAGTAGTATGAGATAGTGTTTAGTGAGGTTGCTGGGACTTTCTGCTGAGAGTAGCTGAGTGTTTTTAAGTGGAGGTATAAGGGGTGTTTTGAGCTAGGAGATGGAGAAATTAATTTCTATGCTTGAAGCTGAAGGCTCAGTGACCTAGAACTTTGCTAGAGTTTAGAGAAGACTAAAACAGAGAAGTTCAGGAGATTTCTTCTCTATTGGTGTATATCTTAGTGTGTTGGTGAAGCATTAATGGAGAGTTCCATTTATAGTTGGGTTTTAGGGGGTAATTAGCAAATAATCTTTGCTAAATTTTCCTCAATCTTCAGAAAATCTTTAGAGAATCGTTCCCAGGATTTTAGCTAAGAGTGGTAAGCCCAACTTTTAAAAGGTTCTTGCTGTTTTAGGTAATAACATTTGGGATTCTGACTTAGCATTGAATGCTGGTTAGCCTTGGCTGATGGGATTAAAGCATGTATTAGGCTAATGATCTTGGTTATGCTGCTGCTAGAATCAGAGCTCCCTAGGGTAAATTGCATCACCCCAAGCCAAGTGTCAACCTTGGAGCCTTTGCTGGGAACTCTGCTAGGATCCCCTTGGTGCCCTCCAAACCACATTTCCCTAAGTTTCCCCATTTGGGGTTCATGTGCTTGGTCCATGAACCAAAGAGTACACGTTTTTGGAATGAAAATGAATTGATTTCAAGTTGTTTCAGGAGCTTTGATGGCCTGGTCATGGCTGCTCTTGATTTTTGACGGAATGGAATGGACAAGAAAGAAAGGACAGCTGGCTGAAGCTTCCCAGCTTTCTGTCATGTCACTTTCAACTTTATGTCACAGAAGAAATGATGGAATTTCAGCTTGTGAAGGAAGGGTTCAACCCCTGATGGACACATGTCCTCTTCTGATCTGATTGGACAAGTTCGAACTTGATGGCAGTGGACTCCAACTGTTAAGTTGTATTGAAACTTGGCTGATCAGCTCACATGAGCTTCAGCTGCTGAGATTTGTGTATGAACTGGACTGGCTCAGCTGGGCTTTGTAGTTAAGCTTCTTTGGGCTTGGTTATCCCTACAAAATGAAGAGTTTTGCCAGGGGTGATATACATGGACTTTTATAAATTTTGTAAGAGAGGTATTACTTGAGGAATGAGTAATTATATTTCCCATGAGTGAGGGATTTAGTATATGTGAAACAAGTGTCAAAATAATATTTTGATTTTGTAAATATGTGCCAAAATAGCATTTTAGGCTTTATGAAATAGTTGCCAAATTAGTATTTGGGCTTTGTTAAAATAGTGTCAAATTAGTATTTGGGCTTTATGGAAATAATGTCAAATTATTATTTGGGCTCTATTAAAATAGTGTCAAATTATTATTTGGGCTTTGTGAAAATAGTACCAAATTAGTATTTGAGTTTTGTTAAAATAGTACCAAATTAGTATTTGGGCTTTGTTAAAATAATGCCAAATTATTATTTGAGCTTTATGAAAATAGTGCCAAATTATTATTTAGGCTTTGTAAAATAATTTGAGATTTTGTGGAAATATTGCCGTGTAGAAACGGACTTTGTAAAGGTGCCGTGTAGCAACGTACTTTTAAGAGATGCCGTGTAGCAACGGGCTTTGTAAGGGTGCCGTGTAGCAACGGGATTTTAAGAAGTGCGTGTAGCAACGGGTTTTGTAAAGGGTTTTGTTGGGCTTTTTGAGATTTGCCCACAAGTTAAATGGTTTTGGGCTTTTGTTGTGGAGATAGTGTAATTTTGTGGCCCAACTTTGGTAGTAATACGATAGGTATTTTTGCGAAAACCCAAGTTGGATAATATATGGGTAATATGTGTGAGGGCCCAAGGTAATATATGGAGCTTATATAGGAAATATTTGTTAGAGCCCAATAACATGGAGAATATTTGAGTAATATGTAAGAAATATTTATTTGGGCTCAAAATAATTTATGGGCTTGTGTGGGTATTTTGTGAGTGAGCTAAAGAAATTAGGGCCCGAAAATTTGTATCTCAACAACCATAATCATTAATTAATCAACTGTATTAAAAAGTTTTCACAATAGCTTGTCACTGACAAAAACCACATATACTCAATCATAGAATATATTTTAAAGACATCCTATGTCTGTGTATATAGGCTAGGTTAGATTAGCTTGCCCATCATAGTTGTAAACTAGGGCTCTTAAGTCTTAATCCATTCCTTAATTATTCATGAAAATCCATCTATTCTTTAATTATTCATGAAAATCCTTATTAGGGTTTATATCCTTTCTAGTCATAATTGAGTGCTTATTCTCCATAAGGTTCTATATAATAGAAATTTGGAGAAATTTCTAAGGGAGTTTGTGTTGTTGATCTTTGTAACATTTCATAACTAAAAAAGACTTTTTTTTTTTTTTGGGGACAAATAAGGGTGTCTAGACATTTACTAGTATCTGATTATTCCTGTGGGAATATGCAGTCTGTCCCACACACACCAAATTATTATAAGAAGTAATCCCTTAAGGGTGGTCCCAAAATGATGAAATAAAGTTTCGTACTCAAGATCTGATGGATATTATATAGCTCTAAGAAATTTCTTTTCTTTACATAAAATAATATCTTCTTGCTTCTTTTTTGGGCTTGGTAATTAATTCATGCATGCATTAAAAGGGATTTGAAACTATGGTTTCACCCACTACTCTGTATTTATAGACCAAAGTGGTATTAGGCCTAGAGGTCCGTAGTGAACAATAGCAACATTAGTAATGAGCTAAAATTTTCCAACTCCACAATAAGCAACCTGTGATAAACTTATCACTGAACTCTACTTTTGATAAAACTGAAAAATGTCACCTTTTTCACAAAAACTAGTGGTTTGATAGAGAAATTAAATGTGATGAATAAACGTTGTTTTTTTTTTTTTTTTTTTTTTTTTTTTTGGTGTGTAGCTATTTGGGTGAAGGAGGCTTGGTCATCAGGCATTAAAGAGGACTAATTGGTCGTGACCAACCTCCCGTGCATTAGAAGAGGGCAACTTGAGACAGTAACAAAGACAGACAAATAGAATTTTGTTAGGTTCTAAAGATTAGGAACTAATGTATTTAGAACTTCAATTTGTATGTTGGCAAACCATGATCAAAACAATGTTGAGTCGTGTGTTAGACTTGCTCAAAGTATGGGTTAAATTGTAAAGTTGGAATCGAGTTTTTATGCAGAACTACTGTTCACTTTCTGTATGACTCGATCGATCGAAAATCGTACAGAACGTTTTTCTGCAGAATTTTCCAACTCAGCCCAAGCCCGTTTTAATGTATAGGGTTTTATGTTTTGCCCTAAGTATATAAGAGAAAACCCTAGCCACGTTTTTTGAGTTCTGTTTTGCTGTGTTTGTGAATCTCTCTGTGAGATCTAGAGGTGTTTACCTTCACATACACTTAGGGTTTACAAACTTGAGATTTATGTCAAGAGTTGTGTAGATCGTTACAGTTGCAGAATCAAGAGAACACAAAGATATACAAGCAGGTAAGCTTGTGGATTTGTTGAAGAATTCCGGAAAGAAGGAGTCCGTGGATCTCGGAGCTATCATGGGGTCATGGTAGTAAGTTTCCTACACTCGGGTAGCAATATGATGTTAGTGGTCTAAGTCTATTGTGTAAACTTCGATTCTTTCATAGTGGATTCAGTTTACCTTGAGGATAGCTAGGTCAAATCCTCCCCAGGTTTTTACCGGTGTGGTTTCCTGGGTCATCAGCTCTTTGTGTTGTTTATTTTCCGCTGCTTTGTTATTTTTGCTTTATTGTGTTAACCTAGTTTTAATTAAATTACCTAAGTTAATAACTTGGCTAATTCTCTAGGTTAATCTGTTGGGTTAAGGGGTCTAAACGAACGTACAAGTGGTATCAGAGCGGGTAGCTTTTTTTTTGTTTGATCCTTTGATCTTTGAGCTGATCCTTGACCCCTGTTGTCATGGAACACGGACACTCTCTTGTTGTTCCACCTCACTTTGATGGAAACAACTATGCATATTGGAAAGTAAGGATGAAAGCCTTCCTGAAATCCATAGATGAGAGAGTTTGGAATTCCGTTGAATACGGATGGGAGAAGCCCACTACTCCTGTGAGTGAGTGGCAAACTTCTCAAAAGGAGGCAGCCGCTTTTAATAGCAAAGCCATGAATGCTATTTTTAATGCTGTTTCCATGGAGGAATTTAAGAGAATCTCTAATGTTGAGGTTGCTCATACTGCTTGGAAAATCCTCCAGACTGTGCATGAAGGCACGAAGGCTGTTAAAATTAATAAGTTGCAGCAAGTAACTTCTAGATTTGAAAGCATAAGAATGAATGATGATGAATCTTTTGATGAGTTCTATGCTAAATTGAATGATATTGTTAATTCTGCTTATAATTTGGGTGAAATCTATGATCAACCTAAAATTGTTAGGAAGATTCTTAGATCTTTGACTGAAGATTTTAGACCCAAAGTGACTGCCATCACTGAGAGTAAGGATGTGGACTCCATCCCTGTGGATGAGCTTGTAGGATCTCTTCAGTCCTATGAGTTAGACCTCCCCAAGACTAACAAATCCAAATCAATGGCTCTTAAGTCTGTTGATGATGTTGAGGATGGTGGATTTGATGATGATCTCTCTGCTACAGAGATTGCCTATCTTGCCAAGAACTTTAGAAACTTTCTGAGGAATAGTAATAGAAGGGCAAGAGGCAAGAACACTGTTGAACCTAAAAATTTTAGGAAGAATGAACCCACTAAGGTTAATAACTTTGAGAAACCTAAGGAGAAAGTAGGTCAATCTTCTAATAATTCTTTGGGACAACAATGTTATGGTTGTCAAGGGTATGGTCATTTAAAGTCTGAATGTCCTACTTATTTGAGGTCTAAGGGTAAGGCTATGGCTGTAACCCTTAGTGATGACGAAGTTTCCGACAATGAATCCGCCAGTGATGAGGATGGAAACTTCATTGCTCTCACTGCTACCACTGTAGTCAATGAAAGCATATCTGTTGAAGAGAACCCTTCTGATGGGGAACTCTCTGAGGATGCAGATTTACAGGAAGCCTACAATAAACTTTGCAAAGTTGCTGCAAAGGATGCCATGAATGTTGAGTTAGGCTTGAAGAAAATTGCATCTCTTGAACTTGAAAAGAAAAATTTACTTGTTAAATTGTTTGATGCAAATGAGCTTTTGAATAATGTGAAAACTGAGAACATGCTCTTACTTGATAAAGTTAAATGTTTGGAACTTGATTTATCTGTTGCTAAAGAACAAACTAATAGGTCTGCAAGCTCCAAACTTGATCACATGTTGAGTATTCAAAAGTCTCCTTCTGATAAAACTGGTTTAGGTTATGAGGAAAGTATTTCTGTGCTTAAACCTTCTTCCACTAAATTTGTTCCTTCTTCTGAACCTCCTAAGAATGAGATTGTTAAACCCTCGGTGAGTGAATCTGTCAAACCTGTTAATGTTCCTCCACCTAGAAAGATTAGGGTTGATCTTCATGCTTCTCATTCTAGAGCGTCTACTTCTACTAAGGGCAAATTGCATGATAAGCCTGCATGGGTTTGTCATTTTTGTGGAAAACCTGGACACATACGTCCAAATTGTTTTAAGTTGCAAGCTGCGAAGCAAGCAAATAAAACTAAAGTACCTGTGCCTCAAGCACGTGATCCTATGGTACTGATTGGTGAATTGGTAAAGGCGTTAAACCTTTATTCCAATCCTGGAGTTGCTCAGAATTCTAATGTGAATCATGACTCCAATGCTAGAGTTGCATCTAAGAAGTTTTGGACGCAAAAGGCTCAATCTAATTGAGTCTATCTGACATGGTCCTTGTGCTTTATTGCTCTATCTTTAGTGACCTTTGTTTCTAGGATTTGCATTGCATTACATTCATGCATTTCATTCTAGGATGTTTGTTTCTTTGTTTAAAAAAAAATTTTTTTTTCAAATTGTGTTTTGCTATTTTTCCTTGAATTTGTAGACAAGGTTGGTCAATCAAAATTACATATCATAAGTATGTACCTTGTTTAGCTTTGATGCACTTATTTTTATTGCACTTTACTAGCTAAAGTCTTGTTGTGCATGTTGTGTGGGAAGATGCTATATTTGTTAATCACATGATCTTGATCTTGAAGTCTTATGTCTTTGATTGTTGGACTTGAACTTTTTGAGAAAGGCATAAATAACCATCTCACCACTGTTTATTAGCCAATCATGAACACCTTAGTGCATATCATAAGATTTTGTGCTCGAGAAAGTGTAGCACATGCACAAAAAGAACATAAGGTGTAGCCTCTCATTAAAATTGGTGTGTACATTATTGGACTATAATAATCTCACAAATTCTAAATAAAATTGGTGTGTACATTATCCCGGCTTTTATTAATTTTCTAATCAATAAATTTGAATAATGAGGCAAATCAAGAAACTTACATGATTGAAAGCTCTTATTCTAGGAGATGTGGGAGTTATAGGATGTAACTCTTTAAGGGATAGTCTCTTTCAAATTCATGTGATGGATTTTGTAGAAATTGTGATTGATTTCTATGTGTATATCACCTCACATGTTTCTCAAGCTTTTGCTAGTTGCACACACTACACAAGCTATTCTTTGCTAGAATTGTGTACATGATATTGTGTGTTTTTGGCCTGACCAACCAAGTTTGAGAATTTTGGGAATTTGATGCAAAACATGTTTGCTTGTTTGTTGTTTGTTTTTGGGTATATTGAGAGAAAATTATGCTTTGGAAAATCTGGACTGAATACATGTGTTTTTGGAAAACATCTCATCTCATACTCATGCATTTGATTTTTTAAATCTGTTGCTTTGAGGAGTTTTTGGTCTAAAACATTTGATTTTTCAAAAATATGTTTTTTCCAGAATTTCGATCGATCGAAACTGACTTTCGACCGATCGAAAATGTTTTAAAACGTTCAGAAAATTCTCTGGTTGAATCGATCGATCCAAGCTGTTTTTGGATCAATCAAATAAGTTTTCGACCGATCGAATGTAATATTCGATCGATCGAAAATCGTGCCGGCTGTTTTTTAAAAAAAAAAAAAAGAGTTTTTCAAATGTCCATTCACTTGTTCAAAACTTTTCAAACCTTTTTTTTTGTCTCCTACCAACCGGTCAAAGAGTTTTTGAGAGATTTTGTCGTTTTCCTCCGAATCTTTTGCACATTCTCTCTCTCCCTCAGCTGGTAAGTCCCTTATACCCTTCCTTTTGCATTTATTTTCTATTTTCATGCATTTTTTCATGCATATTTGGGTAATTTTGGCATTTAGGAATTTTCTATTTTTGGGGTTATTTTTGAATGATTCTTTCTGAAAATCTTTATGGGTTTTTGTGGGGACACCTTGTCTAAACACATCATGTGGTTTAATTGGATTATTTTGGTGGTTTGAAGGAAATTTGAAATTCTAGGGCTTGAACTTGAGCAAATTTGGGGTTTTTGTTCAATTGGATTGAAATTGATGAACTTGGCTTGTTGGATTGATTACTTTGATCATTATATTGAGTTAATTGACTATTGTGTTGATCAATTTATCAATTTGTTGTGTTTTGAAAACTAGGGTTTTTCAAATTGGGTATTTTTTATGAATATCGAATGCTCAAGCCAATTTTGTTAATTTGGATCAAAATTGAACATGTCACTGCATTAGTACATGCATCATTTTATGTTCATGCTCATGCATCATATAGACTTGATATTTTCTATATTTTTTTGCTGTGCTAACTTGCAGTCTGCCCTTGGTATTGTTTTTGCTCTTTTCTTTCTGTGTCTGTCTTTTCCTTAGCACTATGCCTAGGAAAACTAGAGCCCATAGGACTTCTGATCCTTGTCCTTCCTTTGACACTGAGAGGTTCCCTAGTGAGTTAAACCAAGTCACTTATGAGTCTTTAAACCTTAGGCATCAGATTTGGGCTGAGCGTAGGGTTATCTTAGATGAGCTGGATCCTGAGGTGCGACGTAACTTTGAGCGTCGGGGTTGGTTACCTTTGCTCGAGTATGAGCATTCTCCTCCTCCTGCCACCTTGATTAGAGAGTTCTATTCGAACCTCTCTATTCATGTCTACGATAACGACACCTTAGTAAAGGTGTGGTTACGTGGTGTGGAGTATCGCATTACCCCTTCGGTAGTGTCTGATGCTCTTGGAGTGCCCATTGTGGACCATCCCGTTTTTCCTTACGAGGAGTCGCCTCCCCTTGATGACGTCCTGTCCTACATCACTGGGTCTTCTATCCAGTGGGGTTCTGATCCTCGGATCACTTCTGCTGAGCTGTCTGAGCTGCACTATCTTTTCTTTAGGATAGCGTGTCATTCTTTGTGGCCTATTTCGCATGTCCACACCATTCCTCTTGAGAGGTGTGTCTTTTTGTATGCTTTGGTCACTGATGCTACTATTAGTTTTCCGCATCTGTTCCTTCGTTCTTTGAACGAGGTTCATCGATCTAGTTCTACGGCTCATGCTTTGTTTTTCCCTGTTTTCATTCATAGGATTCTCCTTTTTCTTGGTTTTGGTGAGTATCCTGCTTCTGAGCCTGTTCATGTTGTCGCTCCTATTGGTGCTACCTTTTTGAGGCAAAGGGCTGCTCAACTTCGAGCTAGCTCTAAGCGTGCTAGGGTAGAGCCATCCGATGTCACTCCACCCCCTTCTTCTTCTACAGATACTCATGCAGCTGGGACTTCTTCTGATCCTGCTGTTGCTGCTGCTGATGCTGATGTTCCTCCACCGTTTGATGAGGTTTCTGACCTTCGTCGGACTCTTGATACTGTCGTGACCGTTCAGGCGGCTCATGGTCAGCTTTTGGTGGACATCCTTGATGAGCTACGTGCGTTACGAGCGGATTTGGCGAGCTCTCATCGATCTCCTCCTCCACCTTTTGATGATGAGTGAGTGCCCTTTGGCAATTCGTCACAAAAAGGGGGAGTACATAGTTCATTGTATCTAGGAGATTTTTTTGTGGAGATTTACATTTTAGGGGGAGTTTTTTTTTTGTTTACTTGGTAGTGATACTGCGGAGCTTGTGAAGTTATTAGATTGTATCTAGATGCTTCACTGTGTATTCTCATTTTTAGCTCTTGTTTAGGAGATTTATTTTGTTGAGATACATTGTATGTATTTGTTTCTTATTTCACTATGCTACTACTCTGCTTATTGATTTATATTGATGATGTTATTCATGATATATGTCTTTATTTTGTGTCATGTGAAATTAAGAAATTTTTATTTATGTATTTCCTGTTTTTTTTCCACACATGCGTTTATGTGTTTGTTAAGTGTTACAGGAATATACAGGTTGCTTTCAGTCAAGCTGCTGTCTACCTTGCAATTGTTAGATAGTAGTTTAGGTTGAATTGTTAAGTGGCTATTTTTATTGTAATGGGCTATTTCAATTTGTAACTTTGAGCTTTTTGTTAAAGTCTGTGTTTTGTCACGGATTGCTAAAGGGGGAGTTTGTTAGGTTCTAAAGATTAGGAACTAATGTATTTAGAACTTCAATTTGTATGTTGGCAAACCATGATCAAAACAATGTTGAGTCGTGTGTTAGACTTGCTCAAAGTATGGGTTAAATTGTAAAGTTGGAATCGAGTTTTTATGCAGAACTACTGTTCACTTTCTGTATGACTCGATCGATCGAAAATTAGACTCGATCGATCGAAAATCGTACAGAACGTTTTTCTGCAGAATTTTCCAACTCAGCCCAAGCCCGTTTTAATGTATAGGGTTTTATGTTTTGCCCTAAGTATATAAGGGAAAACCCTAGCCACGTTTTTTGAGTTCTGTTTTGCTGTGTTTGTGAATCTCTCTGTGAGATCTAGAGGTGTTTACCTTCACATACACTTAGGGTTTACAAACTTGAGATTTATGTCAAGAGTTGTGTAGATCGTTACAGTTGCAGAATCAAGAGAACACAAAGATATACAAGCAGGTACGCTTGTGGATTTGTTGAAGAATTCCGGAAAGAAGGAGTCCGTGGATCTCGGAGCTATCATGGGGTCATGGTAGTAAGTTTCCTACACTCGGGTAGCAATATGATGTTAGTGGTCTAAGTCTATTGTGTAAACTTCGATTCTTTCATAGTGGATTCAGTTTACCTTGAGGATAGCTAGGTCAAATCCTCCCCAGGTTTTTACCGGTGTGGTTTCCTGGGTCATCAGATCTTTGTGTTGTTTATTTTCCGCTGCTTTGTTATTTTTGCTTTATTGTGTTAACCTAGTTTTAATTAAATTACCTAAGTTAATAACTTGGCTAATTCTCTAGGTTAATCTGTTGGGTTAAGGGGTCTAAACGAACGTACAAATTTCATTTTCATCTTTGACAAGAAATGTTTTCCCAGTGGTTACCCTTTGTTTTTTCTTCTCTCTTTTTTGGGTTTGAATTAAATTATGAATTTTTTAGGTAAAGAAGTTGAGAAATGTTATCCTAGTGTCATTATTTCTTGATCTGTATGTTTTGATTTCCTCGTAGACTCATGCTAGATTAATTAACAAGCTCTATCCTCTCGGTGAAACACTTTTGAGATCAGCGTCGTCATCATCATTCGGTGGATTTGTGATTTGTTGCGAGTAAAGATACAGACTAACAGGGATGATGGGTTTGGGTGATGGTTGTTCTTCCTAGATCTTTGGATTGGGTCCATCTTTGCTTAGAGAAACAGACCCAGATCGATTTGGTGAAGGTGGTGGCGAAATTAGGCCGTGAAATTTGTTTATTAGTAAACAAGAATTTTCAAATCATGAAAAATTAGTGTTAAAAATGGAACTTCACCGTTATGAGCATAATATAATTGGATGCATATCAAAAGAATTGTTAAATATTTTTTAATCATGCCAATGGCTACTAGGGAATAGAAAATCAATAACATATTAGTGGTAGTACTACACTTTCAGTTTCTACTACAAATATGGAACAAACTTTTTCAATCATAAATATTATTAAAAATAAGATTTGCAATAAAATTGAAGATGATATTTAACGGTCTCTTTTATTTTAACAGTCTCTTTGATTTTGTACATCAAATGAGAAGTTTTTGTAAACGAGATTTTGATTTTGACACTCCAATCAATATCATCATTTTTCTAATTGGCCGTGCATTAGAGGAAAGAAACATTTCACGTTCGAGGAAATTGAAGTGAATAGAAACTGGATTTGACTTAAATGTCCTAGCCTATTATTGCTTAATTTTCCATGTTCAACGTGGAAGGAAATTGACAGTGGCGAAGCCAGCGTTCGAAAATCATTGTCTATGAGAGTAATGATTTTGTATTTTTTTTTTTTTTTTCTTTTTTGAGAGAGTTGGGTAATGATTTTGTAAGTAAATGATAGTCAGATCAATCCTTAAATAATAATAATAATAATAATAATAATAATAATAATAATAGTTTATTACTGTATTGAACTCTGTCTCCAATATATATTGAAAAATATTTACCAAAAGTTTTTTTTTATCCCTAAATTATTAAAAAATTTATTTTTTCATTCCTATTTTTGTTTATAAACTATTGAAAAAGTTATTTACAAAGTTTAAGAATAAAAAAAGAACTTTTTAAAGTTCTTAAAGACATTTGTAGATGCTTAAAGACATTTGTGTATATAGGCTAGGCTAGATTAACTTGCCCATCATAGTAGTGTACTAGGGCTCTTAAAACATTCCTTAATTATTCATGAAAATCCAACTATTCTTTAATTATTCATGAAAATCCTAATTAAGGTTTATATTACATATCCTTTATATTCATAATTGAGCGATTATTTTCCATAAGGTTCTATGTAAAAGAAATTTGGAGAAATTTTCTAAGGGAATTTGTGTTGATGATCTTCATAACATTTCATAACAACAAAAGAAAAAAAAAAAAGTTTTTTTTTCTTCTCTTTTTGGACAAACGAAGGTATCCAAGCATTTTTGAGTATCTGCTATTTCCAATACAGTCTCTCATCCTACACACACCAGGTTATTATAGGGAAGAATCTCTTGAAGGTGCCCTAAGATGATGGTAAAAATTTTCATACTCAGAATCTCATGGATATTCATATAATCATATTATGAGGCCTTAAGGAACTTCTTATCTTTACATAATTCTTTCTTGGTAATTAATTCATGCACGCATTAATTGAGATTTGAAACTATGGTATCAGCCACAAATCCATATTTATAGTAGACCGAAGTGGTATTAGGCCCAGAGGTCAGTAGTGAACAATAGCAACATTAGTATTGACTATTGAGCTACAATTTTCCAACTCGACAAGATGCAACTTGTGATAAAACTGAAAAATGTCACCTTTTTGACAAAAACTAATGGATTGATAGAGAAAATGTGATGAATAAACTTTTTTTTTTTTTAGTTATTTTTATTTATACATATTGAATTCAATTTGCTTCTTAAACATGTACAATTTTCTACGGTTTGAAATTATTAGGGTGTCGTACCTGTGTCGTATTAGTGTCGTACCTATGTCAGTGTCCTATAGGCCATATCATGTTATAATTTTTTTAAAATTGCTCGTGTCATCGTATCATACCTGTATCCATATCTATATTCGGGTCGGTGTCCGTGTCCATGTATCCTCTTTCTTGAGCGAATATATAATGTGATTCCAAGAATGACAAATATAAGTATGACAATACACAAAAGGATGAAAATCAGTGTCATAACTTTATTCCAGTTTTTAACAACAAGATTGTGGCTAATTGTAGAAGGGCAAGCCTTCAATCCAGTGGCGTTGCCACACAACCCCTTATTATTTCTAAATACTTTTATAGGTGCCTCATGAAAAATTAAAAATTATTCAGGATTTGGAGTAATTCTTAGGTACTCCTAGACTAGGGGTGTACATGGGTCGGGTTAAGGGGATTTTTTGACCCAACCCACCATGGCAGGTCAAAAAAAATTCAATCCAACCCAACTCATCACATAAGTCCAACCCAACCCACATGGGTCGGGTTGGTTCAAGTTGAACCCATGGGTTGAAAAAATTTATTATTATTATTATTATTATTATTATTATTATTATTATTATTATTATTATTATTATTAAATTAAGTAGAAAGAAAATATAAATATAAATATATTAAATAAATCTAAAGATTAGTATTAATGTAATTCCTTAAAGGCAAACAACACTAATGACTAAACAACAATAGTAATTTACTAGGGTTTGTATAAACTAATTGGCTTTTATATAAGATAGGAAGAGATAGCTATTTTAAAAAAATTATTAATTATATAATATATTTTAAATATATATATATATTAAATATATAGGTGGGTCGGGTTGGGTATGGAATTTTATGACCCAAACCCAACCCGACTCGCTATCAAAAAAAAAATTTTGTAACCCAACCCAACCCAACCCACCAAACCCTAAAAACCGACCCAACCCGGCGGGTTGGGTTGGGACGGTTTTGGCGGGTTAGCAGCACACTCCTATCCTAGAGTATGGAGAATGGTAATCCTTCTTTTCACATTTATGGTGGGGTTTACTCATTAAATGCATTATGAAGTCTCCCATGAATGTGAGAGGGGAGAGCACCATTTCTCCGTGCTTCAGGAGTATTTAAGAATTTTCCTAAGATTTGATGCAATTTTGTAATCACGAAATAATTATACTCTCAGAGTTCAGACAAATTTAAAACACTAGGATTCTTTCTTGCTGGTGTACCAATTATTAATACTACCTAAGATTCACTAATAATAGTATATTCCTTTTTTTTTTTTTTAGTACAATGGGTCCTTTTTCAATTTGGTGGCCTTATACCGTTAACTAAGTAGCCTAGTGATTGAGCTAACCTCGACAATCATTTATGGTATTTTGGTTGGGATGATTTTTCAGAAGATGGAAAAAGAGAAGTGGAAAATAAGAGAGAAGATGGATGGGAGGGGTGTTTGGTTGGAAGGGTATAGGAAAAGGAAAATTGGTGGGCCTGACTATTATATGTCTGGGACCACCAAAACTTGATCTCCCAAAATCAGGTATCTAGAAAATGAAAGTAAAAAGAGGAATGTGTGATTTTGATAAAATTGTCATTCCCCACCTACAAGAAAGTTTTTTGTATTTTTCTTCTTTTGATTTTTCAGTTTCTTGAATTTCACTTGGTTCTAGGTTTCTTTTTCCTCTATTATTTTTGTGCTCATCTAAATTTTTCACTTTTTCTTTTTAATGTTTTCATCTGTTTCTGCCGTTTTTTATCCTCTTATTTTTTTCACCATTCTAACCAAACGGACCTTTAAATATTTGCATTAATCTCTCTTTATTAGCTAGATTTTGGAAGCTTTTTCATTCAAGCACCTTAAGAAATATGGGCTACGTACATGTTCTAATGTATAAAACTTTAGTGAAGACGCTTTTTGTCCCATCGATATAGGAGGTTAATTATTATGGGCCACCTTTATAATTTTTGGTCCCAGTAACAACTAATCATTATATATACAGTGCCCATAAAAAAAATTATATATACAGTACATCCGAATTATTTGGGGTGAAAATATTTTATTTCAAAAGGTTTGTGATACCAAATTTATACTTTATGACTTTGGTTGTGAGAGCTAGAAGATGGAAAAGATTTGAAGAATAGAACATAGGAAAGATTTATACTTTCCACCACGTATTTGGTATGGAAGATAGACGGAAAATAAAATTATCATTAAGCCCTTGGTAATGATAGAAAGATTGAGGGAAAATTCTGAAATTTTCTTTTCAATGATATTATTTTTCCACCCATTTTTTTTTAATTTGGATTAAAAAATGATAGGTCTTGATGAAAAATTCCAATCACCTCTTTTCTTTTCTCTCATATTTCATGCTAGCAAATGAAAAATATCACTATCCTCTTCATTTCCTTTTTCCATTTTTTCATCATCTCCCTATTCAGTTTCCACGCTACCAAACACAGCAGCATGTGATTGTCAAAAAGGCACCAATTATTTTGAATGCTTTTGTTCTCATTTTCTCACGTATGATTTGTTAAAGAAGACTCACAAGTCACAACCATTGCTTTAATCAGTGTCTCTCCTTCTGTCACTAACTACCATACTGCTTGTAGTCTGATTCACGTTTTAGATAATGCAATTTCATTGGAAGCCAAGAAGACCAGTCATTTAGTGTTTAAAAAGTATTCAATTATTATTCACTTTTTCCCCTTTCTTTTCTCCTTTTGTTTTTTGACCGGCCCCCTCTTCTTTTCACATAACTTTTCTTCTTTTACGTGCAAAATGTATTTATAATTGTATAGTGGTGATAATAGGACAAATGGACAAGGGGTAGTAAGGATAGGTTGGGACTAAAAGCTATTTCATTTTTTTTTTTTTTTTTTACAATACTGATGTAACAGACTATAAGAGTTTACCAATCATTTACACATACACTTTAACATTTTTTTTCTCTACTACTTATACTCTGCCCATATTACAGTTTTGGCAAAGAATAATGTCTTGGTCTATATGATTAATTTCAACTTTCTTTCTTTTGGCACACTTGGCAAGTGGCAGACAATAAATTAGGCTTTCAATTGCTTTGGCTACCATGATTACTAAGGCAATGTGACATTGTTTGGGTCCAAACTCCAAATCTTATCTGATTGTGGATATCAATCAACTTGTTAGCTTGTTTGGTTGCATCAACTTGTCAAAGATTTTGGAGGAACTAAGGGTTCATCGTTACCATGTGGCATTATTTTATTAAAATTGAGAACATTTAAGTTACTTTTTAAAACAAGGTTAACAGGATCCCCAATTTGCCTAAGATTGAACGTTACCTTGCTAAATTCTTATACTGAACAGTTTAAACTGTCTTTTACTTTGCTTATAGTAGCTTTGTGTGTTTGTATATGTATAATTATATATGTACGTATTTATTTATTTATGTGTTTATAAACATATAATTTAAAATCTATATTTTTTTAAGCCTAAGTACAATTATTAAATTAACACCTGCAAGCTTTATTGTACGTAGAAGCTTATTCAATGCACTGGCATCTGTGGACATAGCAACATCACCACAAAGCCCAACAACTTTGTGAGAGAAAACATTTATAGGTGGAGGGGTTGCTTACCCTAAACTTTGAACTACTTTTTCCGAGAACGTTTCAATACCATTTGCATGTGAAGTCTTGCTATCAGTATCATGGATAGTTGCCATGTCATTAGGCTTTTTACTCCTATGACTTCGAAAAATTCCGTAAGCATGTTTAGCACTTGCATCAACTTTGAGCTTCTTTGGATTGAATCAAAATATAAATCCTTATATTCAAAGAATAAAGTTGACAAAGTAGAATTTGGAAAAATATATTTGTGGTAATTCAAGTGGGCGGTTAGTTTTATTTTTTAAAAAGCTTCTTAATGCACAAAGGATAAGCATAAAAATAATAAAGCTTATTTTGTTTGTGATTTCATGAAGAATGCCCTGTTGAACAACCATAATCATTAATTAATCAACCATTCCTTAATTATTCATAGAAATCCAACTATTCTTTAAATGAAAATCTTAATTATGGTTTTTGTTACATATCCTTTATATTCATAATTGAGTGATTATTCTCCATAAGGTTCAATATAAAAGAAATATGGAGAAATTTTCTAAGGGAGTTTGTGTTGTTGATCCTCATAACATTTCATAACAACAAAAAAAAACTTTTTTTTTTCTCTCTTTTTGGACAAACGAAGGTATCTAGACATCTTTGAGTATCTGCTAATCCCAATGCAATCCCTCATCCAACACCCACCAAGTTATTATAGGAAGGAACATATCCTTTATATTCATAATTGAGTGATTATTCTCCATAAGGTTCAATATAAAAGAAATATGGAGAAATTTTCTAAGGGAGTTTGTGTTGTTGATCCTCATAACATTTCATAACAACAACAAAAAAACTTTTTTTTTTCTCTCTTTTTGGACAAACGAAGGTATCTAGACATCTTTGAGTATCTGCTAATCCCAATGCAATCCCTCATCCAACACCCACCAAGTTATTATAGGAAGGAATCTCTTAGGCCTTGTTTGGTTTAAAAAAATGGACACGCATCACTCATCACTCAATTTTCATCACTCATCATCCATCACTCATCACTCTAAAATATCACACCCAAACAACATCATCACTCAGTTACCATCACTCAATATTTTCACACTATTTGTGGGTCTCATATCTGTCATTGGTACAGTTTTTTTTTCCAGTACCCAAATCACCCGAGAAAAAAAAAAAAAAAAGAGGAAGAAGACGAACTAGATCAAAAGAAAAGGGAAAAAAAAAAAGAAGAAGGAAGAACGAAGAAGACGAGATCAGAAGAAAGGAAAAAAAGAAAAAGAAAAAAAAAAGGAAGAAGACGAACTGGATGAGAAGAAAAGGAAAAAAAAAAACAAAAAAAGGAGGAAGAAGACGAACTAGATCAAAAGAAAAGGAAAAAAAAAAAAGAAAAAAGAAGAAGAAGGAAGAATGGAGAAGATGAGATCAGAAGAAAGGAAAAAAAGAAAAAAAAAAAAAAAAAAAAAAGGAAGAAGACGAACTTTATGAGAAAAAAAAAATAAAGGTTGACTGGTCAAAAGTTGCGGCTGAGTAGGTCCCCATGTGGGTTTAATTACAAAAATGCCATTGAGTTATGAGTTATGAAAACTGAAAACAGATAAAATGTGTTTTCAGTTTTCATAACTCATAACTCAAAAATCAGAGAACTGAGCGATGAAAACCATAACTCAAAACTCATCCAAACAAAACATCTTGCAATTGAGTGATGAAAACACCCAAACCAAACATCACCTTAAGGGTGACCCAAGATGATGGCAAAAAGTTTCATACTCAGGATCTCGTGGATATTCATATTATGTGGACTTAAGGAACTTCTTTTCTTTTCTTTTCTTTTCTTTTCTTTTTTCTTTTTCTTTTTATTTTTTATATAAAATAAAAATTCTACTCTAGCATAATTTAAATGTATATGTATATGAAATTTCCTTCTAGAGACTTGAACCCTAACCCTTATCCCCTACACTCCGCAAGTATTTATACTTGTGCAGTGACCATCGTACCAAGGATTTGCTATAGTACATAAGCATTTATTCTTGATTCTGTCTTGATAATTAATTCATGCATTTATTAAATGAAATTTGAAACTATGGTATCACCCACAAATCCATATTTATAGAAGACCAAACTGGTATTAGGCCCAAAGGTCGGTAATGAACAATAGCAACATTAGTATTTTACTAAAATTTTCCAACTTGACAAGATACAACCTGTGATAAACTGTATCTTTGAACTGTACTTTGGATAAAACTGAAAAATGTCACCTTTTTGACAAAAACTAATGGATAGATAGAGAAAATGTGATGCATACGTTTTTTTTTTTTTTTTTGGTAGTTATTTTTATTTATTCATATATTGAATTCAATTTGCCCCTTAAATATGTACAATTTTGTACTTGGAAGTTTGAAATTATTAGGGTGCCATACCCCTGTGTCGTAACAGTGTCCTATATGCCGTATCATATTATAATTTTTTAAAAATTACTTGTGTTGCTATATCGTACCCATACCTGTATCTGTATTTGCGCTGGTGTCAAATCATAGCAAACAAGCCCTTGAGTTCTAAAACGCAGGTTTAAAACTATAGTTGATGCCAAATGTAGCAGGCCGTAACAACAAAGCCCTCTAGATCTGCAACCACCACCAGCTTCTGCAGAATATTATGTTTATGAATCAAAAAGTGGGTAAATCAGCTTGATATCTTGCTCATTCTTTTGGAAGCTGTGTCCTAGCAATTACAAACAACATTAGCAGTGACACAACAGCATAATGAGTAATTGTGGTACTGTAGGATTTCAAGAGCAATTAAAGCATTAATCTTGATGAGTCGATCTGGAAGGAAGGAATGCAGTCTGTGTTTCTGAGATTCTTACCTGATCGTAGCAAAACCGTGACTGGGCTGGCCCACGCCATTGGATTCAGGCCCATTAGGTGGTTTAGTCTTTAATTAAGCAGTCATGGAATGGGCTTGATCCGAATATGGTTCAGTCACACCAGGCCCATTAGCATTTCTACCATCTCCAATCTGATGGTCAAGCATTTCTACTATCTCCAATCTGATGTTGGTTTTCGATTTTTGATTTTTGATTTTTTTTTTTCATGTTATTGAACTTCAAAATCTTTCTCCATAACTAATTAAGAAGAAAAAAATTTCTAATATTTTTCATTTTTATCTAAAAGCAATATTATTCATTTTAGGGATATGGTATTTAGGGGTGTCAATGCGAGTTAGCGTGTCGGATTCGTGTCGTGTAGAGGTAGGGATATTCGACTAAATAACTCAATCCTAACCCGAACCATTTAATAACTGTGTTATGATTTTTCAACCCTAACCCGACCTGTTAATAAGGCGGGTTGACCTGACCCAACCTATTTGACCTGCTTAATAAACGAGTAGTGTTAGGTTGACACAAATGTAATATAACCCATTTCAACCTGCATAATATTGAATATTACATCCATTTAAAAATAAATTTTTTTTACATCCCAAAAGCAGTGCATACACTTCAAGTCTTCAACTGACATTCAAAATAATATAGTTCAACAAAAGTATAATATTTGTTAGGTTTTGTGTTTGTAATGTTGGCAAACCATGACAAAAACTCAGTCTTATAAGTTTATAATGGTCTACATTGAAGCCCAAGGCAAAAAACTCAAGTTCGGGATGAAGAAAAATGAGTTACAATCTGGTCCGTTCGATTGGTACTCGATTGGTCTCGATCGATCGAAATTCGCGAATCAGCAAAACCAGCAAACGTAAAAAGGCCATAACTTATTCGTTTGAAGCCCAAATCGCGAGCCGTTTTTTCCAGTATTTAAAGGACATCATAAGCTAACCCTAGGGAGGGTTTTTAAGGCTTTTTAGAGAGAAAAGAGTGTGCCTCTTTTGTATTTAGGGTTTTGTTCCTAAAACCTCTTATTACTTCTACCGGTGTTGTTCCTTGAAAAATCTCAAGATCTGGTATTGCTGAAGTTGCTGCCTTCTCTAGTCATCAAAGGAGCTGATGATCTAAACCTTCAAGGGTGGTCTTGGAGTCACAAACAGGAGAGTTTGTGTTGCTAAACCTTTGAGTGGAGTCTCAAAGTCACAAACGGTGGTGTTTGTGTTTTGCAAAGATTAAAGAAAGAAGGAGTCCGTGGATCTCGGAGCTATCATGGGGTCATGGTAGTAAGTTTCCTACACTTGGGTAGCAATAGGATGTTAGTGGTCTAAGTCGCTATTGTGTAAACTTCAATTCTTTCTAGTGGATTTGCTATTTTACCTTGAGGATAGCTTGGTTAAATCCTCCCCAGGTTTTTTACCGGTTTGGTTTTCCTGGGTCATCATATCGTTGTGTTATTTATTTTTCCGCTGCTTTATTTGATATGATTGTTATTGTTTTAACCTAGATCTGAATAATAAACCTAAGTATTCACTTGGTTAATTAATTAGGTTAAACAATTTAAGTTTACAGGGGTCTAAACGAACTTACAATATTCATCTAGAAATAAGCTCTTTACACTCCAAAAAAAGTGCATACACTTCAACTCAAATTCAAAATAACATAGTTCAACAAAAATAAAATAATATAGTTCAACAAAAATATAATATCATTAGAACTCCCCAAATGCTAAGTATCAATATTCAAAGAATTGAAGTAAACAGTAGACTAATCCTGACTATGACTACGATTATCATCTATAGATTCTAGTTTATAAACTATCTCAATAAACCCACTTGCAAGATATATAGACAGTGTCCAACACTAATACAAACACCCAAAAAAAAAAAAAAAAAAACACACACACACACACACACGGCACAAGACAAAAGATACAACTGTGACCTTAATCAACAATTAATATATCTCATATATTAATAACGGCACTTGGATTCAAAGTTTATAAAACAAAAATATTATGCAGAAAAAATTATTGCAGAATTTTGAAACACCAAGAAAACGTTTTTCTTTAATTCTAAAACTCACTAAACACATGAGAGAGAGAGAGAGAGAGAGAGAGAGAGAGAGATCAATAGTCGATTTGAGACTTTGAGTTTGAAAACTAGGCGTAAGACTATAAGATAGTAGAGTGAGTAATACAGCTAAAATAAAATTAGATATTTATAAGAAGGTTTAGAGATTTAGGGTTTGTAGGGTTTAGAGATCTAGGGTTTGTAAAGTTCCAATTTCTAATTATATCCCTTGTAAGTTTTTGTAATTATTCACTTTTTTTTTAATTTAAAATATATGTTGGATATAAAAGGTATTTGATAAATCTAAAATAAAATGAATATTTATTTGTTAGACGAGTTAAACGGGTTGTGTTAAGTGGGTCATTTCGAGTTGACAGAAATAAATTGACGTGTTAAACGTGTCTATTGTGGGTCACGCGGATTGACCCGCTTATGATACGTTTCTTATCGTATTGGTTTTGGGTCGACCCGTTTTTGACCCAAACCTATTAAGGCCCAACCCTAACTCGCAAAATCCCGTGTCGAGTACGTGTCGTGTTCGCGGGTTGGGTTGAACATTGACACCCCTAATGATATTTTGTTTAGAATATGTTGAGAGAAATTAGAAGAGAGGAAACAGAATGAATAATACGCTTCTTGATTATATTGAAAAACCTGATCAGTATATATACATTGAGTCACACATTCACTAACCAACTTAACAAACCAGACTAAACAAACTAGACTACTAGTAACTAACTCTAATATCACATGACCAGCACGTGGTGACTTAAACTGCAATTACAGAAAACATAAAACTACATGTAGCACAGCAGTGGCATTCAATACGACTTGCAGTTTGTGCTGGTATTTCTTCAATACTCCCCCTCAAGATGGAGCATATATGTTACTCATGCCCATCTTGCAGAATAAGTTGCTAAACTGTTGGTGCCCCAGTGGCTTTGTAAGCAAGTCTGCCAATTGATGCTTAGTTGAGACGTGAAAGGTTTTGACTAGACCATCTTGTATCTTCTCCCTCACAAAATGGCAGTCAAGTTCTATATGTTTAGTCCTCTCATGATAGACAGGGTTAGCTGCAATGTGGATTGCAACATTACTATCACAGTACAGAAGAGCAGGTTGATCATGACTGATTGACAAGTCTTTAAGCAAGCCTTTTAACCATACAAACTCACTGACAACAGCAGCCATAGACCTGTATTCCGATTCAGCAGAAGACCTGGACACAGTGTGCTGCTTCTTGGACTTCCAGGCAACTAAGGACTCACCCAAAAATACACAAAATCCAGTGATAGATCTCCTTGTATCAGGACAGCTGGCCCAATCCGCATCACAATAACCTTTCAAGTGCAAATCTGAGGTTGCTGAGAAAAAGAGACCTTGTCCAAGTGTCCTTTTAAATACTTAAGGATCCTATTGGCTGCTTGGAGGTGTGGTTGTCTAGGCTGTGCAAGGAACTGACTAAGTTGATGCACACTGTAAGTAATATCTGGTCTGGTTAATGTCAAATATAGCATCTTCCCAACAAGTCTCCTATACTGAGAAGGATCAGTTAACAATTCTCCATTATAGTTTGACAGCTTGGTGTGTTGCTCCATAGGAGATTTGATTGGCTTTGCTGCTAGTTGTCCAGTCTCTGCTAGAAGTTCTAGAACATACTTTCTTTGGCAAACACTTATGCCTGTGGAGGATCGAGCCACCTCTAATCCTAGAAAGTACTTCAAAGGACCAAGATCCTTTAGCCTAAATTGATCATGGAGAAACTGCTTGAACTCTGAAACAGCTTCAAGGTTGTTGCTAGCCACCAAAATATCATCAACATACATTAAGATAACAATGATGACATCATTATGAACTCTTGTAAACATGGAGTAGTCAGATTTGGACTGAATGAATCCATGGTTGATGATTGTGGTTAAGAGCTTCGAAAACCATTGTCTTCTGGCCTGCTTCAGTCCATACAAGGACTTGGTCAGTTTGCAGACTAAATTAGGCTCCCCCTTGCTACCAAAACCAAGTGGAGGTAGCATATATACTTCCTCATCAAGGTCCCCATGCAGAAAGGCATTATTGACATCCAACTGAACCAGATGCCAATCAAGAGCAGCTGCAACAGCTAGTAGAGTCCTAACAGTGACAAACTTCACAATTGGACTAAAAGTTTCATAGTAGTCCAAACCCCCTGTTGAGTGTACCCTTTTGCCACCAGTCTAGCCTTGAATCTCTCAATACTCCCATTAGCTCTATGCTTGACTTTATACACCCATTTGCAGCCTATAGGAACCTTACCAGTTGGCAAAGGTGTAAGCTGCCAAGTATGGTTGATTTCAAGTGCATGTATCTCATCAGACATTGCTGCCTGCCACCTAGGATCTCTTGCAGCCTCAGTATAGGACTTGGGCTCAGCACAAACAGAAAGAACAATAGTGAAAGCTCTATGAGGGGTAGGTAGCCTATCATAGGAAAGGACAGATTCAATAGGAAAAGGAGTAGTAGGTAAGGGTAGGGGATTAGCTGAGGCAAGTTGATAATGGAAATCCTGAAGGTATGCAGGTGCTTTGTGAGGTCTGGATGATTTTCTGGGTGCTGGTGGAGCAAGATTAATAGGCTCATGGACAGGTTGAACAGGGTGAATAGGTTGGATAGGCTGGTCAGATTGTATGGGTTGGTCAGAGACAAGGTCAAGTGTGACTAGATTAGGATCAGAATTGACATTTTGGTCAGTTATAGCATGTGGAGAATGGATTGTGGAATCAGGTATGTGAGGTGTATGGGTGTCAATTACGGGTTCAGAAACTTCCATTGGTGAATCATCAAAAGTAAAAGTGGGGGGTGGAAATAAGGAACCAGCAGTAAATGGAAGAGAATTTGAAGCATTGTTAAGATGAAAATCCATGGAATGAAAAGGAAAAATATGCTCATGGAAGACAACATCTCTGGACAAGAAAATGGACTTGGTTTCAAGATTGAACAATTTATATCCCTTGACACCATAAGGATAACCAAGAAAGACACAGGGAGCGGCTCTAGGATCAAATTTGGATCTATTCCTAGATAGAGTAGATGCAAAACACAGACAACCTAGGACCTTAAGGTGAGAGTAAGAAGGGATAGTACCCAAAAGAACTTCATAGGGAGTTTTATTATTCAACAAAGGGCTAGGCAATCTATTAATAAGATAGACTACTGTAAGGATGCAATCTCCCCAGAATTTTAGAGGTAGATTAGCTTGAAACCTAAGAGCTCGAGCAACAGTCAATATATATTGGTGTTTCCTTTCAACAACTGAGTTCTGTTGAGGTGTATCTATACAACTCAGTTGATGTAAGGTACCCTTGGAAGAGAAAAATTGAGGCATATGAAATTCAAGACCATTATCTGATCTCAAGGATTTAATTTTGGTGTGAAATTGAGTCTCAACAAAAGAAAAGAAAGACTGAATAACAGTTCTAGCATCAGATTTGAATTTTAGCAAATATACCCAAGTACATCTACTACAATCATCAACAATGGTTAAAAAATATTTAAAACCATTAATAGAAGGAACAGAAAAAGGTCCCCAAATATCACAATGAACAAGATCAAAAATGGAAGAACAAATGTTATTCTTATTAGGAAAAGGAAGCCTTTTTTGTTTGGCTAAAGGACAAACAGTACAAATAGGAAACTCTTTATCACAGAATGTTACATCAGGAATTCTTGAGCTAATCAAGTGCAACCTAGATGAAGAAGGATGACCCATTCTATTATGCCACAAAATAGAATTTGAAACAGTGGAGCTATTACATGAGACAAGACTACAACCAGCAGCAAAGGAAGGAGAGTAGACACCAGGATGTGAGAGAATAATGGGCATGAAATTGGAAAATTGAATTGGAACAGAAAGCTTGGCAGAGTTGGTTTGTTGTAGAATGTACAGGCCACCATGTTTTCTACCCAAACCAATCGTCTTCCACTGGAGTAAGTCCTGTATGAAACAGAATTGACATAGAAAAATGCAGCAACACCTCAAATAATGTGTTAACTTCCCAATGGAGATGAGACTGAATGAAAAGGAAGGAACACATAACACATTGTCAAGAATAAAATCACATGATAACTGTACTTGACCAACATGAGTGACTAAGACAAATTCACCATTAGGAAATTTGACAGAGATGTGAGCTACAGAAGTAATTTTGGTAAGATATGAAATGGAATGAACCATGTGATCAGTAGCACCACTATCAATAATCCATTCATTTGGTAAAAGGGCAGGTGGAATGACAAGATTAGAAGAAAAAACTGAGTGATCTAAGTTGGTAGAAGAATGCAAGCAAAGAGGCATGGAACTAATGGAGTCTAGGCATTTAGGTTTGTCTAAAGTACCTGCAGTGTGAAAAATACCAGGTGGCAAGGATTTGGTGATAGGAGCAACTTGACTGATAAGTGTGACAGCTTGGTGAGTTCCAAGAGAAGAATCTTGATTGCCTTGTGATCCTAAGGTATGGGCCTGCAATATGGACATGAGTTGGTGACACTGAGAAGAAGTAAGAGCCACTATAGTCAACTCCTCCAAACTATCTGCATTGTCCAAATTAGAACCCAGTGAAACCTGATTGGCTAAGTGCCCTTTTCCTTTGTTCTTATACCCAGGAGGGTAACCATGAATCTTATAGCATTTGTCCACCACATGCCCAAGTATTCCACAGTGTGAACAAACTGGCCTTTCCCTTTTTCCATTAGGCTTGTTGGTATAGTTACCCTTGTTAGATGAGGTATTAGAACCTCTAGAGAAGAGAGCAGCAGATTCAACTGCAATGGCATTGGAACCAACTCTTCTTTGCATCTCTTCTTGAGTGATAAGAGAGAAGACTTGATTTAGTGAAGGAAAAGGCTTCATCAATAGGATCTGTCCCCTAACAGTTGCAAAAGATTCATTAAGCCCCATCAGGAAGTTCATAGTACACTCCTCTTCTTGATACTCAACCCGTGCAGCCATTGAACCACAAGTGCAAATACCACAAGAACATGAGGGAATTGGTTTATAATTGACCAATTCATCCCAGATTATCTTAAATCTTGTGTAATAACTACTCACAGAGAGATTATCTTGAGAGAGAGTACTCACCATTCTTCGAAGTTCAAAAACCCTAGGGCCATTGCTTTGAGAGAATTGATTCTTGAGATCTGTCCAAACTTCTTGTGCAGTATTGAAGTAAATCACACTTGAAATTAAATCCTTGGACATCGAATTGATCAACCAAGAAAGGACCATTTTGTTGCATTTCTTCCAAGCAGGGTAAATTGGATCTGAGGAACTTGTTGGAGCTTTAATGGTGCCATCAACGAAATCCATCTTGTTCTTGGAATCAAGAGCATAAATAATATATCGGCTCCAAGTAGCATAGTTCTCTTCAGTAAGAGGCTGATTGACTAGGATCAAACCAGGATTCTCGCCACTATGCAAAAAATAGGGACTGGACGGTTTTTCCCAAGTAGCTACAGAGGATTGAGAATTAGATGATATGGAATCTGTGTTGGCAGATGCATAAGCCATTGGAGAAGCTTGAACTAGGTTTTATAGTGAACTTAGTTTCAAGAATCAAAGAAAAGCGTGAGCAAAGAATTAAAGAAACTTTGCAAGAGGGATCAACGAAAGAAAGAAAAACAGAGTGATAAGAAAGTTCAACAATGAAGGATGAGTTAGGAATCGATGGAATTCACCGAGCCAACTCGCTTTGATACCATATTGAGAGAAATTAGAAGAGAGGAAACAGAATGAATAATATGCTTCTTGATTATTTTGAAAAACCTGATCAGTATATATACATTGAGTCACACATTCACTAACCAACTTAACAAACCAGACTAAACAAACTAGACTACTAGTAACTAACTCCAATATCACATGATCAGCACGTGGTGACTTAAACTGCAATAACAGAAAACATAAAACTACATGTAGCACAGCAGTGGCATTCAATACGACTTGCAGTTTGTACTGGTATTTCTTCAATAGAATAAGAACTTGAAAGCAAATGCAAATGGAAATAGAACATTTTCCACTTTCAAACAAGGTTTAAAAATTACAGTGCAAAATGGTCCAGTTGAGGAACGATTACATAGTGCAACCTCTGTTGTTGTTATATCAATGGAACCCCTTATGAAGGAAGCATTAGTTAAAAATATGAATCGCCTGATATATGCCAGAATGCTTGGTGCCGAAATGGGTTCTACCCCCATAAAACTCCTTAAAGGCATGAAATGATTTAGAATTTCTTATAATTAAATTTTTAACATCAATCTATTTTTCTAGCTTTATTATTTCATTAAGTTGCATGTATCAAACATTTTTAGATGTTTATACATCCGTGGAATTCCTGATACACAAAAACTTTTTTTTTTTAATAATTAATGTTCAAGTCCTTTTATTATGAAAATTATCCATTAAGTTCAACTGGGAAGTGCTTATTAGTTGAATTATAAAACTCTTGGCACTTAATATGTACTCAAATGACAATTCTTGTGCATATACATGTGTACATTACAATATTGTTAAATTGTTATTTGTATAAACCACAACGATGGTCAGTAGTAAAATCATGTAAAATTTGTGTTTCAATTTTTTTAATACAAGATAGAATTCTACTCTAGCCTAATCTAAGTGTATATCTGTGTGAAGCTCCCTCTAGAGACTTGAACCTCGGCCCTTGCCTCCCATACTCCACGAGCACTTATACTTGTGGAGTGACCATCGCACCAAGGGTGTGCGGTGGTGTGTTTCAATTTTTGACTAAGCCTTTACAACATTAATGTTTCTATGACTAAAAATAGATGAAAAAAAGTCAAATTTATTATTATTATTTTAAAAACTATAATTCAAAAGGTATAAGTATTTCAATTACCAATTTATATATATATTAATAAAAGGTAAATTGTAATCAAAATGCTTTGCAAAAAGTTATACAAAAACTTAAGCAATGTTGTAAAATACGAAGCACATATATCAATTAATTGTAATAACCAAGTTCTATTATCAATTTGTCATAGGAAATGGCCTTTAGATAACATTTCCACACAAATTGATTGTAGAATATGGGTTTTAGAAAAATATCTAAATTAAACAATGTTAACAAAAAAAACTAAAAAGAAAAATATATACAAAGACACAAAAGAGAACACTGAGGATTTACGTGGTTTAGCTTTTGGCCTATGTCCACGGGTGGCAACCAATGTTTTTAAACCCGGACCAAACCGGGCGGTCCGACCGGGTTAATCGGGAACCGGAGACAAATCCGGTTTTTTAGCACAGAGAACCGGCCATTTCTAATAATTTCGTGAACCGCCTGAATTGGGGTTGGATCGCACGGTTCATGCAGAACCGGTGGCATGAACCGTGCAGTCCAACCCCGGTTCACGCATGGCTGTTAAATGAGAAAAAATCAGAAAATGCAGTTACAAGGAATAGAACCCAGGCTCGGTCAGAGACATTGCTGAAGGTTAACCATTCAGCCAAGCTGCAAGTTGGTACTCAATTATAACAAAAAAAATACTTAAAGTAAACTTAATGCAATTTTTATTTTATTTTATAAAAAACAACTTAACACAATTCTATTCTACTTAATTAAATTATACATCTCTTACAAGGAATATTCAACTATTATAATTAAAATACTTCAAAGATATTCAACTTTACTTCAAAAATTAATCATAAATTTTAATGTTTTCATGGTTATTATTTTATTTTATTAACTTTCTTATTTAATTATTAAATATATGCTTGAAAATCATTAAATTTCCCTCACATATGTAGATATATTAGTCAATTTTGCTAGTTTTATAAATTTAATATTTATATTTAGGTTTTAATTAATTATTAAATTAATTATGACATCATCACGATTCGACCCCGGTTCGACCTCGGTTGGACCTCAAAAACCTTGAACCTCTCCCTTTTACGGTTCAATAAACAGTCCGGATTTGAAAACCTTGTTGGCAACAAGAAAAAATTTCACTAAAAAATATAAAGAATACAAAATAAGTAGAGGCATTCACAAAACTCAATCCTAATACACCTAAAATTATTCCCTCATACAAGTACGCAGTTCTCTTTATCACAATACGAAGTTTAGGGCTGCATACAAAGTTCAAGGCTGCACCTAATTAAATAAGAAGTTTTCTCACGCATCGCCTCCTTCACGCATCCCTCTTCAAAGAGGTCTCTCACTCTTGCCATGCCACACCACTCCTCTATAATTCTACTGCACCCAAACTGCTAGACTAGCCACACAAACCAAATAAGAGAGCATCAGATATATATTTGATCAAAAGGAAACCAAAGTGATTCAGTGCAGTACATGCATTTAGCGCAAGCGTGAAACAAAACCCATGTCTAACAATTCATGCATTTGGTGAAGGCATGAAAGTCAACCCAAAATCTGACAAAACTCTACCTTTACCTGAATTCAATCAAACCACAAAAAAGAAAATCCCCTGTCACCATCGTCAGAGGCTCAAAGCTTCCATGGATTTACTCAAAGGGTAATGGCATACACAAACAAAATTTGGCAATATTTTTTACACACGTTGAGTTGATAATTTTTCATTGATTTTTATTTTGTCCTGTCATTCATTTTTTTACATGCTATTAATAATTTGTCACATCAACAAGTATCAAATTTTTTATACCACTAAAATTTATCTATCTCAAATGCAAAACATTATCAATTTAAAGTATGAATATGAAACAAAATCCAATCCTAATTCAAATTACAACGAGAAACCTTTTTAATAAGTCGGTTAAAGAATTTCCCCTTCATTCGAAAACAGGAATTACAAGTCGTTTCAAACTCTACAACCATTCTCAAAAATTTGTAGATCATCAAATTTAATCAAATTCCTCTCCACCTAGCAGAGATTTCATTCAAGCCTTGAATTTTTCAAATGCCAAATCAAAACTAAGCCCAATCAAAAGATCCAAGTGCAAATTATCTCAAGTTATTTCAAATATGCCTATGCATCAAATGCATCCAAAGATGGCGTTAAATTAGAGGCCAAAAAATTGTACAAAATGTATATAATCTCAAGCAAATTCCGAATACGCCAATACATGCAAAATGCATCTAATTATGCTCAACCACAATAGTTTTAGCTTCTTAATATGCTTTCGTACTTATTGATTTTGGACTTATGGTTTCTTCAGTATCTACCTCTTCTCCTAGGATATCATCCTTTTATTCTAATCCTAGCTTCAAAATCGTCTTTAAAAAAGCTATAACCTCCAGAAAAAAAAAAATGACCAATTTACCATTAACTCTTCTTGAGGCCATAAGCAAGAAACCATTTGACCAAACCAATAAATTTTTTTAAAAAAAAAAAAATCCTATTGAAGTCTTAACCCCAAACCTAGAATTAATTTTTGGCTACAATCTCATGGCTAGTATTGACAGAAGTAAAAGATTTACATTTAAAGTTGGGATTAGCTTTTTTTTTTTTTTTTTTCATGAAATCCTTTTGTAGCTTAACAAAATGTTGCTAGCTGTTAGGCAGTTAAGTGAGATTTCTACACAACTAAGATTATATTATCCAAATTCTAAGATAAAAATAATTTTTTGGACAAAAGAAATATTTTGACAATTTCATAAATAAATAAAAACCCAGGGCATTTAGGTTTGTGTATTGATAGCTTGCCCAAGTCTAGCCATGTGTTTCGTGCCATTTTTATTTTTGAGTTATAGCAAACATCTATTATATAACTTGTTACAGTTCTTGAGCTTAAAAAGAAAAAACATATATAAAAGATTACTCGGACTGTAAAAGGTTTTTAGTTAATTCAAGAGCAACACATCTTCTGCCTCTCAATCTACTGATACTATGTTAAATTACCGATTGTTTCAAAAGCTTTTAGGGAAAAAAAAATAAAGCAACAACCTTTCAAATTTTTATTGAGATTGCATTTATTTTAAAGTAATTTTTTTATAAAAAATATTTTTAAGTAAATAATTTTTTAGTGATTAATTACATTCTTGAAAATGTTCTAAAAAACATTTTCAAGTGATTGGTTTGTATGGAACTTTTTTTTTTAAATCATATTTTTATATTCAAACTAAAATAACATTTTTTATTCATGGAAACAAAACTCACCAATCCAACATTTAACAAAGAATAATCTCAAAAAATTTAACGTAAAACACACAAATACATGGTACCAACAAATCCACAATACAAAAATCTACAATAAATTTCACAAGATATAATATAATGAACACAAAATTCATCATTCCAACATTTAATTGAGAATACTTTCACAAAATTTAACAAAAAAAACACAAATTCATGATACCCACAGATTCCTAACACCAAAATATAAAAAGGGATTAAATTACCGAAATTTGAAATTTTTTTTTTTTTTTTGTGGAAATAAATGCAGTCTAAGATTGAAAATTCAAGACTGAAGTCAATTGGAAGATTGATTATAATTGTTGATCCGTAGAAATTAGATCGAATTACAAATTAATCTCTATAGATAATTAAGGAGTTTAGTTAAAGTAAAAGAAAGGGTTAGAGCGTGCACAAAACCCCACTACTATTAAATAAGATATTAGATTTAGAATAAAATAATTTAATTGCAATAGACCATTCGAAAGAAATTATATAGCTTTATTGCCATTGTCCCTGCACAAAATTTCACTAATATTAGATAAGATATTAAATTCATAATAAAATAATTTAAATTGCAGTTGACCATATTTTGATTGTTTTCAACAAAATAGGCAGAAGAACACGAAGTTGCTAACCAAAGTACAATTCCACTTCGAGAAAAAGGCTCTAAACATTTTCTCTAGTATAATAATTAGTCTATCATTGCTTCTATATCTTTTCATTTACCATGAAAGTATACTATGTTTCGGTAATACTAACTTAGCATTTATTTTAGTATTTATTATCCAATAAATGAGTAATACCTATTTCAAAAAACCACATTAGACTACTCTAATAAATGATAATGACTATCGGGAAGATAAATTAATCATTTATTGAAGTTGTCTGATGTGGCTTTTTGAAACAGATTTCACTCATTTATTGAGTAGGAAATATCAAAATAGATACTAAGTTGGTATTACCAAAACATGGTATACTTTCTCCCATTTGCCACTTTATAAACTTCTATAGTTCTATCATTTGCCACTTTATCAACTTCTATAGTTCTATTAAGTTAATGGAAATACCTCATGGAACTATGCGCACGAGATACTCTTATGCGCGCTTATGGATATTAGTAGTATGCACATAGGGTACCCTGAATAAATATCAATTTGTGATTGAGATTGCATTTATATCAAAGTAAAATGATTTTGATTAAATAATATTTTCAAGGAAACAAATTGTTTTCTAGTGATTAATTGCATTCTCTGAAAAACATTTTCAAGTGCTTTGTCTGTATGGAACATTTAAAAAATAAAATAAATATCAATTTGTGATTGAGATCGCATTTATTTCAAAGTAAAATGATTTTGATTAAAAAAAATTTCAAGGAAACAAATTGTTTCTAGTGATTAATTGTGTTCTTGAAAATGCCCTGAAAAACATTTTCAAGTGCTTAGTCATATAGAACATTAAATATATATATATATATATATTTATTCAAGTAAAAAGTATTTCCTTTGTTTTTCTTTATAATAAAAAAGTAAGAAATATCATTCTCAAAAAAGAAAAAAGAAAAAAAAGTAAGCAATGTGGAGAGCATTGAAAGTGTGCAATTGAGAATAAGGCAAGAATCATGAGGTTCTATATATCTACAGTGGCAAAGGATTAGAGTTAAAAATTGCAGGATATTTCATTTCTTAATAATAGACTAAATCAAAAGAACAACTTGAATAACATTTCTATTTTTTTTTTTAATTTCAAATCACAATGTTTAGAAAAACAACTTGAATAACATTTCTTGTTTACCTTTTCCTAGTCCAATCACAATGTTTAGAAAAATATTACCAACGAAATCCTCTCAAACATTTAAAATAATTTTAGGTAGTTCATTGGAGAAAAATGTCTTATCTTAATTTACAAAAAAAGACCATTATTTAGACAAAAATAAAAATATGCATTTTTGTAGAAAAAGTAATGGCACTGCCTAATCATACAACGTTACATTTTGTCGATTTTTGTGTAGCATCTAATCTCTGGCCTACCCATATAAATAACTTTTGCATCTTAGAAGAACCTTGTGCAGCATATATTTGTAGAGTATATATACAGTGGAACACAAAAAAGTGAAATAGATGATTTGTATTTTGTTTAGCAAAAAAAAAAAAAAAGATGATTTGTATTCTGAAAAGCTATGGCTTGATTGCTAGAATATACTGAATTAAAAAACAGCACCAAATTACTATATAATGCAATAAAAATGACAAGTTGTTAGTTACATAAGGATAAGGTTTTTATCAATAAAGAGAGAGATGGTGATTATTTAATTTTTTTAGCTTAATAATCTACTATGAAGGGGATAATCTTATATGGCCAGGGACTTCCTGGCATCTTTAAATGGGAATTCTAACTTTGTTAGCACCTAATATGTCCCCTCATCTTCGTCAAAAGCAGTTTGATTTTAATGCCAATCGGAGCACAAGAAGCTACTTCACCCAGAATGCTTCGCAAGATATGGAATGGAATAGAAATCCAATAACTTTCCGAACTGGAATCTGCATAAGATGAAACATAGTGCTGAGGAGTTCAATTCCATGGCCCAATGTCAAGGAGAGATTTGAAGTTCAAAGAGTTATAGCAGTCTTGGATTTGTCCATAGCTTTCTCTGCATCTTTTTGGTTGGCACTTGTGAGAATGATGGATCGGTATGGGACTGTGGAGGGAATGGGTAAATGGGCGCTGAAAATAAGCGTAAAAAAAATAATATTAAAAAAAAATTGTTGCGTAAAATTGAAATCTTGCCTACTACAATGGGCTGAATTACAGAAAATCTTCAATATTTAGATTAATTCATACATAAAAATGAAACAGAGGACCCAATTTTGAGACCCATGCATTTGCTTCAACAGAATGTTATATATCAATCAAATGCAACCTGCCAACCTTGAAGTAATAGTCTCTCTCTCTAGAAATGAAACTATATGAAAACTGCATCATCAAAATGAGTCATGTGCAACAAGCCTTGAAAAAATAACAAGAGGCTTAGGCTGGGCTCCATTGAGTACGCTAATCGGCACAAGGCCTAGGTTTAAACGTTTGGTCCTATCCACTGGCCAAGCAGGTCTTCACACAATTGAGCCTGAATATAGGTTGAGCCCAGCTCTTAACCCAGCCAGGCTAGCAAAATGAAAATGAACAAGTCTATTTGTGAGCAAAGGCTTGTTTATAATACAGATGTGTGGATGTGACTGGAGCCCATAGTGCTCGTCAAAAGACAAATTTGAATATGAGCTTGACAGCAATAGGCCTTTTGTGGACTTCAACCGATTTCATTGCAAAGGGGCTCATCCGTGGGCCCTGTGGAGAAAAAGGAAACAGATTAAATTGTCATTGTAAACTTATTAAAAGCATCAAATTAATTTTTTGTAAAGTAGTATGTAGTATACAGTAGAAAAGAGAGAGAAAGAGAAAAAAAAATGTAGTATATAGCAATGATAATAAAATAATGATTTGTATGTATAATACAAGGAGTTTCATAGAGAACATTGTAAGTAAATAGTTTCGTTTATATATATATATATATATATATCTCACCCTACATAGTTGATGATCCTTTTGGCCCCATACAGTCCCAAAAGTCATCCCAACCATTGTCCAGAAAAAATAGGTCTCCCTACTTCAAGAAGCCATACATCCAGCATATCTCTTATATTGAACCCCACATAGTTCATATAAAAGATCCTCTAGCATTGGCCATGGAAGTATTCCCAGAAGGATGGCATTTTCTCCCAAAACATCCGGAGAAAAACATCAAGTATTACAGGAAAATCCTCATTGAGGAAGAGTCTGCCAGAATTGAAGATATCATGAACAAGAGGGACCCCTCAGCAGTCCTTTATCATAAGTTCATTATCTCAGGTTTTATCAATAGCAAAGAATGGGGACAGCATCCCTCTTTGTTAAGAACTCTCAGAGGACTGAAGTCCGCTACAGGATCAAATCTCCATTACAGTTATTATGATTATATGGACGCATTTGAAAAGGTTCTTTTTTATCAGAATAAGCAGTTTGACCATTCATGGTTCATAATGTTTGATAAGAAGTTCTCCTGCACCGGAGTTCCTGTATGGTTCCTTAAGTGGTGGGACATGTTTGGGTCAGTTCCCCAGATCTTCCCAGAACCCCTTCAAGATGCCCTTCGGTATTTCAGTTCAAGGAGCCAGGCTCTTGTCACACCTCATGGTGCCCAGTTTCCAGCAATTCTGCACATGACATTCATGTACAGGATCCATTGGATCAGTATGTGGAACTATGAGATAAAAGGAAACCTTCTAGACAGAGAATTTTCAGTTAAATGGTGGGATAGTCTTAAGATCGACACCATCATCAGACAAGTTCACCAGGATCTTCCTCCTCCAGTTCAGAGGAATATAGTCACAAGGTCCCAATCCAGTCTAGATTCTTTTGCAGGAAAGACCAGCAAAGAATTAAAGGACCTAGCTCACCAGTTACTTCTCCAATCAGAAGAACTACAGTCTCAAGAGAAAGGATCCCCTGTTTCCTCAGAAGCCTCAGCAAATTTTGATCCTAATGATCCCTTATTTCAGGATTCTCAGGATCCAAATGAGGCCTATAGGCTAGACAGCCCCTAAAGAAGATTCTGAATAACACCAGTCACTATTCAGAAAAGCAGCTCCAGACAAGATACTATTCATCCACAGTACCAGTCAACACGGATGAACAGTAACCAGCACCCAGCCGACGCTACAGTAAGGGACAAAATACTATTCATGAATAGTGACTTTTTACTGTTCATAAATAGTACCCGACAGCATCTTTCAGAGTCACTATTTGCTTTTGTGAAAAGAAATTCACTCAGGTAAAAGCAAATTCACTCTTCGTGATTCCAGCAATCAGTTCAAGCATCCGAGGCTCCCAGCCTCCTATAAATATCAGTCTCCATTCCAGTTGAAAGGCAGGACCAAAAATTGCAAGAACCAATTTTAGAAATTCCTCTCCCCAGTTGTAACTTGTATCCCAGTTAGTTTTCTCAGCTTACATTTGTATTACTTCAGTCAGTTTTACACTTGTAACCCAGTCTTCCGCTCAGTTGTAACCCAGTTGTGATATATATATATATATATATATATAAACCCACACACACATACTTGTCAACAGTTTTTTATTCTCCAAAAAAAAATTCAATTTTAATTTTCTCTCTCAAATTATTCATTAATTAACCAATTGTTTCTCAAAAAAAAAAATTAACACCAATTAGAAGAATACCTAAAAGTTTTCATAAAATACCAAAGTCGTGCATTGTTAATTATTAATTTTTCACTAATTAAGGGTTTCAATTCTCACACCTGAAATTAAGGATTTTGATTATTATACATCCACTACTTATTTTCATTAAAATGTGGATATTTTCACATTAAAATGTGGATATTTTGCATTAATTATGAATATGTGTGTCAAATAGTAGATATAAATAAGTGTGAATTAATATATTACCGCTAGAATATTGATAGGTTTTGTCTTTTTCTCATTGCTTGTTGCTCTGGCATTAGAACTTGCAGCTAATTGAGCTGCAACGGCAACCCCACTTGGGACTATGTTGATATACCCTGTTGCTCGAATTTCACTGCCTAAATAGTAGCAATATCACTCCAGTCCAGGAGCTTCTACCCCGGCTGTCTTGGCAGTGGCTTTGAGTGCTTCACCAATAGAGATTGCACCACCACGCCCACCACCATATTGTTCAAACATGGCTGGTGGTGCCAAGGGAGCTCGCTAACTGTATTGATCAACAACCTAGACTCATCAAAATATTACACATTTCAATCAATTAGGTACCAAAAATTTAAAAAAAAAAAAAAAAAAAAAAAGTAGTTGTGCAAAAGAAGCAACATAATTACATTGTTATGCACAAAATAAGAAATGGAGAGACTAGTGCACAAAATAAAAAATGGAGAGCCAAGACATACCCTCTTCAATGTGTGTTACACGGTTTAAAAATCAATCATAACCATATCTCATTAATTAAGAGTAGTTGGAGGAAGGTGTAAACGAAAATAAAATTAGTTTATTCTCTATCATACTCACGAAAATAAAATTTGCAAACAAGGTGACTCCCTACCTAAAAATAAAAAATGTTGTTTAGCTTCTATTGGTATTCCTTGCATGTAATAACAATATAACATTGATTTAAAAAATAATAATAATTTGATGGTTAGCATGGGAGCACAAGTTGGAAGCCATCAATCTGGCCAAATTTGAATTTTATTTCCGGTTCTTACCCAAGATCTCAAGTTGTTGTTCAAGACAAATCTGGCTGCCAATATACTTCCATGCAAAAACAAAAAACAAAAAACAAAACAAAACAAACAAACAATTTAATAACCACAAAGCCTAGAATTTCTCTATATGGATTAGACTTCCGTCCAAAGGTCTTTATATTTCTTTAAAAAGTGAGCTCAGGTCTTTTTCATTACGTAGGATGGCTTAAAAGCCGAAAGTTATCACTTCATGGAATGGGCTTAAAAGCCCAAAATTGCCCACTACATGGAATGAGCTCAAAGCCCGAAAATCTACTCCTTAATGTAATGGACTTGAGAGCCTAGATCTTTTTTCATTTCACGGATTCAACATGGAACTCATGATAGCACTCGTAATCAAAGGTCAAGGCCCTTATTAGCATAAAAATGGGTTGAGGGAGGCAAATATGCCATTCAAGGGGACTAAATAGGCCATTCACGCCATTGGGTTACGGGACCCATACTCAAGTTACTTCTTATTTTTTATTAGATTGACGAAGAAAGAGAGAGAAACTGAAAAAATAAAATAAAATAAAATAAAAAGTGGATTACTTTTATTACTAATTTATTATGATGCTCTTTCATAAAATTCTCATATAAATATATGAAAGAACATCATAAATAATTTTTAAAGAATTGTATGAAAATGAATAAATTTAATAAATTTAAAATTTAAAGGATTCAATTAAACGAAAGTAAACTTAGAGAACTTAAATGAATTTTAGTCAAACTTAGAGTATGCAATTTACATTTTAGCCAATAAAATATTAGACCACAGGCCAAACCAATTTAATACCTAAAAAACGCAGAATTTCTCTAATGCTACATGGATTATAACTTTCGGCCCATGGTCTTCAACTACCGACGATGTGTTTATCAAAAAGGAAAACCGAAGTGATCCACGTAAAAACCTCCTCATGGCCCTTGAAACTGAATCGATCAACTAGTAAATAAGTTGGAGTACAAGGATTACAATATAGACCCTTCAAGCCTAGACTACCCTATGTATTTAGATCCTCCAAGTCTCAACTACCAACGGGCTTCACCTAGCCTTGTCTTCACTAGCTTTTTGAATCCTGAAATTATCACCAATTGCATCCACCATAGAATGGCATAACCCAATGCTTCCCAAAAACTCCAAAGCAACTCACAACACTCAAAATGGGTGCAGTTTGTGTTTGGGCTAAGAACCTCTCAAAGGATATGGAATTGGAGAGGGGAAGAGTATGAGGAAAACTAAGAGAAATGTATAGAGGATTGTAGGTATGCAATCTCTAACTTTCAAATGGATTTCTAGGGTTTTCTCTTTAAAACTCTCATTGTTCTTATTACAATTTCGTGGGTAATAAGGACTTATATAGTATAGGTAAAGAAATAAGGAAAGGCACACATTAAACAAGCTGATAGTGCATCTCGTGAGTCAGGTCTTGAGTTGGCCAAGTCGTGAGACACTCGTGAGATGCCTCTGACACCGAGATCTTTGAACTTCCAGCATATGTTCCTCACATGACCTTTCGAGAGTTGCACCACTTGCGAGCTAGTCATGAGACAAGTTGTGAGATGTCATGTATTCAAAGTTCTTCACCAAATTCTCACACTAAACCCATTACATTTAATTCCACAAAAATGCAGGGAAATGATTGATGAATCACAATCAAATTTGACACAAAATTAAAGTCAACATAACATAATTGAAAATCACAACTTTACAGAACTAATCACAAGTGAGGTAATTGTCTATATTAAAAGGGTAATTTCTTCTTCATTTTTTTTTAACATATAAAATTGCCACTTGGCATACGCATTAGCATCATTGCATTACTTTTATCTTTCCATTTGGCACCTCAAATTTTCCATCCCTTAGTTAACGATGATGACCTTTTTGATACATGAATAAAATATTAAGGTTTAAAATGAAGAATTTGAAATGATAGGGACTATTTTAAAACATGGGGCAATAGTTGAAGACTAAAAGTGAAATTAATTTTTTTTTAATTAATGAAGTGCTATGAGTTAGGCTTGAATCATCCTATGATCACATGAATAATCATTTATTTTATTTCATATGATAACATCTTTACTACGCTATGAAATGTTTGATTACTTGTGTGTTGCATGACATGAGTAATGTGTTGGGTGTACTTGTGTGAGTGAAGTCCCAAATTAAATAATGATAAGCAGAATAAGTGATTAATACAATATAGTTGAGATTATACTCATTAGGATTAGGCTTTTGGAGTTAAGTGATGTCTTTATATATTATATTAACTACTTAAGGAGACTTTCCAAGATGTTTATCTCTCCAACATAATGACCATTAATTTTGGATCATTGATTCTAGACTAAGCATTTTTCAATGTAATCTTACATTTTTAGAATTTACTTAAGAATCAAAGTAGTATATTTTCCTTAAATTGTGATGAGGAAGGAAATTTTATAATTTTGTAGTTTTTATTCTAAGATCAATATAATTTCAAAATTATTTTCTTGTTTTTGACTCAATAAGAAGTGGCTCCAAGTATGAAACCCTTAATTTAGAAAGTACGATACTGTCAGTAGGGTCATCATTTTGGGAAAAAAAATCTTCATTATTTTAGAAAAAAAAAAAAATTCACCAAGCCCCGCATTCATCCAGTTCAAGGTCATTGTCTCATAGAATGCAATAGGCCACATTTATCTATTGAGCCCAAAGAAAGAAGCTATCGATCTCAATGTTGTACATTTGTTGATGGCTTATGAGGCTACTTACCGCTAATCAATGGACACATCAATCTCCGAAATCATTTTTAGTTTCTTATTTAATTATTGTTTTCAGAATTAATGCTACTCCTTCAAATTTTATTTTATTTAATTGAATCCCTCCCCTAATTAATGTGCTTGGATCCACAAAATGAAACTTGGCAAATTTAAATTTAAATTTACTCCAATATCTTTATTAAAAGCACAAAATGTACGGTATATAACTATACATGACAAATCTGGTTTGGTCACTCATCAGCAGAACTTTCAGCACTTGTTGCACATCAGTTTCCAATAGAAAAGCCTCTCAAATACAAGTTCCAAGGGCGAAGGAAATAGCTCGAATAGCACAAAATACCTAACAAGAAAGCTCCTCTAGACCGCATAGCATCAATGACATTTCCATCTCACTTCTGCACTGGGATCAGGAAGCTACTGTTCTGTTGTAGTTCCAAAGTTGAATGGGCTTGATCGGTATATGCTTCAGTCACTCGGTAGGCCCACAACATTGGATATGGGCCCATTTGGTCATGGAGTCTTTAATTAAGCAGTTGTGTAATGGGCTTGATCCGTATATGCTTCAGTCAAACCAGGCCCGTTAGTTGCCCAAATAAATTGTCAAATTCAACTCATTATTTGAGAGCTAATGCAACTGTCGTTAGCTCAAACAAAAGGCAAAACGATTTTGTCCCCAAATTCTTCAATGAAAGCCCAGCAGATGAGTCACATAAGTCACTTCAAATGAAGGGAAGTATTTCTGCCATCTCTGATCCTTTTTTTTTTAATTTTATTTTTTTTCATGTCACTGAGCTTCGAAATCTTCTCGATGACCAACAAAAAAATGTTTCTAATATTTTTCTCCTTTTTTGAAAGCCCTATTTTTCATTTTAGGGATATGATAATTTACTCAAAAGAAGAATTGAAAGCAAATGCTAATGAAAGCAGAACGTATTCTACTTTCAACCAAGATTTAAAAAAGATAGTTCTAAATGATCAAGTTGAGATACGGTTACATAATGCAACTTCTGTTGTTGTTCCGTCAATGGCACCCTTTAAGAATTGAAGTAAACATCATCTCAAAAAGATAATTGCCAGATATATATGTAGGGAATTAAACCGAAATTCCCAACCTGTGAGAAACAAAAAAAATAGAGAAAACACACGCCAAAGAAAAAAAAAAACAATCACACGCACAAGACAATATTTACGTGGTTCGGCAATTTGCCTACGTCCACGGAGTTGCAGGGATTTCACTATTATTAGGGAAAAATACAGAGTGTGGCTACAGTGTTTTTGCTCTTTCAAAAACTACAACAAGACAAAACCCTAATCACCAAAAAAACGGTTTTTATATCCTGCGCATAAGAACTACAAAAATGGGCCCAAAAATTTTTTCCAAACTAGTCTCCATAAAGCCCAACAAATCTCCCACTTGGAGACTAGTTCAATCACCAACATTAGCCGCTGTCTTCCAAAAAACCAATCCCTCATTCCTGCAACTCATCCTCCTGTCCTTAAGCTAGAAGGCCAACTGAAGCTGCACACAGCTTCAGCTTCTCAATAGTGACACCCTTAGTCAACATGTCTGCCGGGTTCTTAGATCCACAGATCTTCTCAAGCATTACCAGCTTATCTTTAACAAGGTAACGGATAAAGTGATATTTCGTCTGTATGTGCTTCGACTTTGAATGAAAAGCCGAATTTTTAGCAAGAAAAATTGCACTCTGACTGTCACTGTGTAGAATACCCATCTCCTGCTTCTTACCTAATTCATCTAAGAAACCATGTAGCCAAATCATCTCCTTTCCAGCTTCTGTTGCTGCAACATACTCAGCTTCTGTAGTAGACAATGTAACAATCTTTTGTAGATTTGAAGCCCATGATATAGCTGTACCACCTAAAGTAAATACAAACCCAGTAGTACTCTTTCTACTATCAATATCACCAGCAAAATCAGTATCTACATAACCCTGCAGTTTCAAACTTGCACCTGTGTAGCAAAGACATGTATCTGATGAACACCTCAGATATCTCAAAATCCACTTAATTGCTTCCCAATGCTGCTTTCCAGGCCAACTCATGAATCTGCTCATAACTCTCACTGCATGTGCAATGTCTGGCCTTGTACACACCATAGCATACATCAAGCTACCAATAGCTGAGGCATAAGGTACCTTGTTCATATGGTCCCTTTCTTCTTCTGTCTTCGGTGATTGTTCCTTACTTAGTTTGAAATAACTACCCAAGGGTGTGCTCACTGGTTTAGCTTCATTCATGTTGAACCTGTTGAGAACTTTCTTCACATACTCTGATTGTGAAAGTTTCAATGTACCATTTGCCTTGTCTCTAATGATTCTCATACCAAGGATTTGCTTTGCAGCTCCCAAATCCTTCATTGCAAACTGTTTTGACAATTGCTTCTTTAGATCATTAATCTCCTCAATGCTAGACCCTGCAATGAGCATATCATCCACATACAACAGTAAAATGATATAAGAATTGTCAAAGAACTTAACATAGCAACAATGGTCAGCTTCACATCTCTTGAACCTAATTTTGTGCATAAAGCTATCAAATTTCTTGTACCACTGCCTAGGAGCTTGTTTTAGGCCATACACGCTTTTTCTCAGTTTGCAGACTAAATTCTCTTGTCCCTGAACAATGACCCCTTCAGGTTGAATCATATATATGTCTTCCTCCAAGTCACCATGAAGAAATGCCGTCTTCACATCTAACTGCTTAAGATGTAAATTTTCTGTAGCCACCATTCCCAGTACCAATCTGATTGTTGACATCTTCACAACTGGAGAAAATATCTCTGTGTAGTCAATACCCTGCTTCTGCTAGAACCCTTTAACAACTAATATGGCCTTGTAACGTTTGCTACCATCATGCTCATTCTTTATTCTGTATACCCACTTGTTATGCAAAGCCTTCTTTCCTACTGGCAATTTAGTCAATTCCCATGTCTGATTCCCTAACAAGGAATCCATCTCATCCTTCATGGCTAACTCCCACTTGCTTGAATTTTCATCCTGCAAGGCTTCTTCATAACACTCTGGCTCACCACCATTAGTCAACAGAAGATAATTTAAGGTGGGTGAGTAACGCTGTGGAGGTCTAATAGTCCTAGAAGATCTACGGACTTCAGCTACAGGTGTACTCTGATCTACTTGTGAATCTTCATTCTCCTTATCCTCTTCACCCCTTTTCTAGACAGTACTTTCAGTCAATTCATCTAAGTTGACAAACTCAGATTTCTTTTGATCTATCTCTGTAACATCTGACACTACAGTTGACCTGTCCTTGTACATAACATGTTCATTAAATATCACATTTCTACTTCTGATGATTTTCTTGTTTTGTTCATCCCAAAACCTATAGCCAAATTTCTCATCACCATAGCCAATGAAAAAACATATCTTAGACTTTGCATCAAGTTTACTACGAGCATCAGAATCAATATGAACATAAGAAACACAACCAAAAACTTTTAAATGTGAAAACTTTACCTCTTTACCACTCTAAACCTCCTCAGGAAGTCTGAACTCCATGGGAACTGATGGCCCTCGATTTATCAAGTAAGCTGCAGTGCTAACAGCATCAGCCTAGAAAGTTTTTGGTAGTCCAGCATGCAACCTCATACTCCTAGCACGCTCATTGAGAGTTCTGTTCATGCGCTCAGCCACACCATTTTGCTGTGGTGTCCCACGAATGGTCTTCTCCATCCTAATTCCTTGTGCAGCACAATACTCACTGAACCCTCCATCTATGTACTCTCCTCCATTATCTGACCTCAAACATTTTACTTTTAAACCTGTTTCTGTCTCAACCATAGCCTTCCACTTCTTAAAAGTTTCAAATACATTAGATTTATTTTTCAGAAAATAAACTCATACCTTTCTGCTTGAGTCATCAATGAAAGTGATGTAGTACCTTGAACCTCCAAGGGATGCAACCGGTGAAGGCCCTCACAAATCAGTGTGCACTAACTCCAATTTTTCAACCTTCGGTGTCCTGCCAGTTTTCAAGAAGCTCACCCTTTTCTGCTTTCCCAAGATGCAGCTTTCACACATGTCAAAATCAACGGACTTCAATTCTGGTAGTTTCCCTTTTGACAACAGCATCTTCATCCCTTTCTCACTCATGTGACCAAGTCTGCGGTGCCATAGGCTTGTATCAGTACTTGCTTCAGAAACTGCAATTGTGTCTTTTGGACTTGAGGTCATATATAGAGTACCAGTCTTCTTTCCACGAGCCAATACTCTGGCTCCCTTTGTAACCTTCCAAGTACCACCAACAAATAGTATTGCATGCCCTTCATCATCAAGTTGTCCAACAGAAATCAGATTCCTCCTCAGGTCAAGAATGTGTCGAACCTTCTCCAGTAACCAAACAGACCCATTGGGCAACAATATACGGACGTTTCCCATACCCACAACATCCAAGGCTGCACCATCAGCCAAATACACCTTGCCAAAATCACCAGCAACATAATTCTGTATGATTTCTCGATGTGGAGTGGTATGAAATGAAGCTCCTGAATCTAAAACCCAATCATCAAGTGGACTGCCTACTGCAAGAAGTAATGCATCCTGTACCTCTTCTGTTACAGCATTAGCAGAATCATCTTCATTCTTCTTCTTAGGACTTTTACATTGCCTCCTAAAGTGACCTATTTTCCCACAGTTCTAGCATTGTACTTGTTGGCCTGATCTAGATTTACTTCTGTTCCGATTAGAATTTCTGGATTTTGATCTGCCCCGATTTGAATTTCTATCATAACCTCTGCCTCTTATCTCAAGGTTTAGGGCAGAACTAGATCCTGAGGTTTCACCTGCATCTCTTCTGCGAATCTCCTCAGCCAGAATTAAATCCCGTATGTCATTGTACTTCAGCTTTTCCTTCCCTGTAGAATTGCTTACTGTCATCCTCATTGCCTCCCAACTGTTTGGCAAAGAAGCCAAAACGATCAGTGCACGAATCTCATCATCAAAATCAATTTCTACAGACGACAATTGATTTGTGATAGTGTTAAATTCATTCAGATGTTGTGCTACTGATGCGTTCTCTGCCATCTTTAGATTGAACAGTTTCTTCATCAAATGCACCTTGTTGTTTGCTGACGGCTTTTCATACATACCAGACAGAGCCTTCATCAGATCTGCTGTAGTCTTCTCCTTTACGACATTGTGCGCAACAGACCTAGACAGAGTTAACCTAATAACTCCCAGTACCTGTCTGTCAAGAAGAGCACATTCCTTAGCCTTCATAGTCTCAGGTTTTGCCCCTAGAAGCGGCAGATGCAACTTCCTCTCATAAAGATAATCCTCGATTTGCATTCTCCAAAATCTAAAGTTTGTGCCATCGAACTTTTCTATTCCAGACGTCTTTCCTGCTTCCTCTGCCATTGCTCCCACTCAAACCTAACCCTAGGCTCTGATACTAGTTGTAGGGAATTAAACCGAAATTTCCAACCTGTGAGAAACAAAAAAAAAAAAAAAAAATAGAGAAAACACACGCCAAAGAAAAAAAAAAACAATCACACGCACAAGACAATATTTACGTGGTTCGGCAATTTGCCTACGTCCACGGAGTTGCAGGGATTTCACTATTATTAGGGAAAAATACAGAGTGCGGCTACAGTGTTTTTGCTCTCTCAAAAACTACAACAAGACAAAACCCTAATCACCAAAAAAACGGTTTTTAAATCCTGCGCATAGGAGCTACAAAAACGGGCCCAAAATTTTTTCCCAAACTAGTCTCCATAAAGCCCAACGATATATGGCAGAATGCTTGGTGGCAAAAAGGGGTTCTGGTGTTTTGCCAAGAAAACTTCTCAATGGCATGAATTATTTTAGGTGGACTAGGATGTTTTGTTACCATCACTCCATTTTTCCAGCTTTCTTATTTCTTTAAGTTTTATGTACCAAACATTTTCATTCATGGAAAATGTCCAAATTCTTATAAGGTGAAAATTACTCATGTTGCTCAATCTTCAAATGCAGTAATTGTTTTCTCACACTTGTTAATGTCACCATGTACACACAATGTTCTTAATTTCAAACGCGATATCCATTTTTTTTCTTAATTGGTTTCTATATAAAATTTGAAATGAGTGACATGTAACGACAATATACAATAAATAACGTGAGAATTAATACCCTTCAAATTTTATTATTCAATAATTTGAATATTAGAATATTGGCATTGGTATTTATAGGAGTAAATGTTATGCACTCAAATGAATTTTTTTTTTTCTTGGAAAGGTTGTAGAACTGCTTGGTAGTGGGATTAGAATTTGAATTCAAATTCTAATATAGAGAAAAGATTGGGATAAGGATAAGTATTTCTTTTTTAAATGAGCAGTAATTTGAATTCAAATAGAACATGTTTGTTTAAATTAAAAAAAAAAAAAATATATATATATATATATATATAAGATGGGTAAGAGTTTTTTATTTTATTTTTACTGGAGGTGTTTTATTCAGATCAAAAAAGGTTAAATTTTAGGGAAAATATAAGGATCAACGTGAAAGGGGATAAATGAATAGAAAAAGGGCTAAATTTTGGGGGAAAAAATGAACGTGAATTAAATGTTAGAACAAAAAAGAAAAAGAAAAAAAAGAACGTGAAAAGAAAAAAACTTAAATTTTAGGACTTCTCTTTTTAACGTTATTGATCACCCTATTCTTAAAACATTTGCAAGAAAAGCAATTGGATACTGGATGAAGGTAATTTGGACTTAAAAATTGTCCAGTTTAAAGAGGAGAATTATCTTATAAATAGTATAGATAACTTTATTTCCAGATATCCATAATTTTTATTTTGTCAAAGCCCCAACTATCAAATTCTTAAAAAAAAAAATCAATTAAAACATTTATAAAAAATAATCAATCAAAATAGTCTATTATTCAAGCTTTAGAGACATGTAGAAGCCATATGTTGTGAAAGTGTTCCTTTGGGACATAATTTTCCACCAAGGAAGAGATCAAGGAAGAAAGAAAAAACATATTAAAAATATGGGTTGGATTCTCAACTTGAAGAGAGGGTATATGTAATCACCATCTTACATAAGGGTAGGTTTCGCGCTTGTAGGGTCCACCCTTATGTGAGAGGATGATTATACATCCTGTATACTATCCTTTATCTAGTTTTGAGGCTTGCAAAAAAGAAACTAAGGCAACTAAGGATGCTTTCCTCTTCCCCCCCCCCCCCCCCCCTCCCTTTTTTGTTTTTGTTTTTTACACCCCAAGGGGCATGGTTTGTTGGTTTGAGCCCACTCATCCTTTCACACGTGGCTTAGGTGCAGGAGGGAAGTTCAAGTAGCAGTAGCCTCATCATCCTCAAATGGTCCTATGCCATCTAAGTGCAGGTTTAAGTTGGTAAGGAGCAGTGATCACACGTGTGAGGCTCTCTTTTTCTTTTATATATATATGAGACCACTTTTTTATGAAGAAAAAAGAAAAAGAAAAAGAGGGGATGTTTAGGGTTGGATAAAGAGAAGAGAAAATAAAAAAGTGAAAGGTTGTGCCCAAAAAAGAAGTTAAAAGGTCACTTTATGAGCTCTTGTTGTGTGTGTGTGTGTGTGTAAATTTCGTAAGAGTTTCAACTGAGTAGTTAATGATAAATAACCAATTTTTCTAAAAGCATAAGTTGTTAGGAAATAGTGAATTTGTTTAAGTAACCATAATTTCAAAAATTCTTCTCATGCGTGAGCATAGACTTCCCCTTAATAAGTAAGGTTAAACATGTGAGAATTTTAACATTTCACAACACACATCTTTGCATTTGGAAATGCCCTTGTAGCATGCATCATGCTGAAGGGTTAATTAGCAACTTTCCAACTTCCTGTGCATTAGAGATGATGACACTATTGGAGAATTTCATTTTCATCTTTGAAAAGTTCAGAATTAAGATTTTTTTTTTTTTATAAAATCTAATAAACAAGTCGACACGATTGACCCATTTAATAAATGGGTTGTGTTACGGTTGAGAAATCTTGACCTGTTTAATAAACATGTCGGGTTAGCATTAACCCATATAGTTAGATCTTCATATGTCGACATAACACGAACTTCACACACAAACACGAATTACCACTCCTATGTAAAATTCCTACAAAATAGAACACTCTCTTACTAATCTATGTCTTCAAAACAAACTTATCCAAAAAAAAAAAAAAAAAAAAAAAAACTCTTCTCAATCCACTTTGATATTTTGCTCAAGACCACGTGCATTAGACTAAAAAAAAAAAAAGAGTCTCATTGCACGCGCAAAGCGTATGTAATGAGGCTAGTTCTCTATATTATTTTTTAGTTTCTTGAAAACTTTATTGCTTCAAAATTCTCCTCAAAAAAAAAAAAAAAAAAGTAAAGTGCTTCAAAATTCAAATGGCCATCTAAGTACAATCAAAGGGCCCCCAAAATTCTCAACCAAAAAAGAAAAAGACAAAATGCCCAACTTGTGGGCCTGATCAAATGGGCCATTAAAATTACCTATTACATAAATTTATATTGGGCCAATGGGGATATTTTCGTACTTTTAATATGTATCATCTGCCCAAAACAGCATTACTTGTATTTCTTGTGCACTATATTTATGACACTATTGCAGAATTTCGTTTTCATCTTTGAAAAGTTCAGAACTAAGAATTTTTTTTTTTCCTATGGTTGAGGCACTATTGCAAAATTTCATTTTCATCATTGACACTATTGCATTCACGCAATATCTTTTAAAATCTGACACCCCCACCCTCCAACACATCAATATTTGAAGCTAATATCAAAATGACTAAAACGGTGTGGAATGTCTCTCTCCCAGATTTCTCTAGAAATCTTATATTGAATTTCTCTCCCCAACAAATAAAGTTTACTTTAAAAAAAAAATAATAATTTCTGTTTTCAGAATTAAAAGTATTCCTTCAAATTTTTTATTAAATCCCCCCATCAATGCGATTGGATCCACAAAATGAATTTAATTTTAATTTACTCCCATATCAAATAAGCACAAAATGCACCGTATATAACTATACTTGATAAATCTAGTTTGGGCTTCAGCAGAGCCTTCGTTGCACATCAGTTTCCAAAAAAGCCTCTTGGATCCCAGTTTCAAGAGGAAAGGAAATAAGATCGAATAGCACAAAATGCAGTTGCTTCAGCCATACCTAAAAAGAAAGCTCCTCTAGATCGAGCGCATAGCAGCTGATGACATTTCCTTTGTCATCAAGTATATACATACCCAGCCCTTACGCATTCCAAAAATCCTGCATTATGACAGCAGCAGCCCAATTAACTTTATACCCCCCACAAGGAAAAGATTTGCATCACACTTCCAACCTTGCCATAGAAGCGTGTTGTCTAATATTTTGCCAACAAATTCATGCTATTAATTTCCAGCAACAACACAAGCATCAAGCAACTGGCTACCATGAATGAGAGTGTTTCATTGATGCCAAAAGCACCCGGCCGTAACAACAAAGGCTTCTATACTTGCACAGTTGCACCCACCAGTTTCTGCAGAATTAATAATATGAATAAAAAAAGTGGGTAAATCAGCTTGATATGTAGCCCATTTTTGGAAGCTGAGTGTCCTAGCAATTACAAACAACATTAGCAGTGATAATGGGTCTTGTGATAATGTAGGATTTCAACTTTCAAGAGCGATTAAAGCATTATTCGTGATGAGGGTATCTGGAAGTAAAGAAGAGTTCAACCGGTTGGAACAGTGACTGGGCAGGCCCATAACATTAGATTTGGGCCCATTAGGTTGTTGAATCTTTAATTAAGCAGTAACGGAGTAGGCTTGATCCGTACATGATTCAGTCACACCCAGCCCAGTAGTTATGGTCTACAAATGAGGGATATAAGATTTGGTCCCCAAATGCTTCAAACAGCTTGTGTTTACATGAGTTGTCAAATGATGTCGAAATATATAAATATATTTTTTTTCAAGTCACTGAGCTACAAAATCTTTCTCCATGACTAATAAAAAATCTTTCTGATAGTTTTCATTTGTTTTTTAAAGCAATATTTTTCATTTTAGGGATACAATATTTTGTTCAAAATAAGAATTTGAAAGAAATACTAATGGAAACATAACATCTTCTACTTTCAAGTTTCAACCAAGGTTTAAAAAAGACAGTGCAAAATGATCCAGTTGAAGAATGATTACGTAGTGCAACCTCTGCGGTTGTTCCATCAATGAAACTCCTTATGAAGGAAGCATCAGTTGAAAAAGTTTACTGATATATGCTAGAATGCTTGGTGCCAAAAATGGGTTCTACCCCATAAAACTTCTCAAAGGCATGAAATGGTTTAGGTGGATTAGGATTTTTTTTTAATTAAAATTATATTACCACTATTTTTCTAGCTTTAGTACCAAACATTTTTGGATGTTTATACATTTGTGGAATTGCTGATATATGAGAACTTTTTTTTTTTTTTTTTTTTTACAATGACCTAATCCTTTCATTATGAAAATTAACTATGATGCTCAACTAGGAAGTGCAAACTAATGAGATATAATTCTCTTGGTGCCTAATATATATGCACTCAAGTGACAATTCTTGTGCATATTTTGGTGTACATTAAAACATTATAAAATTGTTATTTGTATAAACCACAATGATATTCTAGTGTACATTATAACATTATAAAATTGTTATTTGTATAAACCACAACGACAATCAATAGTAAAATCATGTAGGATTTGTGGACGTTTCTTGGGAACCTTTTTAAATTTCTAACTAAGCCTTTACAACATTAATACTTCTACAGCTATAAATTGAAAAAACTTCAAAGTTATTATTATTATTATTTGAAGAAAAACTATAATTCAAAGGTATAGCTATCCCAATTACCAAAATTAAAAAAGAAAACTATTAATAAAAGGTAAAATTGTAGTATAAATTCTTTGCAAAAATTTATACAAAAACTTTAGTTGTTGTAAGTCATTAATGTTGTAAAATATGAATCACAGATACCAATTAATGTAAAAACTGAAGTTCTATTATTAATTTGTCATAGGAAATGGCCTTTCTTGATAACATTATCATACAAGATTGATGGCAAAATATGGTTTTTAGAAAAATATCCAAATTAGTTTGTTTGTTTCGATGGAAAATATTGTGTAAAGATAGTTTTCCGTATTTTTTAGTCTTTAATAACATTAGAAAAAATGAGTCAAAGAAAAACTATTTTTAATCAACATAAAAAATATGGCTTATTTTTAGAAATTGTTTTCCACTATTTTTTTTTTTTTTTTGAAAACAACTCTATCTCACTGTAAACTAAATAAGGGAAATTAAAAGATTGTTTTTCAACTCATTTAAGGTTACTACCAAACAGGGACGTAGCTATGCTTGGACTAGGGGGGGCAATGGCCCCCCTTGGCCCAATGAGAAAAAGCAAAATATGAAATATATAAAGCTTGGTTTTGAATTTTCATGCTCCATTTTTGTTCAATACTTCCATGCTTTTACAAAAAGTACACTTTCTTTATTCAAATTTATATTAAATTTTGATTCCTTTTGTGAGTTTCTGTCTGGATTCTAAATGATTTATGAAATTTATTTTAAAGCATTAGCATAGGATAATTGCAGCTAAGTGTTTGATGAAGTTTCCCAAAGAAGTTCCACATGCACGTACACACACACACACACACACACACACACACACACACACACACACATATATATATATATATATATTCTTTTATAAGTAGCTTGGATAAAAAAAACATGGTTGTCTTTGGGTTAATCTAGAGGTACAGTACAAAAGTTTAGGCTATAACAAATTTTTTAAGCATTTGGGTTTGAGTGTATCTCGCCTCCCCTCGCTCAAAATCCTAGCTCCGTCCCTGCTACCAAACATAGGAAAATAAAATAGTTTTATAGAAAACATTTTTTGAAAAATGACTCATTTTCTAGAAAAATTATTGCCGAAACAAACAGAGCGTAAATAACATTGTAGGAATGAAGAAAACCAAAAGGAAAAATAGATACAAACACATAAAAGGGAATACCAAGATTTACGTGGTTCGGCTTTTGGCCTACGTCCACAAGCTGCAACAAGAAAAAATTTCACTAATAAATATAGAGAATACAAAATGGTGTGGAAGCATTCTTACAAAACCCAATCCCAATACACCCAAAATTATTCTCTCATACGAGTAGAAGTTCTCTCTCTCTCAATACAAAGAATAGGGCTGAATACAAAGTTCGAGACTGCACCTAAAACAAGGAGAAGTTTCGCTTCTCTAAAATTGCTGCACGACCTCCTTCACACAGCCCTCTTCAAAGAGATCTTCCATTCCTTTACAATTTCTGCTACACCCAAATTGTTAGACTAGCCACACAAACGGCAAACCATATATATTTAATCAAGAGGAAAACAAAGTGAACAAAGACGGATGTTTCAAATGCCAAATCAAAACTGAGCCCAACCAAAAGGCCCAAGTTCAAGTTATTTCCAAATATGCCGATAGGCTCCAAATGCATTCAAATTAGAGGACAAACAAATGAAGTCTAAATGCACATAATCCCAAAGTAACTCCAAATATGCCAATAGAAGCAAAATGCATCCAATTACGCTCAAACACAAAAACAAACAAACAAGAACCATGAATGCTTCTTGAGGCCGTAAGTAAGAAACCATTTATCAAAAACCAATAGAAAAAAAATCCAATTAAAGAAAAACTCCACAAGGTCAAAAACACAAATACAACAACCAAACCTTCCGGAATAAATTTCTAGCTACAATCTCATGGCAGGAATTGACAGAAGTAAAAGATTTACATTTAAAGATGCGATTTAATTTTTTTATCTTTTAAAATCCTTTTGTAGATTAAAAAAAATGTTGCTAGTTGTTGGGAAGTTACGTGAGAGTTCTACACACCTAAAATTCTATCATCCAAATTCTAAGAATTTTTGGACAAAATAAAATTTGTGACAATTTCACACCACCCATTCATAAAAGAAAAGCCAGGGCATTTAAGTTTGTCTTGATAGCTTGTCCAAGTCTAGCCATGTGTTTCATACAAATTTTTGTTTTTAAATAAGCAAATCATTTTTCATGAACCTGGAAACAAATTGCATGCTCCTAGTGTTTTCGAATTCCAATCTTCTCAGGCTTGGTTCACCTGCACCCCAAACATCTATTGTAAAACTTGTAACAATTCTTGAGCTTAAAAATATATATAGAAAAAACTACCTCGGCTAGATAATTCAAAGTAGATAATTCATGCGCAATGCTTCCCTTGCCTCCACTAGTTACCTCTTCCCTCCATTGCTGCCTATTTAAATTAAGGCTCCCCATTGTAGCTCAGTTTTGCCTGTTTCCTTGGCCTTTCCTTTTGAGTTTCTTTCATTTCATTCCTATTGGAAGAAAGTTTCAATGCATAATTGTCTAGATGTACGGAATCCCATTTTACATTGCCATAGGCCTAAACGAATTACTTTGGGCATGTTTTGGAGAGTAGAACAAGGAGAGGGGAAGTCCTGTTTTTATTCCAGTCTTGTGGATGAGTTATGTGGTCAGAAACAATGAGAGCAAGTGTGAAGATGCCTACGACATTGGCAGAGTGAGACACTTGAGAAGGGCTAATTATCTAGAACTTGATACAACATCTCAAATAGCAGTCTCAAATAAACATAATCAATAAGAACTGGAATAAAATAGAAGGAACCCAAGGAACATACCATGATAAGTTCGAAGCCAGTGTTCTGATTGACCATAACCAACTATGTTTCCCACACCTTGAGAGCTTTAGGACCACAAAAAAGAGAAAGAGCTCGGCTTCCAATTAGGTTGAAGAGCTTAGGTCAAGTGGCATGGAGGCTCCGACAGTAAGATGGAGGCTTGGATGGGTCGAAGATGAACAATGAAGCTGCCGAAGATGAATAGTCATGCGAATTATGGTTTTTGAACTATTGGCGTCATAAGTATTTAGTACTTTGCATGAGGATGGAATGTATATAAGCAAAATATCATACAGCTTCATTCAAATTCCCGGGATCAATGAGCTCTCTTAATGTGATCATGCACAAAGGCTTTGTGAAAGGGGATTTCCAATTTAATAGCTTTTGATAAACTTGTTGCATGGTCGGACGAGATTGTGGACTGGCTTGTAAGCATGCTATTGCTATCTTTGCCACTAAAACTACCTTCTCTGCAACTTTATTTGTAGGATGTGCAAGACGTTGATCCAATATATCTTCTAGTAGCACATCATGGGATGATGATGAAAATGATGATGATAGAAATGATGAGATCAAATCACCTGGATGCTTTCCCATAATTACTTCCAACACAACTACTCCAAAGCTATAAACGTCACACTTTGCACTCACTTCCATTGTGTATGCATTCTCTGAAAAGTAAAATATCAGAGTTATGCTCTACTTTCACCAAGTAATTCAACTTACCAGGTACTACTTCTTCACTTTATACAAATTCGTAATACATGCTAACCTATATATTCATATAGGAAAAACTCTACAAGTTAAGTTGAAAGTACTAAACTCTTGTAAGTATTAGGATTTTGGAATTAGGTGGGGGAGGCAACTCATAAGGGAATTACATACTACTAAAATTTTGAAGGCCGATATAAGAAAGAGTAAAAGCTCTTACACATAGTGTGTTGCACACACACATTTATATCTATCTAAAAACTAAAGTATAATATTTTTTGTTTCTATGCTTTTGTTGAGTCAAATCAGCAGTCACATTATCTACTTATTTTCAAAACTCTCTCTCTCTCTCTCTCTCTCTCTCTCTCTCTCTCTCTCTCTCTCTCTCTCTCTCTCTCTCTACTTCTTTTTCTTTTTATTAATTCTCAACTAATTGTTACACTTTCTCCAATCTTTCCCTTACCTTTTACGTTTTTATCTCTCTACTATTATCTACCTTAAGCCACTTTTCCTCTATCCCTTTATCTTCCTTTGTTTTTTACTATTCTTATTTCCACCGTCTTACTATAAATTTGTAATTCTCTCTCTCATTCTATGAATAATTTTCGAACACAAAAAGAGTTATTTCTCTCTCTCTCTCTCTCTCTCTCTCTCTCTCTCTCTCTCAATTGTTTTTTTAATTTTTGGTGGATTTTTTATTTTGTCTCTACTTTATGTTGATTAATTTTTGTGATCTTTAGAATTCTACTTTGGATTGATGTGATTTAGTTTTGTATTTTTAAGTTGTTAATTTTTTTTTTCTTTTCATTGATTTCATAGGTGTTATCCAATTATACTGTAGAGATAGTATATAAGAATATAATATTATTCTATTACATAGCATAACTTAGATAATTTAGTGTTTATTACTATATCTTTTATTTTTACTTTTTTTCTGAAAAAATGAGTACTCTCTCTCTCTCTCTCTTGATTTTTTATTCTTTCTTTCAACTCAACTTTAGGTTGATGAATCATTGTGTATTTTATAACTCTATTTTGGGTGAATACTTTTTGGTGTTGTATTTTTTAGTTTCTGTCACAAGTAGTCTCTCTCCCTCTTATAACTTTGGTTTAATTTTTGTTTGAGTTAATACTTACTAATTATTTTGGAAGTGAGGATTTGTATTTATATCAAAACACAACCATGATTATGTATTTCAATATGCCTATCATTTATTTGAGTAATATTAAAAAATTAATTTTTTATGAGTTTTAATTATCATGAAAATATTCTTCAAGAAAATGAGGAATTTGAATAATTTATTTTAAACTTAAAAAGTTTATTTGTACAAAAAAAAAAAAAAAAAAAAAAAACATAGCATACTATAACACAATTTCAAAGCATATGGACCACTTCATAAATGAATAATATCAATCAAACACACTCAGAATAATAGAATGATATATTGATAAAGATAGAAAGATAAAAAAAAATTTAGAAATTGTGTAATTTTTAGGGAGAACAAAATATTTTCAACAAATTTTAGAAAACAAATTATACATTATACCACAATTACAAAATAATTATATTTTCCCACATATCACATGAGTCTACAACTAGTGCTTTTAAAACTAAAAACATCTCATATTTTCAGCTCTAAAAACATAGTTGCGTGTGAAATAAACAATGCCCTATAAGAAATAGCTAATACATTTCTTAGAGGAGCAGGGGTGGATGATCATCTTAAAAACTTTGCATTGAACTTAAGCCATATAAGAAAAAATTATCCAGTTTGAAAGAATTGAACAATTAGAAAACAAAGCTTCACTTAATAAAATGTGATTCTTTAACCTTGAATTAGTTGGAGGTATTTATGCTCAATTAACTTCATCTAAAAGGATTCTTTTAAAAACATCTCATGTTTTCAGCTCTAAAAACATAGTTGTGTGTGAAATAAACAATGCCCTATAAGAAATAGCTAATACATTTCTTAGAGGAGCAGGGGTGGATGACATCTTAAAAACTTTGCATTGAACTTTGGCCATATAAGAAATAATTATCCAGTTTGAAAGAATTGAACAATTAGAAAACAAAGCTTCGCTTAGTAAAATGTGATTCTTTAACCTTGAATTAGTTGGAGGTATTTATGCTCAATTAACTTCATCTAAAAGGATTCCAAAAAAGAAGGGAAAAAAACTTAGTAAAAAAGATTAAAATCTTAATAACTGAATTTAAACATAACCTTTTTTTTATTGAAATTGTGATTATGATCACAAATAAAAAAGGAGGAGGTGGCTGTATAGAATATCATGGATTGCAACCACCAAATTTCTCAAATAGTGTGATATCTATTTTAATTCCAATCAAGATGCCACTGAAAATATATTTTTCATCAATAAATAAGCAGAACACACTGATTATTAATTAAACTCTGAGACATAATTATTAATCTAACCTATTAGCTCAAACTGTGACAACTATAAATCACATTGTGTGGCGCACCGAATTTCCATAAAGCCTTTTTGAAGGCAAACAATGCCACTTGAAATAACATCAATACAACTAGAGACCCAATATTTTACATAATTACTGATCTCCCATCAGGTATTTACATAATTACTGATCTAAAATGCTATAATTGGTATTAGTAAAAGCAGTATTAGGAGGTGCATGTAAAAGCCATGTCAGCAATTGTGAAAATTTTAATGTTGCCAACATTACTTAAATAACATACCTGGAGCGGAATATCCAAAGGTACCAGCAAACGAAGTCCAATAAGATGTGTCAGAACTCATAATCCTAGCTGTGCCAAAGTCAGAGACTTGAGATTCATATTCTGAATCTAGTAGAACATTCTTGCTTGATATATCACGATGAATTATTGGATTGGAGCAGTCATGATGCATATATGACAGAGCACTTGCCACACCTTTAACAACATTTACCCTCTTATCCCAATCAAACTTCAGTGCTAGTTCATCATTGTTTAGAATCTTGTTCAAGCTCCCACCTTCCAAGAACTGATAAACTAAAAGCAAGTGTTGTGGATGTGAGCAAAAACCATGAAGCTTTACAATGTTGCGGTGTCGTATTTCAGTTAGACTACATATCTCACTGGTGAAAGCCTTTAGATTGGCCACACTATCTTCTGAGAGTGGATGAAGTTTCTTTACAACAACAACTTGATCTCTATGAAGCTTAGCTTTATAAACAATTCCATGGCCGCCTAAACCAATAATATGTTTGTCATCAAAATCCTCTGTTGCTTCAATAATTTTTTCATAAACCATTTTCCCATCATAGCTCCATACTGCAAACATATTTGGATGTTCTTCTTCTTCTTGCTTAATTTCTGTCTTCATCTTTCTTAAGCGAACATATAATGTGATTCCAACAAAGATAAATATAAGAAAGAGAATGCCTAAAAAGACAAAAATCAGTTTCATAACTTTATTCATCTTTTTGACATGAGGATAGGGGCTAATTGTAGAGGGGCAAGCCTTCAGACCAGTGGCATTTCCACACAAGCCCCTATTATAACTAAATGCTTCTTTTGGTGTCTCACGAAATGCTTTAGTATTCGGAATAGGACCCTCCAATTGATTGTAGGACAAATCAATGGATGTCAAGCTTAACAACTTATCAAAACTAGATGGAATAGAGCCAGAGAGCGCATTGTGGGAAAGATTCAAAGTTTCTAACGTTTTCAAATCTCCAAGTTGCTGTGGTATCTCTCCCATTAGAAAGTTTTTGCCAAGATCAAGATTTTGGAGAAATTGAAAACTACCAATTTGAAGTGGGATATATTTGCTTAAGTGATTGTTGCTCAAATTCAAGAGAAAAAGTTTTTTACATTTCCCTAGGTCAGGAATAAGGCCACTTAGATTATTATTGGCGAGATTAAGTTGCTCCAGATTTGATAGCATCTTGAAATTGTAAGGAACTTGTCCATAAAATTTGTTACCGTCTAGATAAAGGTCTAACAAAAATTTCAACTTACCTAATTCCTTGGGGATTTTCCCATGTATCTTATTTGAGGAAAGGATGAGCACTTGTAATTGACTTGCTTCTCCAAGCTCAGGAGGTAATCTACCTGAAATGTCATTGTTAGAGATTTTCAGGCTTGTCAAGTTTTGACATTGCCCCCAATTAGCTGAAAGCTCACCATAAAGTTTATTATAACTCAACTCCATGTATGTTAAGCGTGGGTATATCCCAAAACTTTCTCCTATATTTCCAATAAGTTGATTTCCATTAAGTCGGACTCTAACAAGGTTTGTGCAGTTTCTCAAGGATATTGGTATTGAACCAATAAAATGATTATCATATGCGATGAATTTCTCAAGCAATCCACCACTGCACACATTTTCAGGCAAGTGACCAATAAATTGGTTTCCAAATATTTGGAACTCCTTCAATTGAGTAAAATTGTTCTGTTCAAATGTAATGAGATCGCTTAACTTATTAGTGAACAATCTGAAATAAGTGAGCTTAGTTAAGCTTCCTATAAAAGCAAAAATTATACCTACGAAATTGTAAAATGATAACTTAAGATCACTAAGAGAACTTACAATTCCAAATTCTTGAGGGATGAAACCAGAAAGTTGGTTCGTATGAAGAGATAAAGTGGCTAGGTTGCTTAAGTTTCCAAGAGAAGTAGGGATGACACCCATGAGATTGTTTGATGATAAGACAAGGTCAGTCAGAGAACTTAGTATTCCTAATTCTTGAGGGATGGAACCAGAAAGTTGATTTCTATGAAGATATAAAATGGTTAAGTTGCTTAAGTTTCCAAGAGAAGTAGGAATGACACCCTTGAGATTGTTTGTTGATAACTCAAGGTCAGTCAGAGAACTTAGCATTCCTAATTCTTGAGGGATGAAACCAGAAAGTTGGTTCGTATGAAGATATAAAGTGGCTAGGTTGCTTAAGTTTCCAAGAGAAGTAGGGATGACACCTATGAGATTGTTTGATGATAAGACAAGGTCAGTCAGAGAACTTAGCATTCCTAATTCTTGAGGGATGGAACCAGAAAGTTGATTTATATGAAGATATAAAATGGTTAGGTTGCTTAAGTTTCCAAGAGAAGCAGGGATGACACCCGTGAGATTGTTTGTTGATAACTCAAGATCAGTTAGAGAACTTAGCATTCCTAATTCTTGAGGGATGGAACCAAAAAGTTGGTTCTCATAAAGATGTAGAGTGATTAGGTTGCTGAAGTTTTCAAGAGAAGCAGGGATGATACCCGTGAGATTGTTTGTTGATAACTCAAGGTCAGTCAGAGAACTTAGCATTCCTAATTCTTGAGGGATGGAACCAGAAAGTTGATTTATATGAAGATATAAAATGGTTAATTTGCTTAAGTTTCCAAGAGAAGCAGGGATGACACCCGTGAAATTGTTTGATGATAAGACAAGGTCATTCAGAGAACTTAGCATTCCTAATTCTTGAGGGATGGAACCAGAAAGTTGATTTATATGAAGATATAAAATGGTTAGGTTGCTTAAGTTTCCAAGAGAAGCAGGGATGACACCCTTGAGATTGTTTGTTGATAACTCAAGGTCAGTCAGAGAACTTAGCATTCCTAATTCTTGAGGGATGGAACCAGAAAGTTGGTTCTCAAGAAGATATAAAGTAATTAGATTGCTTAAGTTTCCAAGAGAAGCAGGGATGACACCCTTGAGATTGTTTGTTGATAACTCAAGGTCAGTCAGAGAACTTAGCATTCCTAATTCTTGAGGGATGGAACCAAAAATTTGGTTCTCATAAAGATGTAGAGTGATTAGGTTGCTTAAGTTTCCAAGAGAAGCAGAGATGACACCCGTGAGATTGTTTGTTGATAACTCAAGGTCAGTCAGAGAACTTAGCATTCCTAATTCTTGAGGGATGGAACCAAAAAATTGGTTCACATGAAGATATAAAGTAATTAGGTTGCTTAAGTTTCCAAGAGAAGCAGGGATGACACCCATGAGATTGTTAGATGAGAAATCAAGCTTTCTTAGAGAATTTAATGCTCCTAAGTCTCGAGGAATAAAGCCAGTCATACGGTTGACAGAAAGGTCAATGATGTGAAGGCTGGTTAATTTGCCTATTTCAAAAGGAATTCTCCCAATGAATTGATTAGCAGAAAGGTCAAGAAGAGAGAGTTTGGAGAGGTGAGAAATATTTGAGTTAATGATTCCAGATAGTGAGTTGTAAGAAAGGTTAAGACTAAGTAGATTTGGGAAGGATTGAAAGTTGAGATTGTGAAGTGTACCTCTCAAACCATAACTTGAAAGGTTCAGATGGGTGACGCTTCCAGAGTGGTCGCATTTTATTTCGACCCAATTGCAAGGAGTGGTTCCAACCCACGACGACAAGAGAGACTGGCTTTTGTTGTGAAGGCTGATTTTCCAATTTAGAAGAGCCATCGCTTCCTTTGTTTCCTCTGCTATCTTAACCTTAGTATTAGAGTGAGCAAAAGGTGAAGATAGGGAGGAAACCGAAGCAGTGGATGAGGAAACGAAATGGAGGATGATGAGAAGAAGATGGAAGAAGAGTAGAGATGAAAGGAATTGGTTTAAGAGAGGTTTGTTTGGAAGGGAAGTCATAATGTAGGGTGAAGGAAGGAAAGGATAAAGTAAGGTTGGAAGGAGTGGATGAATGAGTTGAAATGGATACAGAGGTATTAATTTATAGGTGGGAGTGTGGGAGTGGATGAATGACTTCTGTCTGAACTACACCTTAAACAAGATAACAGCGCTAACATTACCTATCAAAGTCCGTAGACAGATAGGTAGATCTGGCAGCTTTGATTGCTCTGTGTCCTTTTGGGGATTGGAGGAAAATTTCAGTCCTTATAATTAGTTTATTCGATTTTTTTAAAAATTATTTTATGATGTATATTGGAATTTTTTTTAACCCATTACTTACATACTCAACTCAATATCATAAATTTTTTTAACGTATATTGGATTTTTTTTTTTTTTTTTTACGATTCCGTCCTTACTGTTCCATAATGACCGTACTAAAAATGGGGCAGTCATTTACAATTTTACATTACTCTCTCTCTCTCTCTCTCTCAACTAGATTTTGTAAAGGAACAACACAATGATTATGCGGATTAAGTTAGGGACAAACTGAAAATTCATAGTATTTTAAAAAATTAGCTTATCACCTCACATATGGCCATATGGGTCCATTACAATTTGCATTTGATTTTTTTTTTTTTTTAATGACTCGTGTAAAGTGGTAGACTTGGTAAACGGGTTGAGTTGATTGGTTTGAGTTGGGTTAATTGATTACTAGTTAAATTGTATTTTCACATAATAATAACAATGTCTTTATTTTCATTTATTACAAATAAGATGATAAAGAAACAAAATACTCAAAAATGAAAGTAAAACTTTGCATATATTTTTAGGTTTACACAATCAAAGTTCACAAATCTTGTCATCACCACAAAATAATGGAAAAAAAAAAAAAAAAAAGAAAAAGAAAACATAATTAGATGATGTGGATCATATCAAGTTATCAACATTCTCAAGTGCACCTATTACATATAAAATATAAAAAAAAAAAAAAAAAGTTAAATTACTTAGAAAGATAACTATCAGGTAAAGAAAAATAAGTAAATAATTTATATGAATTGCACCTCAATCCACTCAATGGAAAGACTATCTTGGTCGATAGGGTATGTGACACAAAGACGTCTTAAGAGATTGTTCAATTCTCAGGTTTGGGCGAAGGAGACTTTTTTATATATTTATAATTTCATCAACTTTTATAGAAGATAATGGAATGTTTAATTGGATAAAATTTTGGTTAAATCCTTTTGGAGGATACTCACTTGACCCCAATATGTGTACAAGACTATTGATTACAAGACTTTTGAAAAAGACTAGTTGAGAACCTTCAAATTAACTTTATTTAGAAGTCATGTGATTAAAAGCATATTCACAAATATAGGTGTGCCCAAAAACCTGATTTAAGCTGACGAAGCCGGCCAATTTACTCTTATAATTCTATCGAAGTTGGGTTTTAAAAACTCAAAGCCACCCTGTTTAATTTAGATGGATTTCAGGTCAATAAAATACAGCATGCTGAATAACCCAACCCAACTGAATGAATGGGTAAAGAGATACAGCCCTTCTCAATTCTTGTTGCTGCTGCTTCCAAGTTCCAACTTTGAACCACTTATTAGGCTTAGCTATTACAATCGTGGTGAGCCAGTCATGCTGAATATTCGATTGGCATTTTGAGGACCAATTCGAACTGTGACCGTGAACAACAAGTACTGACAAGGAAAAGGCAGCGATGATCATATTGACAACAAAGCAGCGCTAAATCATGGCGCATTTCAATTGGTATATAGTTGGGTGTGAATGAACTTGCATGCTTTTCAAGTGGGTTGGAGGAAATATTCGGTCCTTATAATTAATTAGTCATTATTACTTGACACTCCAAGTCATGATGAAGTACCGCATAATTGTTGCTTTCAATTTTTTTGGCCACGGCCAATTTAGTCCTCTCTAATGAATGACCAAGTCAAGTCTCCTTTACCGAAATACACGGCCGGTTGGTCCTTCCCCTAACGGCCACTTTGTTCTGGAGAGGTTTTATATATTAGGAAAATGCAAATCCGCCACAAGATTTGCATTTTTTTTTTTCCTTTTGAGTGATGAAATTGTCACGCTATAATTTTCATATGGGGGAGGTGTCAATTAACGATTTTATTTAGAATTATTTTGCAATTGGATGTTCATTCTTGTTTATTTTAGGATAAAGTTTAGCTATAAAATTGGTTGTGTTTTAAGGCTACAACCTTATTCAATCTCTTTTTATTGGAGGTGAATTTTGACTAATCCACCATTGGATTATATATATATTTTTTCTTATTTTCCATGCTTGCAAAATTTCTAAAAAAATTAAAGATCAATAGCTATGTCATCAATAAATTATTTAAATTGAAATTTTTTGTAGTATAAAATAATGCGTAGAATACAATCTTATAGATCATCATATAGTAAATAATATTCAATTAACACAAAATTTGACATATATTAAGAGTGTAAAGAATATGCAATCCAACAATTAGATTTTCGAAATATATAATAATGTTAATAATATTGAGTAAAGTTGTATCCGTGGACTACAACAAATTTTGTAGCTAAATTTTGTCCTTTATTTTATGTGTATGAAGGATGGTTGTGAACCTAACCTTCTTAACGTTGCAAACATTAAATTGATTATTCTGATAACAATTATATTTTTACTTTAGCATTCTCTAAAAAAAATCATTTAATAAAAAAAATATTGTTACTTTAACATAGTTGGCAGTCATTTCAGCTCAGTTTTAAGTTTCTGGATTTACTTTTTTCTAAAAAAAAAAAAAAAAAGATTTTCTCAAAAGAATGGTCTCTTCTTTTATTTTTATTTTTATTTTTTATAAAAATTCAGCTCAATCTTTTATGTCTATGAAGCTTTTTTTTTTCTTTTTTGTAGTAAAAGGATGATAGAAGTTTAGGAGCTAACAAAAAATTACAATAATTTCACAACATTTCAAATTATCCTACCACATGTTCACCACAATTTGCAATTCAAAATTTTTTTAATGACCCATATTTGAGGAGGTATACTGACTTAAAATAATTGTAGATTTTATTGTGTCGTACACAAGCATGTTCTTATGTCTGTGAACATACTTGATATTTTATTGAAATAGCAAGTCAAAATTATTACAAGATACTTTATTTTTAATATTGATAATTACTAATTAGTCCAAATAAGATGGGTTAGTACTTAGTATTTTTTAGTCTTTTAAAGACATGTTAAAATCTCACTCTCATTTTGTATAACGATCAACTTATAATAAATAAATTAAGTAATTAAATATAAGAACAAGTAGGATGAGTTAGATCTTCTAGTGTTCAAAAATCATTGTCTACGATCGAGAGTAACGTTTTTCTAACTAAGTAATAATCATATTTTTCTTTAAATAATAAAAATAATAATAGCATCTGGAACTGTCTTCAATATATATATATATGTGTGTGTGTGTGTGTGTATAGACTTCTGTCTCTCCGCAATTTTTGTTTTGTCAAAACCCCAACTATCAAGGCCTTTATAATAAATAAAAAAAAAAAATCAATTAAAATATTCTATTATTCAAGATTTAGAGACGTATTGGAGCCATATGTTGTGAAAGTGTTCCTTTGACACATAATCTTTCATTAATGAAGAGTTTGAGGAAGAGAGAAAAAATATATTAAAAATATGGGTTGGACTCTTAACTAGAAGAGAGTGTATACGTAGACATGGCAAAATGGGCAGGTCAGGTTGGGTCGGGTCAAGTAAGTTGCGGGTTAAACGGGTTGTGGGTCAAAAAGGGGTCATTTTAAGCGGAATAAAAACAAGTTCGGCTTAATCAGGTTGCGAGTTGGATCGGGTTAGGTTGGGTTGATCCGTATTTTTCACATGAAATTTTTTTTTTTTTTTGAAGAAAACAACATGTATTTGTCATTTAGAAAGTCATGCAACGAATTACTTGATGTAAAATACATTAATTTGAATTCACCACTTATATCAAGAATGAATTACACTTATTAATACTAATTCAATAATTTTAAAATTATATAAATCCTAACATTGCTATCTAAAACAAAATAATACAAAGATAAGTAAAAAAAAATACACAAGTTTTATTTTTACACAATATTAACATCCCAAAATATAAAAAAAAAATTACAAATGACTTATTGAATAATTCATTTGACAAAAAATAAAATAAAACATATAAGAAATTTAAGTTGTGTTTGGAAACAGTTTTTGTTTTCTATTTTCAAAAACTTGTTTTTGGGAATATAAAGAAAAAAAAAATTCTTGTATTTTTGAAATCAAAAACATGTTTAGTTAGTTAAAATTAAAAGAATAGTTTTTTGAAGAAAAAAAAAAAGAAAATACTAAAATATGTTGTTACTATAATTTGAACTTTAATGCTAACTCATTAAATGGGATAGATTTATTAAATTAAATGCGTGTTTTCATTGACTTTTGAAAATTAGAAATTAAAAACAGCTTTTTGCATATTTTCAGTTTCCTTCATAAATTGAGTTTTGAGAACAGTTTTTATTTTTTGTCCATTTTGGGTTGCCAAACAAGTTTTTTAGTTTCAAAAATAAAAAATCATTTTTGGAAACAGAAAATAAGGGGAAAAAACAGTTACCAAATATACCCTAACAATCTTGAAAATTAATTTTATAATCTATTGTCAATTGTGGTTAGCACTCTATTTCAATTTGAGATATATATTAAAGTTTGATTGTTTATTTATTTATACATGGTCTCTTTTATGAATATTATAACATTATTAAGCAACACACAATCTAGGAAATATCATAATTTATTTTGAAAAACCGTTTATTTTGGACATACATTGTTAAAAAATAGGTCTAAGCATTCATAATTTATGTTAATTTGATACTTTGGCTTCACTATTTTTACACTTGTGAATATTTCTCACATGTCTACAATTTTAAATCTATGATTTTAACTGTACTGTAATCATATTATCTTGACATGTACTTTGCTATTTGATATTTAAAAATCTTTACTCATTATAGAATGCTCAATCATTCATCTTTCAATTAATTTGCGTACAGTTATGTAAATGTCTCAATTGTTTAAAGCTCACAACAAACAATTAAACCAATAATGTCTTAATTTTATCATTTTTTTTTTACCAAAAAAAAAAAGTTTTAAAAAATAGTTCAAGTTCGGGTCGGGTTGGGTTGACCCACAAAAAAAAACACGAGTTGGGTCACGGGTCAACCCGTTTTTGCTTTGGATCAAAAAAATTTGGTTCGGATCAAGTATTTTTCAGGTCATCCCGGATCGAGTCAGAAAATTTTGACCTGTTTTGCCATGTCTATGTATATACACTATCTTTTTTTTTCATTTTTGAGGCTGGCGAGAAAAGAAGTAAAGGTAACTAAGTAGACTTTTTTTTCTTTTTTACACCCCAAGGGGTATGGTTTGTTAGTTTGAGCCCACTCGTCCTTTCACACCTGACTTTGGCAGGAGGGAATTTCAAGTAGCGGTAGCCCCATCATGCCTTTGGATTTCAGTAATAATGTTGAATTTCGGTAATGACTTTGTCGAGAGAGAGAGAGAGAGAGAGAGAGAGAGAGAGAGAGAGAGAGAGAGAGAGAGAGAGAGAGAGAGAGAGAGATTATTGACTATATTCACCTTTTTTTTGGTGTTTGGGAGATTGGAAATTTGCACTCTAAAGGTGCCACAAATAGAGTAAAATGCGTTAATACTAATAGAGTGCCCAACATTTGAAGAAGGATCGTTTTCTAAAATAATTTTTTTTTTATTGATTAAAATTTTAGGGCTTCATAAAAATTTGTCAATGTTAAATATATAGAGAGTTCATTCCATTTGTCAATAGAGAACATTATTTATTTATTTATTTATTTATTGCCAAGTAAAGAGGACTAATTTAAATAAAATTTCTACACTTTAAGATAGTAACATAGAAGTATATTCTAATAGTATATAGAGGGGATCCTTTTTCTCATTTAGGGGCCTTAGGCCAATGCCATTGCCAAAGTGAGCTAGTGTTTGAGTAAAAATGTTCCAAAATTTAGCTGATAAAGAGAGACTAATGTTAATAATTGCTTGGCCATCAGTATTAGTAATTACTAATTAGTTCAAAAATTAGACAATGATTTTTGAAAATTAAATAATAGTCGTGTCTTGAACTCTGTCTTTGGCTTTCCATAACTTTTGTTTTTTGTCCCAACAAGGTCAATTGAATTGAAGACATAATTTCTTCTAAAAAAAGGAATTGAAGATATAAAATGAAATAATATATTATTCACGCTTAACAGACATGCAGGTCTCACATAATATAAGAGTCGTCTTATGAGATCATTTTTTTATTAGGAAGAGAGAAGAAAGATATATATATATATATATATATATATATATATATAGGGACTCAAACTTGAGGGCTAAGGGAAAAGAAGACAAGAAAACCGAGGGTAAAGGAGGGTTTTTGGCTTTGTGCTCAATTAAAGATATTATTAATTCGTGTCTCTCTCTACTTGTCACTGATATATAGGTTTGATGTTTGGTGTCCTTTCAATTATTTTATTGACTAATTGGCCTTTAGGGGAAGGATTAACTGGCCATGTCTTTGTGAAAAGGACTGACTATACATTATTTGGGGGGAAGGACAGTTGGTCATCCATTAGGATTGAATTAGGATAGCATTAATGCAAAAATGGATGCTGAAGTTCTTGTTCATATGTTTACGAGTCCATCAACTATTAACCTTATGTTGGAACCCCTTCTCAGATACACCTATTACATATAAAATAATAATAAAAAAGGTAAAGTACTTAGAACGATAACTATTAGGTAAAGAAAAATAAGTAAATATTTTATATGTATTGCACCTCAATTTATTCAATGCTAGTACTAGATTATAAATTTAGTAATGGAAATCTCTATACTTGATAATTTCATCTCAAGTTGACAAGTAATATCATCAATATTTTCATCAACAAATACAATGAACCCCCCTGCGAAAGTGGTTGGATGCACAAACTACTGGAAATAGGATTTCTCTCCAACCTATTAGGGTGTTGATTATTTCACATCCAATAGTGTTTATTGATCACTCTTTCACATTATATTAACATTCTTTCATATCATATGGATAATATGAACATTTGGTCCGAAACTGTGAACATTGGGTGAATCATCTCACATTTTGGAATATGAAACAATGACTACTATTGAATAAATATTAGAAAAAAAAAATCAAATTCTAATATAAGAAGGGGCAAATAGATTAACAAATCCATATAGCCTTTAAGAAATTTGGGACAGGCCTAGGGGTTTATCTCATCCATAGTATCAAACACACAATAAGCTATGGACATACGAAAATTGCACATGTAAACAACAAGCTAAGGTATAAATCCACTATAAGTCAAAATAAAATGAAATAAAATTAAAATAAGATTACACTAGAAGCCACCAAAACTTAATACAAGGGCATTGTAAAAATGTTGTAAGATTTTTTGTATCCTTAAATTTTCATTATTTCAATTGGAATATAGTTGAGTAGAGGAATTTTCTTACAAATTTTGTTGAAGGAGAGATTGAGTTCGCCTACAAACATAACAATTTTTACACTCAATTTTACAACTAGCTGAGTTATAAGATTGTGAGTAGTCTACGTAAACTGGGGGGTCGCACAGGGAAAAGGAATATCTACCACTCACAATAGCACAACTCAATAAGTTGTGAAATTGAGTGTGCAATTAGTTGTGTCCAACATATTCGAGGATTATTCTTCAACCTATTTAGTAGTTGTCTGTATAATTTTATTTTTTTGGGGCTAAAATAAAGGTTTCTTTATTTCATAATTCTTACTTTTCACTAACAGGTTATGATGATTTTGCAATCGTTCAATAATTGCTTTGTTAACTAACTGGCGATGCTTGGGTATCAACTTGCCGTGCATTAGAAGGTAGCATCATAGGGTTTTAAAAAAATGGAAGTGTTTACATAAAATATGGAAACCAGATTGACTTAATTGTTCTACTTTTTAACTTTCTGATTTATGTTGATGTGCTTTCAATAGTTTTGTTGACTAACTGACCATTAGAGTGGAAAGATTAACTAATAGTCTGTTTTGGGGAAGGACTAAATGGGGCATGCTGCATTAGTGGGAATTGGGAAGGACTGACTTGTAAGAGCATCACGATTTGTTATTGAGATTGCATTCATAGTTGTTAAATCGTGAATCGTATCGTGAATCAATTTTTTATTTTTCTGTATCGTGTATCGTATCGAATCATGTATCGTAGGATACACAAACACGTAATAAAATTATAAAATAATTATAGATATACATATATAAAAAGTATATTCATTATAAATTAAAAATATATTCAACTAATGACTAATTTAATCATTACTTATGCAATAAAATTTAACAAAGCTAACTAAATAAATCGAATTAACTTATATTTATAACATGACCATTCAAATTGATTAAACTCAGAAGTAATACATGATATATGAACCAAAATAATAATATATTTTCATCATCTTGGCTAATCAACTCCATCTAAGTCAATGTTATCATTATGTTCAGCATCTTGCAAAATTATTTTTTCATAAACACTTTCTTAATTATTATCAACATTTACTTTTTTTTTGGTTTTTTTTTATTCTAATAGTTTTTTCTTCGCATTCTAGCTTTTTAGACTCATAATAATAATAACAAAATAAATAAAAATTATATTTTCATTTAATACATTATTAATAGCATAGGAAATAAATTTGCACATATAAAAGTGAGTGTTATGAGTCTAGTTTAAATTTTTTAGGAGTAAGAGAAGAGAGGAAAAAAACTCATGGACTTGCTATTTTATTAGACTCAATTAAGTTCCCTAATAATTTTGTATTAAAAAAGTCTAACAACTTGTTTAAATCAAACAAAACCACAAATTTTAACAAAAAAACCCTTTTTAAACCCACATGTCTATGTATTGTACGATACGTACGATTCACCGATACAATACGATTCATACGATACGCACCTATGTATCGGACGATTCATGAACATTTACGATACGCCTTTACGATACAAAACTTTTTGTACATAATACGATACCGACAATTATGATTACATTTATTTCAAAGTAAAATTTTTTTAATAATAAATATTTTCAAGGAAACAATTTGTTTTAGTGGTTCAATTGCATTCTTGAAATGACCTGAAAAACATTTTCAAATATTTGGTTTGTATGGAAATTTTTTCTTAAAAAAAAAAAATCATATTTTCATGTTGAAATAAAAATAATCCACAAAAAAAAATTCACCATTCCAACATTTTACAGAGTATAATCTCGCGCAAAATTTAACATAAATAACTCAAATCCATAGAGTAATCTCACAAAATTCTTCTTTAGCCTAGCTAATTTAAGCGTATATGTGTGAAGCTCCCTCTTAAATAGTTGAACCCCAGCCATTACCTCTCTTCACACCTCATAAACGCTTATACTTGTGAAGTGACCACCGCGCCAAGAGTGTGCATTGGTGCAATCTAAGATTGAAAATTTAGGACTAATCAATGTTAACATTAATTGGAAGATTGAAGATTGATTACAATTGTTGAACTATAGAAATAAGATAAGACCGCAAGTTCTCCATAAATAATTGAGGAGTTAGTTGAAGTAATAAGATAAGACTACATATTCTCCATAGACAATTGAGGAGTTAGTTAAAGTGTTAGAAAGAGTTAGTGGAGCGTGTTGAATGGAGCTGAATATTCAATCCATTCATAGCCTTATTGCTATTGCCCCCGCACGAAATTCCACTAATATTAGATAAGATATTAGATTTAGAATAAAATAAATTAATTGCAATTGATCATGTTTTGGTTGTTTTCTGCAAAATAGGGGAAGTATGCAAAGTTGCCAACCAAAGTACAATTCTACTTCAAGAATAAGGCTCTTAGCATTTTTTTTATTTATAATAATTTGATAATTAAATTAAGAGATGGGGAATTTAATAACATTAATGCAAAAATGGATGCTGAAATTCTTGTTCATATGTTTACGAGTCCATCAACTATTAACCTTATGTTGGAACCCCTCTTATTTGACTATGAACCCTCTTATTTGACTATAGAAACTTGCTAAGATCCTTCCTTAACTCTACCGTGACTCATTTATTCAAAGAAGCAAATGGATGTGCCAATAGTTTAGCTAAAATTGGCAGGCCAAAACCAGGGCCGGCTCAATGGTATAAGCCATTGATGCGGCTGCCTAAGGCATCAAGTGAAAAAAAAGGTCCCTAAATTTTAACTAATAGTATTAATTAAGCCAAAATATTAACTAATAAATAAAATAATATTTTCTTATCAAATGAAAAACAAATAAAAAAGAGAAAGAAATGCTATATCCACAACATTTTTACAAAAAATCTTAATAATAGATTGTTAAAGGTTGTTATTGACAGCAAAAAATTAATTTTAGTGGTAGGTTCAACTAGAAAATAAGAAGCAACTTAACACTTAAGAACAGAAAGAAAGCAATTCACAAAAAAATTCACATTTTTCACAAAAGTCAAGTTAGCAAACTTTTACTAGTTTTCAACCGGATTCACCACTGACATCACTCTTTTACTCACTACTATTAATCTGCCACATCAACAAATGTAAAAAGTTTTCTCAAATTTTTTTGTGTTTATAAACTTAAAAAAAAAAAATTTACATGGTTCATGTTAATTAATAGTAATTTTATATATGAAACAAGGTAATTAATTTTTTTGCCTTAGGCCCCCAAATGCATCAAGCCGCCCCTGGCCAAAACAATCTTTGACAGAAATATTTGGCAATCTTCCACTGTTTGCGAAATAATTCGAGGTATACCACTCTTTTGTAACTCGAGTTTTCCACGTAATTCGAGTTCCAAGAATTTGAGTTCTTTGAAAAATAGCCACCGAGTTTGCCATGTAACTCGAGTTCCAAGAACTTGAGTTTCATAAAAAATAGCACAGCAAACTTAAAGGCTATTAACTCGAGTTACATGGCAAACTTGAGTTCCAAAAAAGTAATACATCCATATATATTTTCAAAAACAGTGGTAAATCTTCAAATATTTCAACCAACAGTGATCTTTAATTTGGCCATTTTAAACATACAATTAATAGACTTATTTATTTTGTATGAACCACCTTTTGTGGTGAAAAATTTGCTCACTTTTGATAAAGTTGAGCTATTTTGGGAGTAATAAACATATTTGTGATTAGTTAATATTATGATCTATTTAATAAAAAAAAATCTTAGAACTGTTGATCTGATCCTTTAATTCTTCATCTGATCCACTATTTCTTTTCTTTGACGTATGTTGGAATTTTTTTAACCCATTGCTTACACAATCAGTATCATCATCATCATCATTATTATTATTATTATTTTTTTTTATGTATTTACAATTCCGTCCTTGCTCTAGCCTATTGTTGCTTACTTTTCCATAGTGAACGTACTAAAAATGGGACATTTATTAGGACACGTTTTGTACATGCAATGTAATGATAATTACAGTGTAATAAGAATAAATACTACAAGGAATAAAAGAAGCTGGAATGGATTAATAATTCTTAATCAACCATTTGGTGATGACACATGAATAAGGTGGTGGAATGGTATCATATTTAGTCAAATTTTCCAAAACACCCTTTTTACAAAATTATATATTTACACATATTGGATTATGTTTTGAATTAATTTTCAATTTGCTATGACATCAAAATAGATATATATATATATATATATATATATAAAAACTGGCTTTAATCTCATGTTCGCACCAAAGAAAGAAGTAACGTGGGAATAGTTGAGTATTTTTCTTCTTTTTGTATTAGTTGTATTAGTTTAAAACGATAATTAATTGAAATAAAAATGAAAACTATCAATCTAGAATTGGATGTCTCTCTTGATAGCGAGAAAATAAAATTGGGTCTCTTCCTTGTGGTACCGGAAGGAACAACAGAAAAATTAAGACAAGAAATCTTCTCAAAAAAGAACAGAACCAACAAATACCACGTACTATGTAGAGAATAAATGAGTTATAAAAAAATATTCTTATTTGCATAGGGAGAGAGAGAATGAATAGATAGAGGGTACTTGGCAGGGAAGAGTAGGGACATTTTTGGAAATTATATTTGTATAAATTTTTTTTTTTTTTTTGAGAAAAAATTTGTATAAGTTTTTTTTTTTTTTTTTTTTAGAGAGTTTCAACCTATGACATCCGCTCCTAATGATAGCTCTTTATCATCAGACCAAGACACAAATCAGTTTTTGGTGTAGGAGTAGATTAAACTTCAGATCTCTTTTTACAAGAAATAGTTATTCTTCATTTTAAAGAATAGTCATTCCTAAGAAATAACTATTTATTGTAATAAAAACACAACCAAACAATTGAGGAATAGTCATTCCATTACGGGTTCTATTACAGTCTACTAAATGTACCCTTAGAATTTTACGTCTCTAGCTCTCTCTCAACGAGATTTTGCATTTTTTTCTAATGACTTGTGTGAAGTGGTAGACTTGGAAAAGAGGCTGGGTTGATTGGGTTTTGAGTTTGACTCAACTGAGTTTAGGTTGAATACATGCCATACTAAATCGCAAAACGGTTTGGGTATAAGTTAGGTCAATCTCGTTCTGGTTGAATTGTATTTTCACTTAATAATAATGTACTTATTTTCATTTTATTACTAATACAAGAATAAATAACAAAATAGTAAAAAATAAAAGTTAAATCTTACAAATATTTTTACATTTACACAATCCAAAGTTCACAAATCTTGTCATCGCCAGAAAATAATGAGAGAAAAAAAAATGGACATAAGAAAATTGCACATGGTCACAACAAGCTAAGGTATAAACCCACTATGGGTCAAAATAAAATAAAATAAAAATAAGATTTTACCAAAACCCACCACAACTTAAAACAAGGCTATTGTAAAAATGTTGTGAGATTTTGTTGTATTCTTAAATTTTCACTATTGTAATGTGTTGAGTGAGGAATTTTTCTACAAATTAAGTTGTAAGAGAGATTGAGTTTGCCTACGAATACAGCCATTCCCACACTTAATTTCAAAATTTGTTGAATTATGATATTGTGAGAAGTTTATATAAATTGGTAGGTCGCACAAGCAAAAAATGTCCACCACTCATAGTTACATATATAACTCAGTAGATTGTGAAATTGAGTGTGTAACTAGTTGTATCCATCATATCCAAGGATTCTTCTTCAACCCATTTAGTGGTTGTTTATATTATAATTTTTTTTTCTTCTGTTGCTGAAATGAAGGTTTCTTTATTTCATAATTCTTACTTGTCTCTAATAGGTTATGATGATCTTTGCAATTGTTCAATTGCTTTGTTAACTAATTGGTCATGCTTGGGAATCAACATGTCGTGCATTAGAAGGAAGTATCATGTTAGGTTTTAAAAAAATGTAAGTGTTGGCATAAAATTTAGAAATTAGATTGACATAATTGTTCTAGCTTTTTACTTTCTTACTTACGTTGACGTGCTTTCAATTGTTTTGTAGACTAACTGACCATTAGGGTGGAAAGATTAACTAGCCGTGTGTCTTGGGGAAGGACTAAATGAGTCATGCTGCATTAGTGGGAAATGGGAATAGGACTGACTTGTTCGAGCATCATGATTTGTTATTGAGATTGCATTTATTTCAAAGTAAATTTTTTTTTATGATAAATATTTTCAAGGAAACAATTTTTTTAGTGGTTCGATTGTGTTCTTGAAAATGTCCTGAAAAACATTTTCAAATGTTTGGTCTGTATGGAACATTTTTAAAATAATCATATTTTCATGTTGAAATAAGAGTAATCCAAGAAAAAAAAAATCTCCATTCCAACATTTTACAGAAAATAATCTCGCAAAATTTAACATAAATAACTCAAATCCATAGTACCAACAAGTCTGCAATACCAAGATCTACTGTGAATTTCACAAAATAAAATATAACAAACAGAAAATTCATTGTTATTGTTCCAAATACCTATAAATATTGTGGGTTCTAATTAGCTCAACTGGTAAAGTCTTTAATGGTTATATAAGAGATTTGGGATTCAATTCCCGCCTACACCAAAAACTGATTGGTGTCTTGGTCTGATGAAAGAGCTATCATCAGGAGCAAACGCCATAGGTTGAAACTCTCTCTCAAAAAAAAAAAAAAACCTATAAATATTGAAATTTCATTCAAGAAACACTTTATATCGAAATAAATGTAGTCTAAAATTGAGAATTCAGAACTAACGTCAATATTAATTGGAGGATTGATTATAATTGTTGAACCATAGAAATAAGATAAGACTGCAAAATTCTCCATTAATAATTGAGGAGTTAGTTAAAGTAATAAGATAAGACTACAAATCAAGGGAGTCAATTTCGTACCGGAGGCTATATCGGTTTGACTAGTGGAACGATATATTTCGGTACCGGTTAATACCGATGTACCGTTTTGGGTTTACCGTTATTTTATATATATATATATATATATATCCCTCTGTGTGTGTGTGTGTGTGTGTGTGTGTGTGTATTATAATAAATACAAAAATTTACATTTCTTCAATTCAGAACAAATTATTCATGGTTTTAGACTTTAGCATCAATTAAAAAAAACATAATATAAAAAATAGAAAACTTAATTGTTCATTGCATACTAAAAAAACAAATAATACTAATAAATTAATGTAAATAAATTACCATTTTGCCCTAACAAAAATTCAAAAATTACAAAACAAAAAAAAAAAAAATTATGTACCAAAATTACAAAACTATAAAAAAAAAAAAAAATTATGTACCGGCCGATACGTCTAGTATTGTCTGAAATTGGCCGATATAACTGGTATTTAAACCGGTACGAAACGTTGATGTTTCGATACCAGTATACGCATTGGTACGGCCGATACTGATACCGGTACTGGTACGGTATTAACTACCTTACTACAAATTCTCCATAGGCAATTGAGGAGTTAGCTGAAGTGTAAGAAAGAGTTAGTGGAGCGTGTTGAATGGAGCTGAATATTAGATAAGAATCATAAGATATTAGATTAGGAATAAAATAAAATAACTGGAATTGATTATGTGTTGATTGTTTTCCACAAAATAGAGCAAGTATGCAAAGTTGCGAACCAAAGCACAATTTTACTTCAAGAATAAGGCTCTTAGCATTTTTTTTTTTTTTTTTTGTATTATAATAATCTTATAGTTACAATAAGAGCTGGGAGATTTGAAACTCTGTCGTATTGGTAGTGGGAGCCCGATTCCAATGTGTTTTAAGTTAAACTTTATCCTTTTTTTTAATTGAATTTAAAACTATGAATTTTATGCCAATTTCTATATATATAAAAAAAAATCTATATTTTTACTTTCCATTAAAATATTGTCAAGTCATATTGAATTTAAATAATAAAATAATAAATATATACAAACACAATCATATAAATATCTACAAATAACTATCATAATTATCAAATTTATATTTAAATATTAAAAGTAAAATGGAAATAAAAATCATATTTTGTTGAAATTTTCAATACATTACACAGTATTCACTAATAACTCTTTTCTTTTCTTTTTTTTACAAAGAAGCAACAGTTGCGCTTGGATATGATGATTTAAATTTGAAGAAAAAATGTTATTACAAATTGCTCAATACAAATTATTAATAAACATACACCATATTTTCTTACATTATTTTGTCTGTAAGGTAAGATGTTATGAGGCCAAAAGAGTTTGGGAAGCACTGGGTATCAATGGAACTAAACAGGAATTTTTTTGGGCTTCCTCCATCTAAGTAGTCGAAAGGGAAATATAAATCCCCCGCTACTTTCAAGAATCAGCATATTCCCTAGAAGATTTCGTTCCCACAAGCCATCTAGCTTATTTGGCTTCACAAGAATAAATTTGAAGGTAACAAAATATTACGGTCACTTAACATAAGGGCAGATTGAGAACAACATCCACTCCCATTGTATAAAGAAAGGAGCAAAATTTTATGCAATTGCAACAAATAGATCTACCAAACCAATATGCCGTATTAAGATTGCTCTGGTTGAATTGTGATTGGTGAATATAAACATATAAAAAAGAAAGAATGTTTAGAGTGGTAAAAGAACGAAATGTGGGATGTAGTGGGTATTATAAAAATAGTTAGTTAAATAGATTTTTTTTTAAAGAGCTAAAATAGATAAATTATACATTACTAAATGGGAATGCTTTTTTTATTTCTTTCTTTTTTGAACTTAATATTTATTCATAATTAGTGATGCATGTATAATTTATAATCTATAATCTATAATTATATATAAAGTCAAAAGTTTTGACTCTTTTGTTGTATTATGTTAATTTTGACATATAAGTTTTGGAAAGCTTAAAAAATTTTCACCCTGTTTTATAATTTCTATTAAAATATTGTCATGTCATGTCTAATTTAAGGAAAATTTAGATATAATACATTATGTACTGTTTCTTAAACACCTCTTTTAAACTGTAGACACTTGTCTAATTAAATAATTCCGTTAACAAGCGTTAACACTTGCCAAATATTGTTAAAGGATTGCTGATTTAAAGAAGCCATTGGGTTATGAGATTGTGCGTAAAAAATCTGAATTTTGTTGTCAATGTGATGCTCAATATAATTTTACATAATATTATGGTTCCGGGCGTAACATAAGGGCTGATTGAGAACAACATCCACACCCATTGTATAAAAAAGGAGCAGAGTTTTATGCAATTGCAACAAATAGTTCTACCAAAGCTCCGAAGAACCTAGGTAAAAGTGAAATGGAACAAACCCATGCCAAGATGGGTGAAGATCAATATAGAAAGTGATTGGTGAAAGTTTGTGTAGACCCCTTAAACCCAAGCAAATTAACCTAGTTATTTAGCCAAGTGTTTAACTTAGGTAAATTATTTAGATCTAGGTTAACACAAATATATCAAATCATGTAAAAGTGCGGAATAATAAAGAACACATGATATGATGACTCAGGAAAACCAAACCGGTAAAAAACCTGGGGAGGATTTAACCTAGCTATCCTCAAGGTAAAACGAATTCACTATGAAAGAATCGAAGTTTATACAATAGCGACTTAGACCACTAACATCCTATTGCTACCTGCCTGTAGGAAACTTATTACCACGACCACGTGACAGCTCTGAGACCACGGACTCCTTCTTTCCTTGAATTCTTCAGCAAAGCACAAGCAACACCTGCTTGTATATCTTGAAGCTATTTTGTCGTTCTACAACTATATGATTTACCAATTTCTTGACATGAATCTTGAGTTTGGAAACCCTAAGTATATGTGAAGGTAAACACCTCTAGATCTAACAATTAGATTCACAAACACAGCATTCAGAACTCTAAAAACGTGGCTAGGGTTTTCCCTTATATACTTAGGGCAAAACATAAAATCCTATACATTAAATGGGCTAGGGCTGAGTTGGAAAATTCTGCAGAAAAACATTCTGCATGACTTTCGATCGGTAGAGTCTAATTCTCGATCGATCGAATCAGGCAGAAATGCACAGTAAATTCTGCAGTTAACTCGATTCCAACTTTACATAAAAAGCCATACTTTGAGCAAGTCTAACACAAGACTAAAGATTGTTTTGGTCATGGTTTGTCAACATTACAAATTGAAGTTCTAATACATTAGTTCCTAATTCCTTAGAACCTAACAATTGGATTTTAGGCTTCATTAGAAATTTAGGGACCACTTCTAGTATTAAGGCAGAACTCTGGGCCTTAAAAATGACCTTATTCTATCTCTGTAGTTGGAATTTAATAACGTTAATGCAAAAATGGATGCTGAAGTTCTTGTTCATATGTTTACGAGTCCATCAACTATTGACCTTATGTTGGAACCCTTCTTATCTGACTGTAGGAACCTGCTAAGTGCCTTCCTTAACTCTACCAAGAGACTCATATATTCAAAGAAGCAAATAGATGTACAATTAATAGACTTCTTTATTTTGTATGGACTACTGTTTGTGGTGGAACCTTTGCTCACTTTTGATAAATTTGAAGTATTTTGCAACAAACGTATTTGTGATTAGTTAATACTTAATATTATGATCTATTTAATATAAAAAAAATCTTATAACTCTTGATTTGATCCACTAATTGTTGATCTGATCCCCTAATTTTTTTTCACAATAGTTGAACTGATAAGTTTTTACTCTTTATTGATTTTTATCTAAATTAACATCACATTTTTAACTACTAATAACCATACGAGAGAAAGTTTCTCCCCAAAATATTTTGAAAAGAAACATTTCAAACTTCTTCTATATATTTTTATGAGATGTGAATTTTGAAAGTCTAACCGTTAGATTTCATGTACTTTATGTTCTTAATATGTTTGTCAAATTTCATTCAAATCGGATTTTATTTACTATTTGATCAATAAACTTATTTTTTATGCATAATTTTAGATCATAAAACTTGAAATTTAAGCATTTGATTGATGCCTGTTTTTTGCTAGCCAACCTCAACCGACCTGACTAACCCGTAACTCAACTCATTTATATATATATATATATATATATAGGTTTGTTTGTTTATTTCCCTTTTCATGTATAATAATAACACAAATACTATAATAATAATTGTAAGTAAAAAAAAATACAAATGGTATTAGGTGCAATTCATTTTCTTGATTGATTTAATTCATTCTCCCTAAAAATTTGGTATTTATTTATGGAAAAATTTTACATACAAATTTAAATTTGTAGTAGCCTAAAACTATAACCTTACTTAATAAAATAAATATTACCACATATTTTGAAAATCTAACTATTAAATCGTATGTTTTTTACGCTCTTAATACACATGTCAAATTTTGTATCAATCGGATATTATTTACTATATGATCTATAAGCTTATATTTTTTGCATAATATTAAACTACAAAAACTAGCAATTTAAACAGTTTATTGATGGCATAGCTATTAATCTTTAATTTTTTTAAAAATTTTACAAGTATGAAGAATATAAAAAGAAAATATAATCTAATAGTGAATTTATCAAAATTCACTTCTAATAAAAAAAAATATTTAATAAGGTTGTAGTCTAAACTTTGTACTTTATTTATTTTAATCTATATATATATATATATATATAATAATAATAAGTGAAGCAAAGAGAAACTCAAATAGAATTCCAAATTAGAGTTTTAATTTTGTGCCATGTGTCTAGATTTGGATTCTCAATTTTGCGCCACTTGTCCTAACAAAAAATTAAAAAAAAAATCTAATTAGATTATAAATGGATGAACACATGGTCAAATTAGAAAATTGGAGCATTATACTTGACTTTTCACTCTAACAATTTTTCTTTTTTTAATAGGATTCACTCGAACAGCTTTTTTTATTTTATTATTTTATTTTTTAGGGGAGATTCACTCTAAGTCTCTAACAACTTCATTTAATAAATCATATACTATTATATAATAAAAGTTAGGCTTAGAAGCCATGATTGCGCCAAGTGCTACTCTCACTAATTAGTAAATTAATTTTATATATTTTTAGGATATATTTTTTCAAATTAAGGGAAAATATTTAATAAATGTCTATTTAAAAAATATTATAAAAATTTTCAAAACTTAAACCCTACACAACCCACGTTTTTGTTTTTGTTTTTTTCCTTCAGTTGCATCTTTCATTTTATTAATTATTATTAAATTAATATTTATTAGGATATTAATTTACAAGGCTCTTGGCTAAGAGATAATATTTAACAATAATTTAATTTAGATAAAAATTTATCAAATTAGTTTTTGAAATTTAAATTCTACTCTAACTAAAATTCTATTATCAAAATTTTCTCACACAACCCACATTTTTTTTTTTTTTTGTTTTCCTCAAGTTGCATCTTACATTTTATTAATTATTATTAAATTAGTATTGTAGGGGTGTTAGGCCCAGCAATATATATATATATATATATATTTATATGTACATATTGGGCCGGAGGCCCAATCCGAGGACATGAAGTAGTCCGAGAAGGGGTGAACATTATCAGGGGAGTCTGTGTTATTGAGTGAAGAGGTTAGTTTTGATTATAAGGGCCCATAAGGGTGGTTTGAGGATGAACGCCTTATCGGCTGAGCAAAGCCGAGGTCCGAGGGGGTGGTCCGCCATCCAAGGCAACGTTCCATGTGATTCTATAGATACGGACAAGCATCACAGAAGTCCTAATATATCTAAAGAGAAAGCTGCTACCACTGTATTAAATGCTTTGTAGCTAACTCTCTGGCTGCATTAATGAAGAAGTGATACTTGAATAATAATTTTCAGCCTTACAGCTACTACTAGAAACTTCAGGAAGGTGCTGATGGGATAAGGATTAACATCGGTAATCTACTCTACACGTGGAGGGTAGAGATAAAGGAAGGAAGAGGGTATAAAACAGAAGAAAGACCCTGAAGGGGGAAGATCGAGAAATTAATAGAAAAACATTGTAATAATTAAGAGCTAAATTTGTAATCAAACTTGATAGAAATATATAAGAATTGATCCCCTCGAATTGTGCCGAGAACGATTTTCTTTAGATTAAACTAGTTTATTTTAATGTGAAAACATCGGTAGCCTTGACCAACCCTCCAATAACCCAATCGGCTTGACCCATTTTTAACTCGTTTAAATTAACCCTTTGTCAACCCGTTTTACCTGCAACCCAAATGATCGGCATACTTGTATATACGAAAAAGAAGAAAGATTGTTTTCTTGCTCTTACTCTTCTTAGGACTCTAAGCCGACCCGACCGACTGTTTGCCATGTCTGACGACTCTAACCAAGTTGAAAGCTGAGAGGTTTTTGCTTTTTGGCAGAGAGAGTCTCTCCAATGGATGTAGGTGGTGATCCTGGAAGAGCTTTGTTAGCGGAGGGTCTGTCGATATTGAGAGAAGGGATATTCCTAGTCCTCTCTTGCTGGTGGGGACTCCAAATGGCGCTACAGAATTACTCCATGACTGTACACAAACTCGGCTATGATATTGTCTCCTGGTTCACCCTCTCCAAAGGTCCCTCTTTTTGGGTTCAAAATGTCGTTTTTTTTTTTTTAGTTATTGATTGGCTTTGTGTGGTTGGAATTAGCTAATTTGTGATTGGAAAAGAATACGATATGATTAGGAAATTTGGTCGAAATTAACAAAATTGGTTTTCTTTTTGACATGGGAAATTGGAGGTTTAATTTTGTTTTATTAACTAATGGGTCTTTTTTAATCTGTATAAAGTATTAAGTTTTGTAGTGAAAATGGATTTTTTTTTAGTTAATTTGCTTGTCTGTATAGGAAACTTGATTTTGCAAAGCAAAGTAGGGATTGATAAAGATTCTATGATATGAACTTCCTCAAGAAATCTAAGACTGATGGGGGGTTTGGTATTTGATTAGGCTTTAAGATCTAAGTAATTTAATCATTCTTTTTTTTTTTTTTTTGACTCTTGTACTTTATTGTGAATGTAATTGATGTTTATTTTGTTTAAGATGTAGGTAGGGAACCTTTAATCCCCATTGTTGTGGATTTCACAATTGAACTGTTGTTTCAATTCTTTCACTAATAAAATTGGTTTTTTTCCCCACCAAGGCCTCCATATATTGATGATTTAGAAGCTATACTTGACGAGCTTTTTCTCAAGCCTTTTATTACTTATCTTGAGGATGGCAGCATTAAGGAGGTATGCACTCTCTAAATTATTCAACCTTGAATTGGCAGAGTCCATAATTGTATGTGATAATGGAGTTTTGTTAGTACATTCAATTAGTATATCATGTTTTATAATTTTTCAAGATTTTTTTTTCATGTTATACAATCTGACTCCAGATGTCGGTCTTATTATAGTGTCTATAAAGTGGTAAAGAAACTATGTTTTTTAAGAACTTAGTCAGGTTGGTGCAGCACTCAATCTTTTCCTTTGTTTTTTGGTGGCCCTGATATTAGGAGGTCACCATAGTTGAAGGCTGTTAAGCTTTTCTCAATTGGTCAGGATTTCTGTAATTTTAACGTCACTCACTTGAATTCTTCTTTGTGGATGGATATTTTTGATGATGGGCATTTTTGTTTGGTGAGAATCTTAGGGTTCGCGGTAATCTTCCATTGGTTAAGGGTTGTTGGACCATTTTATTACTTGATATTAGAGTCGTTATTGACGCTGCGGGTTTTGAGATAATCCTTGGTTTACTTTTATTAACTTCCAAAGAGAATTATAGGCTAGGAACTTTTGTTTTGCATCAAACATGTCTACACTAGGGGCATTGGCCCATTGGTTTTGGTATGCAAGCATGTCATCAATTTTCTATGCAAAGCATGTCATCAATTTTATGTGCAAAGCATGTCTAAACTAGGTCTCTGCTTATTCATTTGAATATGAGGGCAATATTTACTATTGAGTGTTGGGGTTTATGCACTTTCTCTAACTATGCGCAGGTAGCCTATAAACTGATGGTTATGCATAAAGAATGTTTGGAAGGGAAGTTTCAGTCTTTTTTTTTTTTTTTGATAAGTAAAGGAAGTTTCAGTCTATTGAAAGACTATGGGGAACCAATCAGTAGAAAGCTGCTATTCATCATGTCAGACAGGTGATTATAAGTAGAAATCTTGCCCTGAATCATTTATGCTCCTCAGGCAAAATAATTTTTCTTATAAGGTGTCATACTTCTGTTTTTCCCTTAGATTCTAGTTGATTTATGCTGTTAAACCTGTATAATAGTAAATAACTTTTAATAGAACCTAAATGTATCAAAACAAGGTGCAACTGTTGATATGGTGTAGGTAGTTTCTTGTATTAGTTATAACCAAATTATGACTGTGTCCTTTGGGTCAAAAGGCACCTCCACCCTTGTAAGAATGGGGTGGTGTCCTGATGGGTAAGTTCAGGAGTTCAAGTCTCATGGATTGTGAGTTGCTTATATATATAAGCATGTATTGATTTGATGCTGCTTCACCATTATTCTAAGAGTGCATTTACTAGGAGGAAAAGAATAAGAATGGAAGAATGAGTAGAAAATGTAAGATGGATTGCCATTTCACTAGTTTGGTATAAATGGAAGGAGCTAGAGGGGGATGGATTGGCATTCTTCACTTAAACCTACCAATTTTTAACTTCTACAATTTTTTTTTTTTTTTTTGATGACAACTCCTACAATGTTAGGATGAAAGGAGAGATAATATTTTGCCTAAACCTAAATAGCTCGATAAAGATTACTGAAGATAATTTTTAAAAAAATAATTAAATAGAAATTTAAGATTGACGAAGATAATTTCAAATAATGATATAATAGAAATTTAAGCTTATCGAAGATAATTTTGAATAAGGATATATTTATCAAAAAAAAAAAATGTATAAGAATATAATAGAAATTTCACAAAATATTATTTTCATCCTTCACTTTTCCATCCATCATAAAGGTTTACCAGAGACTTGTAATGGGAATTTTTTTTTTTTTTTGGGATAAAGGGAAATTGAAATCTTTCCTCTGCGTTTTTCATCCTTCCAATGTCCCCCCCCCCCCCCCCCCCCTCACTTTTACATCATTCCTACCAAACATAGCCAAAGATTATGAGGTCTGTACTTGTAGTTGATGATCCTTTAATCTCAAGAGTAGCAATGGTAAGTGCCACTGTTTGGCTCAACATGGAAAAGGTAGATCAATACATTTAGTTGTGCAAATGTCTAGAGTGACCATTTTAACTTTCTATGGGAGGCTGTAACTTGTAATTTCAGGGAACTCTCTATTAATGAGATTTTTCAAAATTTATATTCAAGATGCTTAGATGAGAATGTATCAATCAATTTTCATTTGCTTAAGTGGAATTTGGATTGGCAGTTTTGTCTGTTTTCTCTAGTGTAGGGGCGTAGCTAGGATTTTTAACTTGGGAGGCCGAGTTATAGCATTTATACAACAATCATATGTTTATTACAAATATGGTTTGCACATAGTTTTCTAATCACTTTATGAGCTCTTGTTTTGTGTGTGTAGGTTGTAAAGGTTCCAATTGAGTAGTTAATGATAAATAACCGATTGTTCTAAAAGTATAAGATGTTAGCTAATTGTGAATTTAATCAATTAACTATAATTTTAAAAATTCCTCTCATGTGTGGGCCTAAACTTTCTCTTAATAAGCAAGGCCTAACACGTTTAACATTTTTAATGGGAGATGTAGTAGAATTAGGAATTAAACCCAGAACACCTTATTTTGGCACCATGATAAATTACAGTTACTTTTAAAAACTAAAGCTATAAAGAAATGGTAAATTGATTTTAACCATAATATTAATAGTTAATATTATAAGTATACCACTTGACCTAAAAGCTCAAGTCAATAGTGTAGGGACACAATTTCGTGGTATGGGCCCAAAGATGTTGGATTTACCCACAAAGGCCCTAAACAATGAATTTGTAGAGAGTAGGTTGAGAAGGACTGGGCTAGGAGTGGTTTAGATTATCAACTAGTTGGGACTAGATCATCCACCATGTTCAAGCTCCAGTGATGGACTTAAAGTGTTGTTTTTGTTCTACGTCCGAGGATGACTCTCTTTCTTCTCTCTTTCCTTCCCTTTCTTTGTTCCGCCAAAAGATCCCCTTTTCTTCCTTCTTCCTCCACTTTTATACTTCCTTTCCTTCTTTCTTGACCATCCACGTGTGGATTTTCTCCTTTTTCTTTGGACACCTGTCCCCCCAACTTTATCCAGAACCTGCTTCATAAAAACGATGGGACTATTTACCACTGTTCAGATGTCCCCTCCACATCAATGCGGCCAAGGGATTAGCTGTGGTGCATTCAATGCGGTGTTGGCAGTCTTCCCTGATATTTTGGGGGCTTTCTTCTAGTGTATGCTTCCACAGAATCGTCCCCGCTTAGTGGGACTCCCCGGAAGGTCCTCCGAGTTGGCAGAGCTTTGAGTATCACCTCGGCAACAATATTCCGAGATGAACCATCCTCGGACGTCACACAGTCCTCAGCTCGGGCCCGTAGACGCGCTGCACGAGTTGGTAGGAACCTCTGAGCCCATTATCCATGTTGGCCCAACGTCTGTTTCGGCCCATCCCTACCAGCAGCCCACCGTCCCCACAATAACCCCTCGAGATACTTCTTTCTGGGTCCTCAGACAGAAAGGAGGATTTCGATATCCCTGTTGCTGACATAGTCCACTTCGGACTTGTCTTGTCCGCCAGGGGGTCTTTTTGACTTCCCAGAGTGCGCTCCTGATGACGTATCCCTCGAGACGCGCGTTCGTTTAATTCTGACGGCCTCTTGTCTTCTCACGTTCTACGGTGAGATGGGTATCGTACGGCTGGGCATTTTTTGAGGAAGTGAGCGGGCCTTTTCCCGCTTCTATACAGTTATTTCATATAAATACCCCCCTTTTATTAATCATTCATTTCACTTTAACCTGCATCGAGTTATACCGCGCCTTCATTGAACTTAACAACTATTCCTTCACTTGCTTCCTTACAAATCCTAGAAGCCAGTCCGAGGTGACCTATTTCATCCGTGTAAGTCATTCGAGTCTTTAAATTCCTTCTTTTGTTACAAAGTTATCTGTTCTTTACACTTCTTCTATCCTCGGCTCCATCTCCTTCCCCCAGTTCTTCGGTATTCTTTCTAGATCTCCCTAGGAATGGGTAGGTTCAAGTATTTGGTAGAGTCTAGGGAGGCCATAGAAAATTTTAAGATTCAGTATAGGATTCCGGCGGGAGTGGAGATTAGATATTGCAAAGAGGGTGAGTGGCACGAGAAGAGGCATGAGGGGGAAGTAGTAATCCCGATGATTGCCTTCGTAGAGGGGGGAATAAGGATTCCCATGAGGCCGGTCACTAGGGACTACCTCATTGCCCACAGGTTAGCGCCTACCCAGTGCGCTCCCAATATGTTTATGATCTTTGGTTGTGTGGATGCCTTGAATGAGAAATTAGGACTAGGGTTGACCCATCACGACGTAAACTGGGTCTACAACCTTCACCATCTTAGGGGTCAAGGTTATTACCTTAAGTCTAGGTACAACGAGGTCCGACTCATCCAGTGTCTTCCCGATTCCAATAAAGGGTTGAACAAGGACTTCCTGATCGTATCAGGTGACTGGCATGATGGCCTCCATTGCCCCACAAGAGAGGGGAAACCAGGTGGGGTTACCGAGTCTAGGCTTACGGATCTCACCTGTTTGTGAAATGGCTCCTTTCAAAGTTTAATACTTGTATTATTTGTTCAGTTATTACCTCCGCTGTTACCTTATATTATTCTTTTTTTTTTTTTTTTGTTACTAATGAGTTTCCTGTGTTAACTGAACAGACAAAATTCAAGCATCCCCAACCTCGGCCTAGTTAACCAAAAGAGCCTAGACAAAGTATTAAGGTCCGAGGTGTTCGTACACTCGGACGGTCAGTTGAGGGCGGCGCATCTCATCCTGCAATATACCCCCATCTCGACTGCATTCCAAGCGCCGAAGTGCGTCATCAAGGCCCGAGACCCCCGACTTCGGCAAATTAGCGTGGCCGCGCCCGGATTTCTACTTCCCAGCCCAATCCCCGGGGAAACCCTTGCAACCACTGCCATTCTTGACGGCATTCCGAAGAAGCCGGAGGCGTCCCAAACACTTCATTCCTCAATCGCCGAAGATAGTTCAGAATCTGGGGACGAGTTTGAAGTCTTTGGCCAGGATTCGTCTGTAGAGGATTTGATTCCCGACCCAGTTCCCCAACCATCTGAGGTGCACGACGATATGGGCATCCAAAGGAAGGCGAGGTCCAGTCTGCTAGAATTGATTGAGTCCCAGCCCGGGCGGGCTGATCCACCAAAGACAACACAAGTGAAGCCCCCCTCCCTGCCACCTATTGTTCCCCCTCCGACTCAGGCTCTCGGACTGCATCCCGCCGAGCTGAAGAGGAAGAGGGAAGCAAAGGGTAAGGAGCCCATGGATGCCGGGAGGGCTATGCCTGCCCAAGAGGACGAGTCCCAAAGGATGGGCAAACACCCCCGAACGGGGCACAAGGAAATGGAGAGGAGGAGCAGCCCGTCAACAGCCCCCGAGGCGTGGTTGCCGGCACCTATGCTGGATGGTGCCCCTCTTCCAGCCACTGCTTCCATCCGAGATTTCTAGGGGGGCAAAGGTGGATACGTGGCCGATGCAGTGGAGCAGGCTTTGCTGCTCCCCGAGGACATGGCCGAGCTCCGAAACCTCAAGAGGCATGAGGTCTTCCTCGGGTTGAAGAGATACTTGGGCATGGTAAGTTTTTTTTTTTTTTTTTTTTTTTTTAATCCCTTGACTGATTCCTTTTTTTTTTTTTTTTAGGCCGTTCAAGCTTCTTTCCGGGCCGAGGAGATGGTCAACTACTGCCATCGCCAGATGAAGGAAGAAGAGGCGAAACGGAACGACGCCGATGACCGCCTAAAGACGGCGGAAAAGAGCTTACAAGAAACAAAAAAGAAGCTCATAGAGGAAGAGCGGGGCAAAAAGAGCGCAACGGCCGCACTTGAGAACGCGGAGAGGCAAGCAGAAGGCCAGAGGCTGCTCTTACGGCGCGCCGAGGATGACCTGGCTGCCTCAAAGGCACAAGTGTTGGCACTGCAGAAGAAACTCGCCGAGGCCGAGGCCGCCAGAGAAGAGGCTGAGAAGGCTCGGGATCAAGCCGAGTAGGAAGGTTACGACGTCGGTGTGGCTGAGACAGAGGAAGCCCTCAGGGCCGAGGTTTCTGGGGTGTGCCGCACTTACTGCCGGCAGGTGTGGCTGAAGGCCCTCAACTAGGCCGGCGTTGAGGCTTCTTCTGCACTGCGGAAGGCGGAAAGTGTGTACTACCCCGCCGCAATCCGGCCATCGCTCCCTTCCTTTCTCCGGACTGATCCCATGCCGGTAAAGGCAGAGCCCGGCGAGGTGAAGGCAACTAAGGCCTCTACGCCATCCGAGGAGGGGTCCGAGACGGAGAGGCAAATCGAATCAGGACCAAGTATGAAGGCCTCGGACCCTCCGATTATGATTCCGGACGACACAATTGAAAAGGACGCAGACACAATTGTTAGGTTCTAAGGATTAGGATCTAATGTATTAGAACTTCAATTTGTATGTTGGCAAACCATGATCAAAACAATGTTTAGTCTTGTGTTAGACTTGCTCAAAGTATGGGATTTAATGTAAAGTTGGAATCGAGTTTTTATGCAGAAGTACTGTTCACTTTCTGTATGACTCGATCGATCGAAAATAAGACTCGATCGATCGAAAATCGTGCAGAACGTTTTTCTGCAGAAAATTCCAACTCAGCCCTAGCTCATTTAATGTATAGGGTTTTATGTTTTGCCCTAAGTATAAAAGGGAAAACCCTAGCCACGTTTTTTAGAGTTCTGTTTTGCTATGTTTGTGAATCTCATTGTGAGATCTAGAGGTGTTTACCTTCACATACACTTAGGGTTTACAAACTTGAGATTTATGTCAAGAGTTGTGTAGATCAATACAGTTGCAGAATCAATAGAGCACAAAGATTTACAAGCAGGTGCGCTTGTGGATTTGCTGAAGAATTCAAGAAAGAAGGAGTCCGTGGATCTCAAAGCTATCATGGGGTCATGGTAGTAAGTTTCCTACACTTGGGTAGCAATAAGATGTTAGTGGTCTAAGTCTTGTTGTGTAAACTTCAATTCTTTCATAGTGGATTCAGTTTACCTTGAGGATAGCTAGGTCAAATCCTCCCCAGGTTTTTACCGGTGTGGTTTCCTGGGTCATCATATCTTTGTGTTATTTATTTTCCGCTGCTTTGTTGTTTTTGATATATTTGTGTTAACCTAGTTTTAATTAAATTACCTAAGTTAATCACTTGGCTAATTCTCTAGGTTAATCTGTTGGGTTTAAGGGGTCTAAACGAACTGACAGTTCTGATTGACCTTGACCAGTTTGGTTTCCCACACCTTAAGAGCTTTTCACCGAAAAAGTAATGTAGAAGAAGGCAAGAAAGAACTCAGATTCCTTTAAGCTTGAAGATGGTGTTCTTGTAGTACTAGATGAACATTGAAGCGGCCAAAGATTGGGGATGTGCGTCACAGTAGAGTAGAGAATCAAGCTCGATGCCAACAACTGCAGAGGAAATGTACAATCATGCAAATTGGTTTTTTTTTTTTTTAAATTTAATTTAATTTTTTGTTTTAGCTTCATATTATTTAAAACTATACACGAGGATCGAATATACACAAACATGATAGCATACTCGAGAATATGTAAACACTTGTGAAGCTTACATCAAATTTTCGAGACCAACAAGCTCTCTTAATGTGATCATGCCCAAAGGCTTTGTGAACAGGGATTTCCAAGTTGATAGCTTCAGATAAACTTGTTGCATGGTCGGACGAGAATGTGGATTGGTGTGCAAGCATGCCAATGCTATCTTTGCCACTAAAACCACCTTCTCCGCAACTTGCCCAGTAGGCAGTGCAAGCCGTTGATCCAATACATCTTCTAATAGCACATCATAGGACGATGATGCAAATGAGGTTGATAGAAATGATGAGATCAAATCACCTGGATGCCTTCCCATTATTACTTCTAATGTGACTACTCCAAAGCTATAAACGTCACACTTTTCACTTACTTCCATTGTATAAGCATGTTCTGAAAGTAAAAGATCGGAGAGTTTTACCATTCTTTCACACTGTAGAAGCAAGTTTGTAATAACATTTATATTCATATAGTAAATTCCTTTGGAATTAGGTGGAGGGGGCAACTAAAGGAATTGAATTCTGCTAAAATTTTGTAGGTCAAATAAGAACGAGTGGGGCTACCTATGTATTATGTCATCTTAAAAAAATTTCCTTGAACCTAGTAGTATTACAGATAGTGCAAGCAAAATTTTGATTTAAACTATTCACCAAATAATTAAATCTAGTTTGAAAGAATTGACTAGTTGGAAAATGAGGCTCACTCTGTAAAATGTGATTCTTCAATAAGTACAAATTAGTTGGATGTATTAATGCAAAATTACTATGTAAAAAAATTTAAATCTCAACAATTGAAATTAGAAAGAACATTTTTTTTATATAATAGTGATTATGACCCCAAATAAAGGAGGTGACCGTATAAATTATCAAGGGTTGTGACCTCCAATCTTGTATTTTTATTTTTTAATGCCAATCAAGGAGATATTGAAAATATTTTTTTTTCAATCCTAATCCCGCAGGGTACTATAATTATTAACCAAACCTACTAGCTTAAACAGTGACAACCGTACACAACATTACGTAGTTAAACAAATTTTAAAGGACAAAACTTGAAGGAATTTCCTCCAATTCATTAAGTTGTTATTTATAAGATTATTCACATGTATTATTTAAATAAGTCACATAACTTATATAAAAAGTCATGCGAGTAAAAGTAAATGTAAATAGCCTCTTTAATAGCCACATAGCTAGTTGGAGGAGGTAGGTAAACTTTTTCCAATTTTAAAAGACAAACAATGCCAATTGAAATAACATTAATAAGACAAGAGGCACAACAATAGTCACAATGCTAATATAGATGATGTGATTGTTGTTAATAAAAGTAGAGATAGTAAGTCCATGTAAAAATTTATGTTACTTCAATCATAAGATTGTGAAAAATGTAATGTCCCTAACAATATAATTAACATACCTGGAGCATTGTATCCAAAGGTGCCAACGAATGAAGTCCAATAAGATGTGTTAGAACTCATAATCCTAGCTGTGCCAAAGTCACAAACATGAGCTTCATACTCCGAATCTAATAGAACATTCTTACTTGATATGTCACGATGAATTATTGGATGTGAGCAATCATTATGAATATAAGATATAGCACTGGCCACACCTTTGACAACATTTATCCTCTTAACCCAATCAAGCTCTAGTGCTAATTCATCATTGTTTAGTATCTTTTCCAAGCTCCCACCTTCCAAGAATTGATAAACTAAAAGCAAGTGTCGTGGATGTGAGCAAAAACCATGAAGTTTTACAATGTTGCGGTGTCGTATTTCAATTAGACTACGTATCTCACTAGTGAAAGCTTTTAGATTGACCACACTACCTTCTGAGAGTGGGTGAAGTTTCTTTACAGCAACAACTTGACCTGTAGACAATTCAGCTTTATAAACAATTCCATGGCCACCTACACCAATAATATGTTTGTCATCAAAATCCTCCGTTGCTTCAATAATTTTTTCATAAACCATTTTCCCATCATAGCTCCATACTGCAAACATATTTTGATGTTTTCCTTCTTTTGGTTTAAATTTTGTCTTTGTCTCTCTTGAGCAAATATAAAATGTAATTCCAACAATGATAAATATAAGTAAGACAATGTCCAAAAGGATGAAAATCAGTGTCATAACCTTATTCCACTTTTTGACAAGAGGATTGTGGCTAATTGTAGAAGGGCAAGCTTTCAATCCAGTGACGTTGCCACACAAGCCCTTATTATTTCTAAATACTTTAATAGGTGCCACACGAAATGCACTAAAATTTGGAATAGGACCCTCCAATTGATTGTACGACAAATCAATGGAGGTCAAGCTTAACAATTGATCAAAACTGGATGGAATATTGCCAAAGAGTGCATTGTGGGAAAGATTCAAGAATTCTAACATTTTCAAATCTCCAAGTTGTTGTGGTATCTCTCCCATTAGAAAATTTTTGCTAAGATCAAGATTTTAGAGATATTGCAAATTGCCAATTTGAAGTGGGATGTATTTGCTTAATTGATTGTTGCTCAAATTCAAGACCAATAGGTTTGTACAATTCCCTAGTTTGGGAATCAGGCCCCTTAGACTATTTTTGGCAAGATTAAGATGCATTAGATTTGATAGCATCCCAAAATTGTAAGGAATGTGTCCAAAAATTTTGTTATTGGCTAGATTAAGCACTAACAAAAATGTTAGCTTACCTAATTGCTTTGGAATCTCCCCATATAGCTTATTTGAGGAGAGGTCAAGCCAATGTAATTTACTTGCATCTCCAAGCTTTGGAGAAATTCTACCTGAAATATCATTGTTAGAGATTTTCAAGCTTGTAAAGTTTTGACATTGCCCCCAATTAGTTGAAAGTTCACCATAAAATTTATTATAACTCAACTCCATGTAATCTAAGTGTGGGTATACCCCAAAATTGTCTCCTATATTTCCAGTAAGTTGATTCCTTTCAAGCCGGACTCTGAAAAGGCTAGTGCAATTTCTCAACGATTTTGGTATTGAACCCATAAAAAGATTATCGCTTGCGGTGAATTTCTGAAGCAATCCACCAAGGCACACATTTTCAGGCAAATGACCGGTGAATTGGTTGTATGATAAAGAAAATATTTTTAAGTGAGTGAAATTGTTCATTTGAAAAAAAATAGAACCACTTAGCATGTTTGTGAACAATGACAAATGTATGAGTTTCGTTAAGTTTCCAAAAGAAGCAGGGATGAAACCTGTGAGATTGTTTGCTGATAAGTCAAGGTCAGTTAAAGAACTTAGCATTCCTAATTCTTGAGGGATGGAACCAGAAAGTTGGTTCTCATAAAGATATAGAATAGTTAGGTTGCTTAAGTTTCCAAGAGAGGTAGGAATGACACTCGTGAGATTGTTTGCTGATAAATCAAGCTCACTCAGAGAACTTAACATTCCTAATTCTTGAGGGATAGAACTAGAAAGTTGGTTCTTTTGAAGATATAGCTTGTTTAGGTTGCTTAAGTTTCCGAGAGAAACAGGGATGATATTTGTGAGACTGTTTGTTGATAGTCGAAGGTCAGTAAGAGATCTTAACATTCCTAATTCATGAGGGATGGAACCAGAAAGTTGGTTCTTATGAAGATATAGAGTGGTTAAGTTGCTTAAGTTCCCAAGAGAAGCAGGGATGGTACCTGTGAGACTGTTTGTTGATAGTTGAAGGTCAGTAAGAGATCTTAACATTCCTAATTCATGAGGGATGAAACCAGAAAGTTGGTTTGTATGAAGATATAGAGTGGTTAGGTTGCTTAAGTTCCCAAGAGAAGCAGGGAGGGTACCTATGAGATTGTTGAATGATAACCTAAGGTCATTAAGAGAACTTAGCATTCCTAATTCTTGAGGGATGAAACCAAAAAGTTGGTTCGTATGAAGATATAGATTGGTTAGGTTGCATAAGTTTCCAAGAGAAATAGGGATGACACTTGTGAGATTATTTGACGATAAATCAAGTTCTCTCAAAGAAGTTAATCCTCCTAGTTCTTGAGGGATAAGGCCACTTATACAATTAGCGGCAAGGTAAAAGACGTGAAGACTTGTCAATTGGCCTATTTCGGAAGGAATTATTCCAGTGAATTGATTATAAGAAAGGTTTAGAACCAAGAGTTTAGAGAGGTGAACAATATTTGTGGGGATGATTCCAAATAGTGAGTTGTAAGAAAGGTCAACACTGAGTAGATTTGGAAAGGATTGAAAACTTAGATTGTGTAGTGTACCTTTCAAACTGTTTCTTGAAAGGTTTAGATGGGTGACGCTTCCAGACTTGTCGTCGCAATTTATTCCAACCCAATTGCAAGGATTGCTTCCAGCCCAAGAGGACAAGAAAGACTGGCTTTTACTGTGAAGGTTGGTTTTCCATTTTAGAAGAGCCTTTGCTTCCTTTCTTTCTTCTGCTACCTTAACCTTATTGTTAGTGTAAACGAAAGGAGAAGTTATAGAGGAAACGGAAGCAGTGGATGAGCAAATGAAATCAAGGATGATGACAACAAGGAGGAAGAAGAAAAGAGATGAAATGAATTGGTTGAAGAGCGGTCTGTTTGAAAGGGATGTCATTATGATGGTGGATGAAGGATGAACTTTTACACTATGGTTGGAGTAGTGGATGAATGATTTCAAATGGATTGAGAGGTATTTATAGAAGGGATTGGAATATTTGGTTGGCTAAATTTTTGGTTAAATATATTTAGAGGAATCTTCTTACGTGTTCGGTTATTATCTAGGAGTACTTTACTGCTTTTATCATATGACCGTTAAGTCAACTAAAATGATCATGAGACAATTAGATACGTTCTGTGATCTAAAAATTGTACTCAAAAACCTCATTTACCAGATGAAGCTGCGAAACCCAAGTAATTGCTTACTTTTCCATACAGACCGACCGTACTAATAAATTGAAGTGAGTAGAAACAATATTAACTATTGCTTAGACCATACTAAGGAAATTTAGTCCTTCCCCCCTAAAGTAATGTATGACCAAGTCAGTCCTTCCCCCAAATACACAGCCAGTTGGTTCTTCCCCTTAATGGCGATTTACCCAACACATGAATCATGATTTTGGAACATGTCTACAGGAAATGGGGCAATCATTAGGACCGGATTTAAATATTTATAAATTAATATTTATTTAATTTTTTGTATAATTTTTTTTAAGTAATAATATTGAATTTCAATAATGACTTTGTCTAGAGAACTATGAGAGAGAGAGAGAGAGAGATTATTGACTATATTCACCTTCTTTTTTTTCTTTTTTTTTTTTTCTTTTTTTTGGTGTTTGGAAGATTGGAAATTTGCACTCTAAAAGTGCCGCAAATAGAGTAAAATGCGTTAATACTAATAGAGTGCCCAACATTTGAAGAAGGATCGTTTTTTTAAATTATTTTTTTTATTGATTAAAATTTTAGGGCTTCATAAAAATTTATCAATGTTAAATATATAGAGAGTGCATTCCATTAATTTGTCAATAGAGAACATCATTTATTTATTTATTGCCAAGTGAAGGGGACTAATTTAAATAAAATTTCTACACTTTAAGATAGATACATAGGAGTATATTCTAATAGTATATAGAGGGGATCCTTTTTCTCATTTAGGAGCCTTAGGCCAATGCCATTGCCTAAGTGAGCTAGTGTTTGAATAAAAATATTCCAAAATTTTGCGGATAAAGAGAGACTAATGTTGATAACTGCTAGGCCATCGGTATTAGTAATTACTAATTAGTTCAAAAATTAGACAATGATTTTTGAAAATTAAATAATAGTCTGTCTTGAACTCAGTCTTTGGCTCTCCACAACTTTTGTTTTCTGCCCCAACAAGGTCAATTGAATTGAAGACATAATTTCTTTTAAAAAAAGGAATTGAAGATATAAAATGAAATAATATATTATTCACGCTTAACAGACATGCAGGCGTCACATAACATAAGAGTTGTCGTATGAGATCATTTTTTTTTTATTAGGAAGAGAGAAGAAAGATAAATAAATATATAAATAAATAAATGGAAAACCGAGGGTAAAGGAGGGTTTGTCGCTTTGTGCTCGATTAAAGATATTATTAATTCATGTCTCTCTCTACTTGTCACTGATATATAGGTTTGATGTTTGGTGTCCGTTCAATTATTTTCTTGACTAATTTGCCTTTAGGGGAAGGATTAACTGGCCATGTCTTTGTGAAAAGGACTGACTATACATTATTTGGGGGGAAGGACAGTTGGTCATCCATTAGGATTGAATTAGGATAGCATTAAAGCAAAAATGGATGCTGAAGTTCTTGTTCATATGTTTATGAGTTTATCAACTATTAACCTTATGTTGGAACCCCTTCTCAAATACACCTATTACATATAAAATAATAATAAAAAAGGTAAAGTACTTAGAAAGATAACAATTAGGTAAAGAAAAATAAGTAAATATTTTATATGCGTTGCACCCCAATTTATTCGATGTTAGTACTAGATTATAAATCTAGTAATGGAAATATTTATACTTGATAACTTCATCTCAAGTTGACAAGTAATATCATTGATATTTTCACCAACAAATTAATACAATGAACCCCTGCGAAAGTGGTTGGATGCACCAACTACTGGAAATAGGATTTCTCTCCAACCTATTAGGGTGTTGATTATTTCACATCCAATAGTGTTTATTGATCACTCTTTCACATTATATTAACATTCTTTCATATCATATACATAATATGAACATTTGGTCCGAAAGTGTGGACATTGGGTGAATCATCTCACATTTTGGAATATGAAACAATGACTACTATTGAATAAATATTAGGAAAAAAAAATCAAATTCTAATATAAGAAGGGGCAAATAGATTAACAAATCCATATAAATAACCTTTAAGAAATTTGGGACGGGCCTAGGGGTTTATCTCATGCTTAGTATCAAGCACAAGATCAGCTACGGACATTAGAAAATTGCACATGTAAACAACAAGCGAAGGTATAAATCCACTATAAGTCAAAATAAAATGAAATAAAATTAAAATAAGATTATACTAGAAGCCACCAAAACTTAATACAAGGGCATTGTAAAAATGTTGTAAGATTTTTTGTATCCTTAAATTTTCATTATTTCAATTGGAATATAGATGAGTAGAGGAATTTTCCTACAAATTATGTTGTAGGAGAGATTGAGTTCACCTATGAACATAACAATTTCACAACTTACTGAATTATAAGATTGTGAGTAGTCTACATAAATTGGTGGGTCACACAGGGAAAAATATATCTACCACCCACAATAGCACAACTCAATAAGTTGTGAAATTGAGTGTGCAATTAGCTGTGTCCAACATATTTAGGGATTATTCTTCAACCTATTTAGTAGTTGTTTGTATTATGGTTATGATGATCTTTGCAATAGTTCAATTGCTTTGTTAACTAACTGGCGATGCTTGGGTATCAGCTTGCCGTGCCTTAGAAGGTAGCATCATAAGGTTTTAAAAAAATGGAAGTGTTGGCATAAAATAGAGAAACTAGATTGACTTAATTGTTCTACTTTTTAACTTTCTCACTTATGTTGACGTGCTGTCAATTGTTTTGTTGACTAACTGACCATTAGAGTGGAATGATTAACTAACCGTGTGTTTTGGGGAAGGACTAAATGGGGCATGCTGCATTAATGGGAAATGGGAAGGACTCACTTGTAAGAGCATCACGATTTGTTATTGAGATTGCATTTATTTCAAATTAAAATTTTTTTAATAATAAATATTTTCAAGAAAAAAATTTGTTTTAGTGGTTCAATTGCGTTCTTGAAAATGACCTGAAAAACATTTTCAAATATTTGGTTTGCATGGAAAATTTTTCTTAAAAAAAACATATTTTCATGTTGAAATAAAAATAATCCATAAAAAAAAAAATTCACCATTCCAACATTTTACCAAGTATAATCTCACAAAATTTAACAAAAATAACTCAAATCCATTAAGTAATCTCACAAAATTCTACTCTAGCCTAGCTAATTTAAGCGTATATATGTGAAGCTCCCTCTTAAAGACTTGAATCCCAGCCCTTACCTCCCCTCACACCCTACAAACACTTGTACTTATGAAGCGACTATCGCGCCATGAGTGTGCGTTTGTGCAGCCTAAGAATAAAAATTTAGGACTAATCGATGTTAACATTAATTGAAAGATTGATTATAATTGTTGAACTATAGAAATAAGATAAGACTGCAAATTCTCCTTAAATAATTGAGGAGTTTTTGATGAACTAAATAATTGAGGAGTTAGTTAAAGTAATAAGATAAGACTACATATTCTCCATAGACAATTGAGGAGTTAGTTGAAGTGTTAGAAAGAGTTAGTGGAGCGTGTTGAATGGAGCTGAGTATTCAATCCATTCATAGCCTTATTGCTATTGCTCCTGCACGAAATTCCACTAATATTAGATAAGCTATTAGATTTAGAATAAAATAAATTAATTGCAATTGATCATGTTTTGGTTGTTTTCCACAAAATAGGGGAAGTATGCAAGGTTGCCAACCAAAGCACAATTCTACTTCAAGAATAAGGCTCTTAGCATTTTTTTTATTTATAATAATTTGATAATTAAAATAAGAGATGGGGGATTTAATAAAATTAATTCTAAAATGGATGCTAAAATGGATGTTGAAATTCTTGTTCATATGTTTACGAGTCCATCAACTATTAACCTTATGTTGGAACCCCTCTTATTTGACTATAGAAACCTGCTAAGGTCCTTCCTTAACTCTACCATGATTCATTTATTCAAAGAAGCAAATAGATATGTCAATAGTTTAGCCAAAATTGGCAGGTCAAAATGGCCAAATACAATCTTTGACAGAAATATTTGATCTTCCACTGTATGTGAAATAATTAGAAATGCACCACTCTTTTGTAACTCAAGTTTTCCATGCAACTCGAGTTCCAGGAACTTAAGTTCTTTGAAAAATAGTCACTGAGTTTCCCGTGTAACTCGAATTCCAGAAACTTGAGTTTTAGAAAAAATAGCACGGCAAACTTGAAGGCTATTTTTCAAAGAACTTGAGTTCCTAGAACTCGAGTTATACAGCAAACTGAGTTCCAAAAGAGTGATACATCCATATATATATTTTCAAAACAGTGGTAAATCGCCAAATATTTCGGCCAACGGTAATCTTTGGCCATTTTAGCCATACAACCTAATAAATATATATATATATATATATATATATATATATATCATCACTCTTGACATATATTATGAGAAAATTATTACTTAATTATTTGTTTATTATACTTACACTAAAAAGTATTTTGACATTTAATAACAAATTGAGGGGGCCAAGTTGTATTTTCCCAAGGAGCTACTTGTAAATATAATTATATCATATAGTAAAATAGATATTTTTCAAAATGTTGGGGGGACCTTGGCCCCCTCTAGTCCCTTTGATCCTCCGCCACTGGAAATTGAAATCAAATTTTATGGAAAATGTTAAAAAGAATGGGGTCGTCATTTACACGAGTCTCTCTTGATCAGTTACGTTTGGAAGCATTTTCATTCAACACCTCAAGAATTATGGACTCAATAATGTTAGGGAGCCAACAAAATAATTACTACAGTTTCACAACATTTCAAATTATCCTACCACCTGTTCACCACAATTTGCAATTCAAAAAAAATTTTAAGATCCATATGTGAGGTGGCAGCAGGTTGATTTAAAATGGTTGTAAATTTTTATTGTGTCCCAAAAAGAACTTTTATAAACTACATCAGCATATTTTTATATATGCCAACAAGCTTGATATTTTATTGACATAGCAGATCAATTATTACAGGCACATATATTTTCAGTATAGATAATTACAAATTTGTTCAAATAGGATGGATTAATACTTTCAGGTATTTCCAAGACATCCAAAGTTGAAATACCCTCCCCATTGTAACTTAAAAAAAAAATAAAAAAGGAACAAACAAGATGAATTAGATCTTCTAGAGTTCGAAAATCATTGTCTACGAGAGTAATGCTTTTGTTTTGTTTTTGTTTTTGTTTTTTTCCTTTTTTAAGAGAGTTGAGTAATGATTTTGTAAGTAAATGATAGTTAGATCATTCTTTAAATAATAATAATAATAATAATAATAATAATAATAATAATAATAATAATAATAGTAGTAGTAGTGTATTACTCTATTGAACTTTGTCTCCAACATATACTAAAAAATATTTACTAAAAGTTTGTTTTTCATCCTTAAATTATTTAAAAAAATTATTCTTTTATCCCTATTTTTGTTTCTAAACTATTGAAAAAATTATTTACAAAGTTTAAGAATGAAAAAAAAAAACTTTTTTAATTTTAAGGACAAAAATTTTTTTTTGATAAAATTTAGAGACTAAATTAGTATTTTATCCAACAACAAATAATTACATTTTCCTCTCTATTTCCTAACCACCTTTTTCATATCACTCTTTTCGTAACAAATTCTAAGTGGTAAGTTATTATTGGTTGTTATAGGTGGCAAAAAAGTAATTTAAGTTGTATATTCAAATTATAACCAATAACAACTTATCAGTACCACCTATGATTTGTTATTAAAATGTTGTGAAAATATTATAGACATAGTACTCTTCTTTTCATTCGGACCAAAACACAAAATACATGTGATTGTCAAAAAGGTACTAATGATCTGTTGGATGCTTTTGATTTTATTTTTTCAAACATGATTTTATTTTCTTCAATATGCTTTTGATTTTATTCTACTTGTCATTTGTCATAATAGGTTATTTTATGATGTGTGGTGTCCTCTCAATTGGGGCAGGAATTTCTTGGTCTTGTAATGTATATTAGTGGAGAACAGGAGAAGGACTAACTGACCGTGCATTTGGGGGTGAAGGAGACTTGACTTAACTTCCAGTGCATTAATAGAGGCATCATTTCAAGTATAAAAAATAAAGCACCGACTTGGGTCTTGCATTAGGGGACACACTAATTGCGAAATGACAGGCTCGTTGTAGTGCATTAGGAGGTCAAATTTTGTGTATGTAACATAAGAAGTTATAAGTAAATATTGTACTCACAATTGGTTTTATAAAAAATAAAGCACCGACTTGGGTCTTGCATTAGGGGACACACTAATTGCGAAATGACAGGCTCGTTGTAGTGCATTAGGAGGTCAAATTTTGTGTATGTAACATAAGAAGTTATAAGTAAATATTGTACTTGCAATTGGTTTTTATGCAGCGCATCAGGCGGTAGAATTTGTTGACTTCAATTAGCCCAACAAAACCATTTCCTGCAGAGCTATAAATATTTTCCTATAACAAAATTCAATCTTATAATAAATGTTCAACAAGTTTGCTGAGCTCAATTAATCCTCGTTCCCGTACCTGGTGCCTATTTGCAATGGTGAATTCTTGGAGTATTTTCTTTGACATTCTGAAATCCCAATTTCAGATCCTCACTTGGTCTCTTTTATTAGTTTTTCCTTTTTTGGGGGCAAATTACCATGGCAGACGTCTCTTATGCTTTGTTTTTGTATTCTTATCTCTCTTGTGGTTAATAAATAAATTTATAATATTAATCGTATCATCAAATTAAATTAAATAAAATGATTTATTTACCCAATTTAGCACATGCCCAAATCACACAATGGCCACTGTTTCCTCAAGAAAACGCGGTGGACAAGCCAGTAGAAATTATCAAGGTTTGTTTGATCGATCGTCAATGCTTTAATGCATGCAATTCTAGTTATCATGTGCAAACTTATACTAATTTTAAATAATTGTGGACTTCAGTTAGCTCAACTGCTAAAATTTTTAATGGTTGAATATAAGATTTGGGGTTCAATCCCCGTCTACACCAAAAACTGATTGGTGTCTTAATCTGATGATAAAATAACACAATCATAAAAAACGGACACCATACGTTGAAACTCTAAAAAAAAATATTAGAATAATTATTTAGTATTCTAGGAGTACAATAAATGTGTGCTACCCCATCTTACAAGATAGTTGGTCTCACTAATTAAATTCATGGTAAGAACCATTAATCATGTGAGAGAGGAGAGCACACATTTTTTGTGCTCTAGGACCACTAAATAATTATACATAATATTATTATTTTACAGGTTTGTGGAACATCAAGCTGTGAAGAAAATCATTGAATGAATCATGTAAAAGATACTTTGATATCAAATAAATTGGAGGAAATATAAAAATTATATATTGTATATGCGGAAGCATAAAATAGAATAGTACAAGAATATAAAAAAAGATTACGTGGTCCGATCTCCACAGAGGAAATTTGAGTTAATAAGTCTTTTCCTCATTTGACCATTTGAGCTGTTTGACATGCAATATGTTTACATGTTTTAATAATGGATTCCTAGAAGAAAAAAATGTGGGTCAAATTTGTATGGTATTCATTAAATTGTTTTCTTGGAAAGTTTAAATTTGATATGAAGTTGGTTCTTGTTCTTTTGAATTACTCATGAAGTATTATAGCAAGTTCTAGCCCATATCTTCTTCTTTTTTTTATTAGTTTTTTTAATTGAAGGCTCTAGGTTGAAACTTAGCTGGTTGATATTATGTTACTACCATTTTTTAATCAATTAACCATAATTTTAAAAATTCTTCTCATGTAGGCCTAAATTTCTCTTAATAAGCGGGGCCTAACACATTTAACGTTTTTAATGGGAGATGTAGTAGAATTAGGAATTAAACTCAAAACATCTTGTTAGGGGAAAGCATCATTTGACAAATATGAATGAAAGATTGACTTGGAAGAGAGGGTATCTCATGAGATAGTGTCATGACTACCCTTTCACAACACACATCTATGCATTTGGCAATGTCCTTGCTGAATGGACTAATTTTCAACTTTCCAAATTGTGGTGCATTAGAGATGATGACACTATTGCAAAATTTCATTTTCATCTTTGAAAAGGTCAGAACTAAGAATTTCATTTGACCATTTTCTGTTCCGGACCACTAAAACTTGATCTCCCAAAATTAAGTAGCTAGAAAATGAAAGTAAAAAGAGGAAGGTGTGATTTTGATAAAATTGTCATTCCCCACCTACGAGCAAGTTTTTTTTTGTCTTTTGATTTTTTAGTTTCTTGTAGTTCACTTGGTTCTAGGTTTCTTTTTCCTTGTTTTTTTTTTTTTTTTTTTTTTTTTGTGTGGTCATCTAACTTTTTCTCTTTATTGTTTCTATCTGTTTCTGCTGTTCTCGTTCTTTTTCTTTTTTTTTTTTCATATTTTTTGGATCCACTTTTCTATCATCTCAATCAAAAAAAATATAAGAGAAAACTACATCTCTTCTATCCTCTCATTTGTCTATCCTTTTTCCCATTTTTTATTGTCTTAAATTTTCACCCTTCCTACGAACGGACCCATTACATTAATCTCTCTTTATTAGCTAGATTTTGGAAACTTTTTCATTCAAGCACCTTAAGATATATGGGCTACATGTTCTTATGTATAAAACTTTTGTGAAGACGCTTTATGTTTAATCGATAGTCCAAAATGGGCATTTGCCCCTTTTGCCCAAAGATGTAATAAAATGCCCTTGTTTTGAAACTATCTAGCAAAATGCCCCTGTTTTGAAACTCGATTTTTAAAAAATCGAGTTTCAATGTAAAACTCGATTTGATGAAAATCGAGTTATTTGGAAAAATTCACATAGAACTCAAGTTCCATAAATTTTTTTTTTTTTTTTTTTTAAGTTTGATTGCCTATAACTCAATATTTAGAAAATCGAGTTTCAAAACAGGGGTATTTTGCTAAATGGTTTCAAAACATGGGCATTTTGCTACATCTATTGCACGAAAGGGGCAAAAACCCATTTTTGCCTAGAAAGATAACTATTAGGTAAAGAAAAATAAGTAAATATTTTATATGTATTGCACCTCAATTTATTCAATGTTAGTACTAGATTATAAATCTAGTAATGGAAATATTCATACTTGATAATTTCATCTCAAGTTGACAAGTAATATCATCAATATTTTCATCAACAATTACAATGAAGCCCCCTACAAAGTGGTTGGATGCACCTAGAGGTGGCAATTCGTGTTCACATGTCGGGTTCGTGTCGTGTCAACTCATACGTATTTGACTATATAGGTCAACACTAACCCGACGTGTTTATTAAACGGGTCAAGATTCCTCAACCCTAACACGACCCATTTATTAAACAGGTCAGTCGTGTCGACCTGTTTATCTAATTTTATCAAAATAAAGAAAAATATTTATGAAAAAACAAACAAATAAATATTTTAAATATAAAATTCAAAATTAATGAGTAAATGCATCACAAATAATCATTCAAAACTAAAGCATATCTCAATATCATAAATAATCAATCACAATATGTCAAAGAAAATAAACTACAACAACTAATAAGTTTATATACCTAGGGTTTGAATAGTATATTGGTAAAATTTTATTTAATTAAATGGGTCAGACGGGTTAAACGGGTTCCATAGGTTGAACCCTAACCCAACCCGTTTATCAAACGGGTTTGTCGTGTCAACCCGAATATGACATGAACCCATTAAGCCTCAACCCATAACTTGCTAATTTCATGTCGTGTCATGTCGGGTTCGCGAGTCGTATCCAATTTTGCCACCCCTAGATGCACCAACTACTGGAAATAGGGTTTCTCTCTAGCCTATTAGGGTGTTGATTATTTCACATCCAATAGTGTTTATTGATCACTCTTTCACATTGTATTAACATTCTCTTTCGTATCATATGCATAATATGAACATTTGGTCCGAAAGTGTGGACATTGGGTGAATCATCTCACATTTTGGAATATGAAACAATGATTACTATGGAATAAATATTAGAAAAAAAAAATCAAATTCTAATATAAGAAGGGGCAAATAGATTAATAAATCCATATAACCTTTAAGAAATTTGGGTCAAGCCCAGGGGTTTATCTCATCCATAGTATCAAACACCAGATCAGCTATGGACATAAGAAAATTGCACATGTAAACAACAAGCTAAGATATAAATCCACCATAAGTCAAAATAAAATGAAATAAAATTAAAATAAGATTATACTAGAACCCACCAAAACTTAATACAAGGGCATTGCAAAAACATTGTAAGATTTTGTTGCATTCTTAAATTTTCGCTATTTCAATTGGAATATAGTTGAGTAGAGGAATTTTCCTACAAATTATGTTGTAGGGGAGATTGAGTTCGCCTATGAACAACCATTTCCACACTCAATTTCACAACTTACTGAGTTATAAGATTGTGAGTAGTGATCTACATAAAATGGTGGGTTGCACAGGGAAAAATATATCTACCACTCACAATTGCACAACTCAATAAGTTGTGAAATTGAGTGTGCAATTAGTTGTGTCCAACATATTCGAGGATTATTCTTCAACCTATTTAGTAGTTTGTATTTTCTTTTTTTCTTTTTTCTTTTTTTTTTGGGCTAAAATAAAGGTTTCTTTATTTCATAATTCCTACTTTTCACTAACAGCTTATGATGATCTTCGCAATCGTTCAATTGCTTTGTTAACTAACTGGCCATGCTTGGGTATCAACTTGCCGTGCATTAGAAGGTAGCATCATTTTAGTGTTTAAAAAAATGGAAGTGTTGGCATTAAATATAGAAATCAGATTGACTTAATTGTTCTACTTTTTAACTTTCTCACTTATGTTGATGTGCTTTCAATTGTTTCGTTGACTGACTGACCATTAGAGTGGAAAGATTAACTAGCCGTGTGTTTTGGGGAAGGACTAAATGGGGCATGCTGCATTAGTCGGAAATGGGAAGGACTGACTTGTACGAGCATCACGATTTGTTATTGATATTGCATTTATTTCAAAGTAAAATTTTTTTGATAATAAATATTTTCAAGGAAACAATTTGTTTTAGTGGTTCAATTGCGTTCTTGAAAATGTCCTGAAAAACATTTTCAAATATTTGGTTTGCAAGGAAATTTTTTCTTTTAAAAAATCATATTTTCATGTTGAAATAAAAAATAATCCATGATAGAAAATTCACCATTCCTACATTTTACAGAGAATAATCTTGCAAAATTTAACGTAAATAACTCAAATCCATAGAATAATCTAGGAAAATTCTACTCTAACCTAATTTAAGTAAATATATGTGTAAAACTCTCTCTTAAAAACTTGAACTCCAGCCCTTACCTCCTCCCCACTCTCCACTCTCCACAAATACTTATGAAGTGACCATCGCGCCAAGGGTATGTGTTGGTGCAGTCTAAGATTGAAAATTCAAGACTAATCAATGTTAACATTAATTGGAAGATTGATTATAAATGTTGAACATAGAAATAAGATAAGACTACAAATTCTCCATAAATAATTGAGGAGTTAGTTAAAGTAATAAGATAAGACTACAAATTCTCCATAGACAATTGAGGAGTTAGTTGAAGCGTTAGAAAGAGTTAGTGGAGCATGTTGAATGGAGTTGAATATTCAATCCATTCTTAGCCTTATTGCTATTGCCCCCGCACGAAATTCCACAAATATTAGATAAGATATTAGATTCAGAATAAAATAAAATAATTGCAATTGATCATGTTTTGGTTGTTTTCCGCAAAATAGGGGAAGTATGCAAAGTTGCGAACCAAAGCACAATTCTACTTCAAGAATAAGGCTCTTAGCATTTTTTAATTAATTTATTTATAATATGATAGTTAAAATAAGAGATGGGGGGATTTGAATCAAAGTTTTAAATTCCGTTTCATTCATGTTGTTCCAGTCTGAATATTCTGTTCTGGTGCTTAATCCAATGCACTAACCTCCTTGTTCCATTTCAATCTAAATTCCGGTTTGTTCTAGGCTATTTCGGTGTTTTGGACAAATTTTGATTATTTCGGTCTCTAAATTTCGACCTATTTCGGATTGTGTTGGATTTTTTAAAACAATGAAGTCCAAAATTCATCATTTGACTCATTTTATTTCCATATCATATTTTATAATTTGTTTTGGTTAATTGGATATAATGAAATATAAAGTCATAAATATATAAATTATGTATACGTGTGTGTATATATATTTGGCGTGTAATGTCAAAATGGTGCACTGAAACGCACCGATACCGGAATATTCTGCTCCAATTGTTAATCTAGAACAATCTCAAGAACGGAATTCAAAAACCTTGATTTGAGTCCTGGATGCTATGAAAACACCAAAAATGCCAACCAATTCAAGTATAAGGCTCTTAGAATTTTCCCTTGTCCAATAATTGTTCTGTCATCGATTCTATGCCTTGGCACAATTGATTGTGGCTTGTAATCAGGTAGAATGGTCATGTTTGATATTGCCCTCTGTTTCATTAAGTTGATAGAAATACACCACATAACTCTGCACATGAGAACTCTATGTTTGTGGATACTAGACTACTAGTACTAGTACTAGTAGTATACACATATGGGACTCGGATTAATTAATATTCATGTATAAAGTGATATCATCGAATTATGACAAAAGGATAGGCAATAAAAATTATATATATATATATATATATATATATCCACCAGGGAAGCTTATTGTAGTGTAGAACCGAATTTAGTGCCAGTGTTTCAAAGATTCTTAAAAATAAAAATAAAAAAAAAACAAAAAAAAAACATTAGAATGCAAACATAATGGATTCTGAACACCATATATAACTAAATCAAAAAGATTATATTACACATTAATTTGTGAAAATTTATATGTTATATCTCTGATTGATTGGATATTAATTGGATATATGTTGTATGAGTGTGTATTGATTTGAGCCTCACTTCAGACATATACTAAGTTGATTAAGAATTTATTAATAACAATGACTTTCAATAATGACTAGACTAGTCCATAGCATGGATTGGGGGCCCTTTTTTTCTTTTTCTTTTTCTTGTTCCTTTTTTTTTATATATAGGAAGATTGTATGTATATGCAATTATGTATTCCTTACATATTGAACTTCAAGAATTTTGGTTAAAAATTTTACTTTAAAAAGTTGGAGGACACAATATGGTTCAAGACGTTGATGAGCGAGGGGCATCGTTGGGCATGGGTCAAGAAGAGCTACAATGCAAGCTCCACTAGAGCGCTCTCAGGCAAATTTAAAAGAGCTACTGCTTCTACAAACCTTTGTCGTTGTAATTAAATTGTAATGTCTCGCAAGTTCATTGCCGAATGAAGCTCTACTTTTTCTGTTAGTTTTGGTTTTTACAAAAAAATCTTTCGTTATTGAGTCCCGAAGTGATCGAATATGTTACATTCAATACAATTATTTCTTTGAAATATTCTAAATTTCTGCAGCGGAATTAGGAATTAGGAGAGGATGATCCTTTGCTATTTGGGCTTGCTTTGGGTGAATAGTGACGATATAAACAAATAATAAAGAAACTATAAAATACTAAATGTGAATGTTCTTAACCTGTTAAAATAAAGATAAGGAAATATAATGATGAAGACAAAATAAAATTTTTTTTTTTTTGTTAACTTAATATTTATTCATAATTCATGATCCATGTATAATCTATAATCTATAAATATATATATATATATATATATAAAGTCAAAAGTTTTGACTCTTTTGTTGTATTCTATTAGTTTTTACATATAAGTTTTTGAAAGCTTAAATATTTAAATTCTATGTTTATATCCTCCATTAAAATATTATCAGTCATATTTAATTTAAATAATAGAGTAAATGATCTAATAATAAATATATACAAACATAATCATATAAATATCTATAAATAAATATTATAATTATCAAATTTTATATTTAAATATTAAAAGTAAAATGGAAAGAAGAATCATATTTTGCTGAACTTTTCAATGCATTACATGAATATTGACTAGTGAACCATTATTTTTAAAAGAAGCGATAGTTGTGTTTTGATATGATGATTTAAATTTGAAGAGCAAATGTTATTACATATTGCTCAATACAAATTTTTATTAAACATACATCATTTCTTACATTATTATTTTTTTTTCGTAAAGTACGATCTTTTTATTCGACTTTATAGTGGCCAAAAGAGTTTAGGACGCATTGGATATCAAATATCAGTGGCACTAAATCTGATTTTTTTTTTTTTTTTTTTTTTTTTGGTGCTTCTTCCATCTAAGCAGTTGAAAGGGAACTATGAATCCCAAGCTATTTTCAAGCATCCGTATATTCTCTGAAAGATTCTGTTCCCATAAGCCATCTAGCTTATTTAGCTTCACAAGAATAAATTTGAAGGTAACAAAATATTATGGTCGCAAAACATAATTAGGGCTGATTTAGAACAACATCCACTCCCATTGTATAAAGAAAGGAGCAGACTTTTACGCAATTGCAACAAATAGTTCTACCAAACCTCCTAAGAACCCAAGTAAAAGTGAAATGGAACAAACCCATGCCAGGATGGATGAAGATCAATATACTTAAAATACTCCAATTTTTCCAAACACATCTTTTTAACACTCATCATTCAGTTCTGCCTTTACTTTTTGTTTCAAAAAAAAAAAAAAAAAACGAAAGTCAACAAGTGCGGCTAAACCATTTCCATCAGCGGTTGGGATTGGTTTTTTTTTTAAAAAGCGGCTGGGATTGGTTTAAAAAAAAAAAACAAAAAACAAAACAAAACAAAAAGTCAACAAGTGCGACTGCACAGTAAAAATTATAATGTTATTTACAAAAATGCCATTGAAAACAGAGTTTTGGAAACTGAAAACAGCCAAAATGTGTTTTCAGTTTCTATAACTCATAACTCAAAAATCAGAGAATTGAGTGATGGAAACAGAGTTATGGAAACAGAGTTATGGTGCTTCCAAACGGACTTTGAGTTATTGGTCCCACCATTTTTGAGTTATGAGTTATGGAAACTAGAAATCGAAACGGCTCCTTAAGGACCACTTCTAGTATTAAGGCAGAACTTTGGGTCCTTAAAAATGACCTTATTCTAGCTCTGTAGTTGGAATTCAATAACATTAATGCAAAAATGGATGCTAAAGTTCTTGTTCATATGTTTATGAGTCCATCAACAATTAACCTTATGTTGAAACCCCTCTTAGTTGACTATAGGAACCTGCTAAGATCCTTCCTTAAATTTACCGTGACTCATATATTCAAAGAAGCAAATAGATGTGCCAATAGTATAGCTAAAATTGACAGGCCAAAATGGCCAAATAACTTCTTTGGTGGAAATATTTGACGATCTACCACTGTTTGCAAAATAATTAGGAATGTACCGCTCTTTTTGAACTCGAATTTGTGAAACTCGAGTCCTTTGAAAAATAGTCACCAAGTTTGCCATGTAACTTGAGTTCCAAGAACTCAAGTTCCATAAAAAATAGAATGGCAAACTTGAAGGCTATTTTTCAAAGAAATCGAGTTACACGGCAAACTAGAGTTCCAAAAAAGTGGTACATCCATATATATTTTCAAAACAGTAGTAAATCGCCAAATATTTCAGCCAACATTGGTCTTTGGCCATTTTGGCCTCACCACACAATTAATAGACTCCTTTATTTTGTATGAACCACCATTTGTGGTGAAAAATTGGCTCACTTTTGATTAAGTTGAACTATTTTAGGAATAATAAATATATTTGTGATTAGTTAATATTATGATCTATTTAATAGAAAAAATCTTATAACTCTTGATTCGATCCTTTAATTCTTCATCTAATCCACTATTTCTTTTCCTTGACGTACATTGGAATTTTTTTAACCCAATCAGTATCCTTACTCTAGGCCAAAATGGCCAAATACCACCATTTTTATAAATTTATAGCAAAAAAGCACTGTTTCGGAACTAAATGAGAATGTACCACTTTTAATGTACGAGCTCACTAAATTCGAGTTCTAAACGGTACTTAAGTTTAATAAACTCGAGTTCCTAGTTTCATTCCACCGTGGCGCTGCTGACCTAGAATTTGTGTAATAAAAAAAATAATGTGGTACTCGAGCTTGGTAAACTCGAGTTTCTTATAATATGAAACTCGAGCATACCAAGCTTGAGTTCTTTGTAAATAAAATGCTAGGTATTTTTTTTCTAAGCTACTCGAGCTCACCAAGATCAAGCTCCTTACAATTTTTTTTTTTTTTTGGGATAAGCAACAAATAAACATAAACATAAAAATAAAAATAAGTAATATGGAACTCGAGCTTGGTAAACTCGAGTTCTTTATAATTTTTTTTGGATAATCGACAAATAAACATAAACATAAAAATAAGTAGCATAAAATTATTCTAGCATTCTCCATAAAATTATTTTCTGCTCAGCATTATTTAAAAATTGTTCACTCTCTTTTCTGCATAAATTATTTTTTGTTCACTATTTAAAATTTTGTTCATTGTTTTCTCATAAAACACCTCCTGCAATTGTGTTCTCCAAATCTAAAAACCAAACCTATATGCTTTTAAATATGCTTTTTCATGTTCAAATTTCACAGTAGTTTGTTTTCAAGTTTATCAAAGACTGAAGTTTTTATTCAAGTAAGATTTACTAGTTTCTGTTTTCATATTCCATACTCCATTTTAACCTTATTTTGAATATATCTCTTTTGCTATTTACTTCTTTATTATCTATTTTATCATTGTTTATGCTTCAATATTACTGCTGTGCTCTCTTCTGGGTAGTCATTGTTATTAGAGCATCCAGATCATAAAACACCTAATGAACAGTGAATAATTTATGCAGAAAAAACAGTGAACAATTTTTCAAATAATTTTGAACAGAAAATAATTTTATGCAGAATGCTAAAAGTAGTTTATGCAGAAAATAGTGAACAATTTTTATGAGAAAACTGTGAACATGATGTCGCACCAACTGCGACATGAGTAGTTTTTTGAAGACACATCACCAGCTCGCTACTGTAGCACCGACTGTAGTCATACGAACCACATGCACCAACAAACGCCACTGTTTCACACGTGCTACTCAACAGCTCGGCATAATTTCACACAGTCTAGTCATATCATCCACATTCACATGAATACTTAAATATATGAATAATCGTACCCTAGTGCTAGGGAAAAAGCACTGTGTCAATTAAATATGATGCTCTATTCAAGAACACTGCAAGTTTGTAGATGTATACAACTTTCCATTGAATTTTCAACGATTTTGTACTAGTCATATCATCCACATTCACGATTTTGTACTTTCAACGAAATCAAATTTCTCAACAAGTCCAAAATATTTGTAGATGTATACAACTTTCCATTGAATTTTCACGATTTGGTACGTTCAACAATTTCGATTTTCCATTAAGATTTCATGATTTTGTACGTTCAACAACTTCAGAATTTTCATCAAATCAGGATGATTAGTACATTAGTACACAGTTTTAAATTGAATTTTCATGATTTTATACATTTGATGACTTCAGCTATGGAAACAAATTTGGACGATTTGTACATCTAATGTAATTAATTTTTCATTGAGTTTACTCATTTTGGTATGTTCTTCAATTTTAATTTGAATTTTCACAATTTTACACACTCAATGAATTCGAATTTTTCAACAAATTCGTACTATCTGTACATCTAATGTACACCATTTTTCCTTGAGTTTTCATGGTTTTGTACATTCAACGAATTCAAATTTTTAAACAAATTCATACGATCTGTACAACTAACATACATACTTTTCCATTGAATTTTCATTATTTTGTACTTTCAATGAAGTCAAATTTCTCTACAAGTCTAGACTATCTGTACATCTTATGTACACCTTCATGATTTGGTACGTTCATTGATTTTCCATTGATTTTTCCCAAATTTCTACATTCAACTAATTCGAACTTTTTTACAAATTCAAATTATTCAAGGCATTTACCATTAGGTGATTTATGCGAAATTCTTCCTTCATGGAGTTTGTCCATTATTCATATGGTTACATATTTAAAAAAACACAAAAACCATTGAAGTGCAATAACTGCGCCAATGCTAAAAACAGTTTATGCAGAAAACAGTGAACAATTTTAATTAATACAAAAAATATATTTCATGAATGCAGTAAGAAAATTCGAATATACAGTAAACATGATGTGTAGAGAGCAAATTTTATTAATGCAGAAAAATAGATCCGATTATTGTGAAATTCAAACAAGAAAAAGCATTCAGATTTGACGTTTAAATTTAGAAAACACGATTTCACTAGGTGTTTTATGAGAAAATAGTGAACAATTTTTTAAATAGTGAACAGAGAATAATTTATGCAGAAAAGAGAGTGAACAATTTTTTAAATAATGCTAAACAGAAAATAATTTTATGCAAAATCCTAGAAATAGTTTATGAAGAAAATAGTGAATAATTTTTATGAGAAAACAATGAATAATTTTAATTAATGCAGAAAACAGATTTTATAAATGTAGTAAGCAGATTTGAATATACTAGAAACATGATGTGCAGAGAGCAAATTTTATTAATATAGAAACAGATTTTATCAATGCAGAAAAATAGATTCAATTATTTTGAAATTCAAACACAAAAAAGCATTCAGATTTGGCATTTAAATTTAGAAGACATGATTTCACTAGGTGTTTTATGAGAGAATAGTGAACAATTTATGCAGTGAACAGAGAATAATTTATGCAGAAAAGATAGTGAACATTTTTTTAAATAATGATGAACAGAAAATAATTTTATGCAAAATTCTAGAAATAGTTTATGCAAAAAACAGTGAACAATTTTTATGAGAAAACAATGAATAGTTTTAATTCATGCAGAAAACAAATTTTATGAATGCAGTAAGCAGATTTGAATATACAGTAAACATGATGTGCAGAGAGAAAATTTTATTAATGTAGAAATAGATTTTATCAATGCAAAAAAATAGATTCGATTATTGCGAAATTTAAACATGAAAAAGCATTTAGAATTGGCTTTTAAATTTAGAAAACACAATTTCACTAACTGTAAGTGTCACTCTTTACTATAAATTTATATTATATGTGTGTGAGTTTATCTAATATTAATTTTGTGCATTACTTTTTGTTATAATGTTATTTGTGTGAATAATGTGTGTGTGGATATTTGTGTGTAAAGTATAAATATAATATAATAATTAGGAAATAGAGAACACAATTGCAGGATGTGTTTTATGAGAAAACAGTGAACAAATTTTTAAATAGTGAACCGAAAATAATTTATGCAGAAAAGAGAGTGAAAAATCTTTAAATAATGCTGAACAGAAAATAATTTTATGGAGAATGCTAGAAATAATTTTATGCTATTATTTTTATGTTTATGTTTATTTGTCGATTATCCAAAAAAAAAATTATAAGGAACTCGAGTTTACCAAGCTCGAGTTCCATATTACTTATTTTTATTTTTATGTTTATTTGTTGCTTATCAAAAAAAAAAAAAACTGTAAGGAACTCGAGCTTGGTGAACTCGAGTACCTTAGAAAAAAAAAACCGAGCATTTTACTTACAAAGAACTCGAGCTTGGTATGCTCGAGTTCCATAATACAAGGAACTCGAGTTTACCAAGCTTGAGTACCACATTATTAATTTTATTGCACAAATTCCAGGTCAGCAGCGCCATGGTGGAATGAAACTAAGAACTCGAGTTTACTAAACTCGAGTACCGTTTAGAACTCAAGTTTAGTGAGCTCGAGTACATAAAAAGTGGTACATTCCCATTTAGTTCCGAAACAGTGCTTTTTTGCTACAAATTTCTGAAAATTGTGGTATTTGGCCATTTTGGCCCTTACTCTAGCCTATTTCCATAATGACCGTATTAAAAATGGGGCTGTCATCTAGAATTTTACATCTCTCTCTCTCTCTCTCTCTCTCTAGATTTTGCATTGTTTTCTATGACTTGTGTGAAGTGAAAAGCAGGTTGGGTTGATTGGGTTTTGAGTTTGACTCAACTGAGTTCAAGTTGAAAACATTCCATCCTAAATCAATTGCAAAACGGTTTGGGTTAATCAGGGTATAAGTTAGGTCAATCTCTTTCTGGTTGAATTGTATTTTCACTTAATAATAATGTACTTATTTTCATTTTATTATAAATACAAGAATAAATAACGAAATAGAAAAAATAAAAAGTTAAATCTTACAAATATTTTGACGGTTACACAATCCTGAGTTCAAAAATCTTGTCATCGCCACAAAATAACGAGAGAAAAAACTATGGACATAAGAAAATTGCACATGTTCACAACAAGCTAAGGTATAATCGCACTCCATGTCAAAATAAAATTAAATAAAATATTAAAATTGAAATAAGATTATTCCAAAACCCACAATAACTTAAAACAAGGCGATTGTAAAAATGTTGTGAGATTGTGTTGTATCCTTAAATTTTCACTATTGTAATATGTTGAGTGGAGGAATTATTCTACAAATTACGTTGTAAGAGAGACTGAGTTTGCTTATGAATACAACAATTCTCACACTTAATTTCACACCTTACTGAATTATGATATTGTGAGAAGTTCACGTAAGGTGGTGTGTCTCACAAGGAAAAAAATGTCCACCACTCACAATTTCACAATTCAGTAGATTGTGAAATTGAGTGTGTAACTAGTTGTATCCATCATATTCGAGGATTCTTCTTCAATCCGTTTAGTGGTTGTCTGTATTATAATTTTTTTTTCCGTTGCTGAAATGAAGGTTTCTTTATTTCATAATTCTTACTTGTCTCTAATAGGTTATGATGATCTTTGCAATTGTTCAATTACTTTGTTAACTAACTAGTCATGCTTGGGAATCAACTTTTCGTACATTAGAACGAAGTATCATGTTAGGTTTTAAAAAAATGAAAGTGTTGGTATAAAATATAGAAATCAGATTGACTAAATTATTCTACTTTTTTACTTTCTTTCTTATGTTGATGTGCTTTCAAATTTTCAATTGTTTTGTTGACTAACTGACCATCAGGGTGGAAAGATTAATTAGTCGTGTGTTTTGGGGAAGGACTAAATGAGTCATGCTGCATTAGTGGGAGATGGGAAGGACTGACTTGTTCGAGCATCATGATTTGTTATTGAGATTGCATTTATTTAAAAGTAAAAAATTTTGATAATAAATATTTTCAAGGAAACAATTTTTTTTAGTGGTTCAATTGTGTTGTTGAAAATGTCCTGAAAAACATTTTCAAATGTTTGGTTTGTATGGAACAGTTAAAAAAAAAAAAACATATTTTCATCCTGAAATAAAAATAATCCAAGAAAAAAATTTACCATTAATTCCAACATTTTACAGAGAATAATCTCGCAAAAATTTAACACAAAAAACTCAAATCCATAGTACCAACAAATCCACAATACCAATATCTACTGTGAATTTCACAAAATATAATATAACAAACAAAAAATTCATTATTATTTTTTGAAATACCTGTAAATATTGAAAATACATTCAAGAACACTTTACATCGAAATAAACGTAGTCTAAAATTGAAAATTTAGGACTAACATACGCGTCAGCATTAATTGGAAGATTGATTATAATTATTGTTGAACCATAGAAATAAGATAAGACCGCAAAATTCTCCATAAATAATTGAGGAGTTAGTTAAAGTAATAAGATATGACTACAAATTCTTCATAGACAATTGAGGAGTTAGTTGAAGTGTAAGAAAGAGTTAGTGGAGCGTGTTGAATGGAGCTGAATATTCAATCCATTCATAGCCTTATTGCTATTGCCCCTGCACAAAATTCCACTAATATTAGATATTAGATTCGGAATAAAATAAAATAATTGGAATTGATCATGTTTTGATTGTTTTCCACAAAATAGGGGATGTATGCAAAGTTGCGAACCAAAGCACAATTCTACATTTCTACTTCAAGAATAAGGCTCTTAGCTTTTTTTTTTTCTTATTATAATAATTTCATAGTTACAATAAGAGATGAGAAACTTGAAACTCTATCCTATTGGTAGTTGGAACCCAAGACTCCAAACATGTTTCATGCCAAATTCTGTCCTTTTTTTAATTGAGTTTAAAACTTTGAATTCTATACCAATTTCCATAAAACTTATATATTTATACTTTCCATTAAAATGTTGTCATATTTAATTTAAATAATAAAATAATAAATATATACAATCACAATCATATAAATAACTATCATAATTATCAAATTTTATATTTAAATATCAAAAGTAAAATGGAAATAAAAATCGTATTTTGTTGAAATTTTCAATACATTACACAGTATTCACTAATAACTCTTTTTGGTTTTTAAAGAAGCAACAGTTGCGCTTGGATATGATGATTTAAATTTGAAGAAAAAATGTGATTACAAATTGGTCAATACAAATTATTAATAAACATACACCATATTTTCTTACATTATTTTTTCTGTAAGGTAAGATCTTATGAGGCCAAAAGAATTTGGGAAGTACTGGATATCAATGGAACTAAACAGGATTCATAGTCTAAAGGGAACTATAAATCCCCCGCTATTATTTTCAAGTATCAGCATATTCCCTGGAAGATTTCGTTCCCACAACCATCTAGCTTATTTGGCTTCACAAAAATAAATTTGAAGGTAACAAAATATTACAACATCCACTCCCATTGTATAAAAGAAAGGAGCAATGTTTTATGCAATTGCAACAAATAGTTTTACCAAACCAATATGCCGTATTAAGCTTGCTCCAGTTGAATGGTGAATATAAACATATAAAAAGAAAGAATGTTTAGAGTGGTAAAAGAACTACGAAATGTGAGATGTAAAGTGCATTATAACAATAGTTAGTTAAATAGAAATTTTTTTATAAAGAGCTAAAAAAAATATATATATATATATATATATATATCTAAAAGCTGAAGCGTAGCATTTATAGTTGCTACACTTCTGTTGAACCACATCAACAGCCACGTTATCCATTTATTTTATATATTTTCTTTTCTCTATTTAAACTTTTTTTCTCCCCTATTCACAAAAAAAAAAAAAAAAAACTTTTCTTCTCCCTATTAATTCACACCTACTGTTACATTTTTTTCAACATTTTCTCTTCCTTTTTGTCTCTTTATCTCCCCACTATTCTCAACTTTACAGTTACACTCTCTTCCTCATTCTTATATTTTGACTTTTCTTCTCTCTATTTCATTTTGTATAAATTTGAAGCATAATATTTATTATTGTTACGCTCCTGTTGAGCCACATTAACAGTCACGTTATCTATTTATTTTCTATATTTTCTTTTCTCTATTTAAACTTTTCTTCTCCCCTATAATCAAAAAAAAAAAAAAAAAAAAAAACTTCTTCTCCCTATTAATTTACACCTACTGTTACATTTTTCCAACCTTTTCTCTTCCTTTTTGTCTCTTTATCTCCCAACGACTCTCAACTTATAGTTACACTTTCTTCCTCATTCTTATATTTTGACTCTTCTTTTTTTCATTTCATTTTGTATAAATTTAATATCATTTTCCTCATACAGTCCATATTTTCCCCCCACAAAACTGTGAGTTCTCTCTCTCTCTCTCTCTCTCTCTCTCTCTCTCTCTCTCTCTCTCTCTCTCTCTCTCTCTCTCTCTCTCTCTCTCGGTGGATTTTGTTCTTTCTTATACCTCTAATTAAGGTTTGATGGTTCTTTTTTCTTTCTTTTTTTATTCCTTTAGTTTCATTTTAATTTTGGCTAAGATAACATTATAATTTTGTGATGAGTTTTTATTATTATGATAATTTCCTTATTCCTTAAGAGATAAGAAATTTGAATATAAATTTGAAACTTATAAAATTTAGTTGTATATTAGGCAAATATAATACACTACAATAGAAGTTAGAAGAATTGGTTCACTTTAAAAAATATTAATCAACACACAAAAAATAATAAATGATACATTTGTAGAGAAAAAAATATTTTAAAAAATATTTGTAAAAATCTTTTAAAAAAAATAGACAATACTTAAAGTAATTGTTACTTTTATATATTACACTTTATAACATAAATTATTTCTCACGCATCGAGTGAGTCTTGCAGCTAGTTATCATAATTTTTTATCCATGTATAATTTATAATCTATAATCTATAATTATATATAAAGTCAAAAGTTTTGAAGATTTTGTTGTATTCTGCTAATTTTGACATATAAGTTTTTGAAAGCTTAAATATTCACACCCAATGTTTTATAACTCCATTAAAATATTGTCATGTCATGCTTAATTTAAGGGAAACTCAGATATAATATATTATGTGCTGTTCATTAAGTACTCCTTTTAAACTGTAGACACCTATCTAATTAAATAATTCTATTAACAGGCGTTAATACTTGCCAAATATTGTTAAAGGATTGTTGATTTAAAGAAACCATTGGGTTCTGAGATTGTGCATGAAAAATCTGAGTTTGTTGTCGATGTGATGCTCACGAGCCAATCCCTTTGCCATTCTTTGCTTGATTTTTATTAGAACTCTGAGAGTGTGGGTTTGAGAAGCATAATAGCCATCAAATTCTTTTGATTATTGACTTCTGAGATTGTGCGTGAGAAGTTCCAAGTCTAAGAAGCTATTAGGTTTTCTCATTGAAAGAGACAGTAAAAATAAAAGAAGAAAAAATAAAGAGACAGTGTTTAACTCCCGTTAGCTAAGTTATTCTAAAATTTAAGATGAGTACCTAAGAAACAGTACACAAGATAATATATCTAAGCTTTTCCCTCAATTTAAATAATAGAATAAATTATTAAATAATCAATACATACAAACATGATAATATAAATATCTATGAATAACTATTATTATCAAATTCTATATATAAATTGTGGCGGGCGAAATTGACAGCTAATAAACTAGATGGATGTTGACATGTTATTTTTGCACACACAATGTATTTTTAGAGGTAGAATGCAAACAAGATCAACCTTTTGAGTACCCAACTACAATACAACTAATAGTAAACAGATCAACTCGTAGTATGAAGTAAGCACACTAAAAAAGAGAAGGCCTTTATTAGCTAAGTGTTCATCATTGGGTTTAGTCCAAGGAAGGGTTTTACAGTTGGTCAATTTATCTTATGTTCTCTCTCTCTCTCTCTCTCTCTCTCTCTCTTGTTGTTCTTTTTCTCTCTTTTTTCCTCCTATTGATCCAAATGTTTCTTAGCTTTATATAGTTAGCCAAAATGTATCTGGACTCTACATTTGAAGGGTTAGGATCACACTTCCTTGATACTTGTCCTATCATGGCCTTACTAGTAGGTCTTACACTGAAGTTTTAGCTGTGTAGGCACTGTTCATGGTCACTTCCCCATTAATGCGGTCCGAGCAAGTGGTTGCAATGCTCTTCTCTTTCTAGTTCATTGCCAAGTCACTCTTCTCTCTCTCTTCAGGTTGCACTATGCTCCCTTTACCATGGGTTCTCATCCTTCCAAGGTTAGGTGGGAGTCCTCGGAGCCTTTATTAAATAAAACAGCTTAGCTTCTCTACAAGTCACATAAGCTCTTTTTAAGGATTCTTCACGAAGTTTACCTCCTCAGAAATCCCCTTGCCCATTAATTAACAGCTAAACTTTTCAATGCATTACACAAACATTGACTAGTAAACCAATATTTTTACAAGAAGCGATGGTTGCGTTTAGATATGATGATTTAAATTTGAAGAACAAATGTTATTACAAATTTCTCAATACAAATTATTATTAAATGTACATCAGATTTTTCTTACATAATTTTTTTGTAAGGTAAGATCTTATGATTCGACTTTATAATGGCCAAAAGAGTTTGGGTAGCATATCAATGGAACTAAACGTGTTTTTTTTTTTTTTTTTTGGGGGGGGGGGGGGGGGGGGGGGGTTGTGGGGTTGTGCTTCCTCCATCTAAGCAGTTGAAAAGGAACAGCGAATCCAAACTACTTTCAAGCATCCGCACATTCTCTAAAAGATTTCGTTCCCACAAGCCATCTAACTTATTTGGCTTTACAAGAATAAATTTGAAGGTAACAAAATATTATGGCCGCGTAACATAAGGGCTAATTGAGAACAACATCCACTCCCATTGTATAAAAAAAGGAGCAGAGTTTTATGCAATCGCAACAAATAGTTCCACCAAACCTCCAAGAATCAAGGTTCAAGTGAAATGGAACAAATTAACCCATACCGGGATGGGTGAAGCTCAATATAGTTGAATTAGTCATGGGGAGCTCTAGAAAGGCTTGTGGAGATGGTGTTCTTCGTAATAGTGCTAGTGATTGTATATTGGGCTTCATTAGAAATTTAGGAACCACTTATAGTATTAATGTAGAACTCTGCGTCCTTAAAGATGACCTTATTCTAGCTCTGTAGTTGGAATTTAATAGCACTAGTCGCAAACCCATGCGATGCTTGGGAATAAATAATTATTTTGTAATTATAATTGTAATATAATATACAATTTGTTCTCCCTAAAAATTAAACAATTACTAATCAGTACAATTAGGTCTACTTCAGTCCACTTCGGTCCCATTTAGTCCAATTTGATTAACTCGATCGATTTCAATCCCTTTCAGTCAATTTCGGACAAATCGGGACTTAAATTAGTTCTTTTGTAGGTTGCCTTTTCAAGTTTAGCTCAAAAATTCATTTTTTTTTCTTAATTTTTGGGTTGAAAAGTATGAGATTTTATTATATCTAGGCTAAACTCTTTAGTTTTGAATTAAAAAATACAAACCAAATAAACCTTAGAAATTAGAAATATGAGCCCTAAAAATGCAATAGAAATGACAAATATTCAAAAGTATTATTCGGTCCTACTCAGTCCACCTTGGTCCATTCTACCGACTTTGGTTCTATTCAGTTCACATTGGTCCTATTTGGTCCAATTTGTCCACTTTGTCCTATTTAGTCAACATTGGTCCTATTCGGTCCACTATGGTTCTATTCAGTCCTATTTGTTCCTGCTAGGTCCACATTGGTCCACTCTATCATATTTAGTTCACTTTGGTCCTATTCAGTCCTTCTTCTTCCCCCTATTTTGTCCATTCGGTCCACTTTGTTCCATTTGTGTTCACTTCGGTCCATTTTTGTACACTTGCATATAGGGAAAAAAAACATGTTTAGGTTAAGAGTACCTATAGTAAATCCATATATATATATATATATATATATCTCAAACTCGTAATATCTAAAATCTTAAGCATAGCATTTATTGTTGCTACACTTTTATTGAGCCACATTAATATAGCATTTCAGCCACTTCGATCTGACTAAATTTAAGTGAAAGTCTTTCTAAACATTAAAGCTATGAATATACAAATCTAATATTTAAGGTAGTTACTCATTTATTTTAACATCATTACTTTTAAATGAATTGCATAAAATTGATTATGCATTCAAGCAAAAAATAATAAACTAAATAAATAAACAAATGTGTTATGTGTGCCTGTGTGTGTAACTGGACCGAATTGACCGTATGGACGAAATTGGATCGAATAGACCTAACTACCGAATTGACCAAATTGATCGAAGTGGACTGAATGGTCTGAATTGGACCGAAGAGGACTGAAATGACCAACGTAGACTGAATGGACTAAACTGGACCGAATAGACCTAACTGGACCGAATTAGCCAAGTGGACCATATGGACCAAATAGACCTAACTTGACTGAATTGGCCAAATTGGACCGAATAGACCTAACTAGACCGTAAGGACCAAATTGGACCGAATAGACTTAAGTGGACTTTAAGGACCAAATTGGACTGAATAGACCTAATTGGACCGAATTGGCCAAATTGGACCGAATAGACCTAACTGGACCGAATTGCCCAAGTGGACCGTATGGACCAAATTGGATCGAATAGACCAAACTGAAGCTAATTGGCCAAATTGGACCGAATAGGCCTAGGTGGACTAAATGGACCATATTGGACTAAATAGAGCTAAATAGACGAAATGGACCGAATAGACCTAAGTGGGCCTTATGGACCAAATTGGACCTAATAGACCGACTGGACCGAATTGGCTAAATTGGAACGAATAGACCTAGGCTGACCATATGGACCGAATAGATTGAAGTGGACTGAATGGACCAAATGCATCGAACAAGACTGAATCAACCAAAATAGACCAAATGGAATTGAATAGACCGAACTGGACCGAATAGACCGAATTGGACTGAAATGACCGAAGTAGACTGAATGGACCTAATTGAATTGAAGTGGACTGAAGTAGACCGAATTGGACCAAAATTGACCAAAGTGAACTGAAGTAGATCGAATCGGATAACTCAAACAAAAATCAAACCAAAACTATAAGAGAGAAAAATATGCTACTTGTAATGGGAAACTAAAAAATACAACACCAAAACTTATGAACCCAAAATAGAGTTTTAAAAATCACAATGATAATCAATATAAAGAAGAGTTGTAAGAAAGAATAAAAAAATAAAGAGAGAGAGAGAGAGAGAGAGAGAGAGAATAACCACGTTTCTAGAAAGATTGTCAAAGAATAATAAGAAATTTATAGAAAATAATATGAGAAGAAAAAAAGTAAAAATAAAAAATATTGTAATAAACACCAAATTATCCAAGTCATGTTATGTTTTGTAATAAAATAGCATTATATTCTTATATACTATCTTTATATATAATGCAATAGGATAATATATCTATGAAATCAAAGAGAAGAAAAAAAATATAACAACTCAAAAATATAACTTAATCACATCAACCCAAAGTAGAGTTTCAAATAATACAAAAATTTATCAACTTAAAGTAGAGATGCAAGAAAGATAATATAAAAATCCACCAAAAAATTTATAAAAAAAAAATTGAGAGAGAAATAACCTTATATGTGTGGGAAAATTATGTATAGAATGAAATTGAGAATTGTAAATTTATAGTAAGAGGGGAATAAGAAAAGCCAAAAATAGAGGAAAATAAAGGGATTGAGGAATAGTGATATTAAGATAGCTAGTAGTGGAGAGATGAAAAGATAAAATGGAGTGGAAAAGTTGGTGAAAGTATAACATTAATTTGGGAAATTAGTAAGAGAAAAAATATAGTTAAAAAAAGAAGAAGAGAGAGAACATTGGAAATGGGTGAATGATATGGCCGTTGATGTGGCTCAACAGGAGTATAGCAACAATAAATACTACGCTTCAGCTTTTAAATATATATATAGATATAGATTAATGCAAAATTTGATGCCAAAGTCCATCAACTGTTAACCATATCGTGGAACCCCTCTTATTTGAGTGTAGGAACTTGCTAAGGTCCTTGCCTAACTCCATAGTGACACATACATGAGAAATTATAAAGTTCTCATAGTGGACAAGTGACGTGGTCCACCATTCTACTTAAAAACTTTCACCTGTTTAAAATTGCTAAGTTCAAAATTTTTTTAAAACAAAAACTAATTACTGACTTAGCAATTTCGAACAAGCAGGAGTTTTTTAGTGTAATGGTGGATAAGTGACATGATCCACTAAAGGACTGTATAATTTCTCCACATATATTTAGAGAAGTTAATAGATGTGCCAAAAGTTTAGCTAAAATTGGCACTGTACAACTAGGGATGACAATTTATATCCTCCCCCACACGTACCCACCTCACCTGTTCTTAATGGACGAGTCCACATAGAAAATGGGGCGAGGATGGGGTGACCATTTTCTCCCATATCTTCCTCGCACCTGCTCCATTTATATTTCAACAACTAAAAAAAATTATAAGTTTTTTATAACACACACAGCTTTCAAACTTTAAATTTATGATTTTTTTTAATGAATTATTGAACTTATATTTTTATATTTTAAAATTTAAATAGTTTATATTTTTTTTAATTATTGTATTGTTATATTTGAATTGTTTTTGTGTTTTTTAGTACTTGAATTGTTGTATTGTTATACTTTCCAAATATTTTGTAAAGTTAGAACAAGTTTTTGTTTTTAATGTTTTATGAGTTTTAATTTAATGTATTCAAAATAAATTTTTAATAAATTATATTTATATATATATATATATATATAAAAAACACACTTGATGTGACCGTGACAGATGGATACTTGTGAGAAAAAATACCTGCCCTGAAGCAGATGTGGGGTGGGGTGAGGAATAGGAAACTCAACTCCATTCCCGCCTAGTTGCCATTCATGTGTACCACTTTCTATGGTGGAACCTTTGTTCACTTTTGGTAAGTTCGAGCCATTTTATAATAGATTCATTTGTGATTACTGATTAGTTAATATTATGATCCTGTTTAACAAAAAAAAAAAAAAATCTTATGATTCTCAATCCAGTTCACTAATAAGGTCTCGACTCCTGAGTTGACAACATAGATTTTTTTTTTTTTTTTTTGAAAACCTTTTTAACAATAGTTAAATTAGTACGTTTTATTGATTTTTTTTTTTCTAAATTCAAGTTATATTTTTTAACTACCAATAACTATAGGTCAAATTAGGGGTGTTAATTTAAGTTAGCGTATTGAGATAGGGCATTAAACTAAATGGCTCAACTTAAACCCGACTCATTTAATAATCATGTCATGACTCTTCAACCCTAATCCAAGCTATTAATGAGTCGAGTTAACACGACCCGACTCATTTAACACGCTTAATAAACGGGTCGTGTTGGGTTGATATGAACATGACATAACTCATTTCAACACTCTTAATATTAAATATAACATCCACATAAAAATAAGTTTTCTACATCCTAAAAGTAGTGCATGCACTTCAAGTTATCAACCCACATTTAATAATCATGTCATAACCTTTCAACCCTAATCCAAGTTGTTAATGAGTTGGGTTGACACGACCCAACCCATTTAACACGCTTAATAAATCAGTCGTGTTGGGTTGATATGAACATGACACAACTCATTTCAACACGCTTAATATTAAATATAACACCCACATAAAAATAAGTTTTTTACATCCTAAAAGTAGTGCATGCACTTCAAATTATCAACCCACATTCAAAATAACGTAGTTCAACAAATATATAACATTTATTTAAAAATAAATTTTTTACACTCTAAAATAAGTGCATACACTTCAACCCAAATTCAAAATAACATATTTCTACAAAGTTTTTGTTGGGTTTAGAGATCTAGGGTTTGTTATACGAGTTAAACAAATTGCGTTAAATAGATCATTTTGAGTTGATACAAATAAATTGACTAGTCAAATGTGTCTATTGCGGATTACGCAGGTTGGCCCGCTTATAACATGTTTTTTATCATGTCAGATCAACCCGTTTATGACCCAATCCGCTCAAATCCGATCCTAACCTACAAAAACTCATATTGTGTTCGCCGCTCAGGTCAAACATTGACATCGTAGGCCAAATGTGTGAGACTTTGTTTTTTGTTTTTTTTTTTTTTTTAACAAAGTTTCTCTCCAAACTAGTTTGGAGAAAAATTTTACAAACTCCTCATATATCTCTATATTGAATGTGAATTTTGAAAATCTAACCGTTAGATTGTATGTTCTTATTATATTCTTCATGTATATAAAATTTTAAAAAGATCAAAGTTCAATTACTATCTTATTAAACAAATGTTAAAATTTTAAATTTTTATAATCTAAAATTGTATATAAAATATATGAAATTTAATATGTACGTTAAAAAATAAAAATAACATAAAATTTAACGATTAAATTTTTAAAATTCACGATTTTTTTTTTTTTTTTCTTTTTGTGTGTTATTGAAAAGTGAAAACCAAACTGAAAGCCGAGGCTTAGGGGTTTTAGCACAGAGTCTCCAATGGATGTAGGTGGTGATCCTGGAAGAGCTCTATCGGCAGAGGGTCTGTCGATATTGAGAGAAGGGGTATTCCTAGTCCTCTCTCGCTGGTTGGGTCTCCAAATGGTGCTACAGAATGACTCCAAGGCGGTACATAAACTCGGCTATGATATTGTCTCCAAATGGTTTTTTTTAGTTATTGATTGGGGGGTTTGGTATTTGATTGGGCTTTATGATCCAAGTAATTTTATAACTCATTTTTCGACTCTTGTATTGTATTGAGTAGAATTGATGTTCATTTTGTTTAAGATGTAGGTGAGGAACCTTTGGCCCCCCCAACTCTTGTTTCAATTCTTTCATTGATAAAATAGTTTTTGGGTTCCCTTATTTATGATACACACCTGGTTGTGTCTTTGTAACCTCCTAAGTTTTCTCAATCGGTACTGATTTCTGTAATTTTAATGTCACTCACTTGAATTCTTCTGTTCTCTGCCTATTCATTTGAATATGAGGGTAGTATTTACTGTTGAGTGTTGGGGATTGTGCACTTTCTCTAACTATGCAGGTAGCCTATAAATTGATGGTTATGCATGAAGAATGTTTGAAAGGGAAGTTTCAGTTTATTGAAAGATTGAGGGAAGCCAATCAGCAGAAAGCTGCTGTTCATCATGTCAGACAGGTGATTATAAGTAGAAATCTTGGCCTGAATCATTTATGTTCCTTAGGCAGAATAATTTGTCTTATAAGGTGTCATACTTCTGTTTTTACCTTAGATTCTAGTTGATTCATGCTGTTAAACCTGTGAGATAGTAAATAATTTTTAATAGAACCTTAATGTATCAAAAACAGGTGCATCAGTTGATATGATGTATGTAGTTTCTTGTATTAGTTATAACCAAATTATGACTGTGTCCTTTGGGTCAAAAGGCACCTCCGCCCTCGTAAGGATGGGGTCGTGTCCTGATGGGTAAGTTCAGGAATTCAAGTCTCATGGATTGTGTGAGTTGCTGATATATATATAAGCACGTATTGATTTGATGCTGCTTCACCATTATTCTAAGAGTGCATTTACTAGGAGGAAAAGAGTGAGAATGGAAGAATGAGTAGAAAATGTAAGATGGATTGCCATTTCACTAGTTTGGTATAAATGGAAGGAGGTAGAGGCGGATAGGTTGGCATCTTCACTTAGGCCTACCAATTTTTAACTCCTACAATGTTGGGATGAAAGGAGAGATAATATTATGCCTATACCTAAATAGCTTGATAAAGAGTACCAAATATTATTTTCATCCTTCACTTTTTCATCCATCATAGAGGTTTGCTAGAGACTTGTAATGGGAAATTGAAATTCCTTTGTGTTTTTCATCCTTCACATGCTTTTTTCCCCTCACTTTTACATCATTCCCACCAAACACAGCTAAAAGATTATGAGGTCTGGACTTGTAGTTGATGATCCTTTAATCTCAAGAACAGTAGTGGTAAGTGCCACTGTTTGGCGCAACATGGAAAGGTAGATCAATACATTTAGTTGTGCAAATGTCCTGAGTGGCTATTTAACTTTCTATAGGAGGCTGTAAATTGTAATTCCTGAGAACTATTAATTAGATTTTTCAAAATTTATTTTCAAGATGCTTAGATGAGAATGTATCAATGAATTTTCATTTGCTTAAGTGGAATTTGGATTGGCAGTTTTGTCTGTTTTCTCTGGTGTAAAATATAATTAAGAATTTTCAAATGGTCATGCCTTATAAAATTTTCCAACCTATTGTGAATATAATGAGGTCACCAATTCATATTCTTTACATTTCTTAGGACTTTCTGTACAACTGCGGTGCCCCCTTTTCCCTTAGAGGATGGTTTATTTACTTTATCAAAAAGACTTGTCTAATGTTCAATGAACATTGAATCCATATTAGTACTGTGTTTCCAGGCAATATCTGAGAGACTCGATAGAAACCTAAGCTCTGTTAAGGAAAGTAGATTTTTTTTTTAGGTTGTTGTGTACCATTATGTTGCAAATGGTGTAGTGAATGATGCATGGACTATGTTGCTGGTGAGTTCCCCCCACAAACAAAAGAGGCAGTGGGGGAGGAAAACACCGAAGTTACTTTACCTTTTTCTGAGGGAAGTTCTTATCTTAATATCTAATTCTTGATGATAGAAGCCCATCTTTCTATTTACTGCTGCAGCAAAGAACCATGATGATTACAGTTTCATAGATTCAATCAGTCAATATTGTTGGATCTTCCTTGATAAGATGGACCACAACTAATGTGCCTTCCTACATTTTTTTGTGTTTGTATTATTGACATTTATTAGATAGGACATTAGGATTCTATCAATTTTCTCACCAACTGCCCTAATGCCATGAATCAATAATGCAGTTTACAAGAATTTAGAAGTTGAAATGCTAATAAGTATCTCCTCTTTTTTACCTACTCTTTGCCAGGTTGTGAATGATGATGACGACGACGACGATAATGATGATGTCAGCAGAGATGTTGCTGATGAGAGTGATGATTCATCAAATATGGTGGTGGATGTACTAGAGTCCGAATTAAATTCGAACCCTGTAAACATGCAAGTTGATGACCCTAGGTGAAAGGGAGCAGATGAAATAGAAGATGGATGGGTCCAAGTTGCACGCAGACAGAGTAGGGGTAAAGGAAATTAGGTTGAAACAATGGTAGTACTCTTTCAATATATATATAAAATATCTCTTCTATTTATTTTCATTTGCTTCTTGTTCCCCTCCAACAGTATAAAGTTGTCTTATTGTAAAAGTTTTGGTTTTCCAATTTTGTAGAGTTGTGGTCCACAAGAAGTATATTACCCAATTGACGACCAAGTTTTTTAATTTGAGAATATGATAGAAGAGGTTTTTCTTTGTGCATACATGTTTGGATGCCTTGTGTGAACTCTTTACGAACCCTATAAACCATAGGAGATAAATATCAGATTGTCCTCGTATGCTATTTTGATTGAGTATTTTCTGGCAATGTGTATCGATAGAATTTGGCTCCTCTACTAATACATCAGGGCCTTGCTACAGAAGCCATCCTAAATCCTAATCAAGCAACTTTCCTTTTCTTTTGCTTTCCAATTTGAAAATAAACTAGGCTGGTTGGACAACTTATAACCATTAATCATCCTAGTTTTCTTTCCAAAATAAGTTGTTATGTTCAGATTGAAAGGCTGTAGAGCCTGTGATTTAAGTGTTTGAGTGAACCATAATTGACATTGTTCTAATCCGAAGTATTATTTTTATCTGACACGTTTTGAGTCTAAAAGTTATCTAATTTTGATTCCTTTCATCCCAATTTGGATTTCTCAGCCCACCCATGTGAATTGAGGTAAAGGAGCAGAACAAGGCACTGGTGGTATCACTGTTCAAGATAGAGCGGCAGTGCTAAGTTGGTTTGCTTTTTTTTTTTTTTTTTGATACCAGTTGGTTTGTTTTCAGACTAAATGCAATAAGTGTCACATGACATTTTGTATGTTATCATATACATGAAATAAAATTTTTAACTATACAGTAGACTTGAAACGGAAAGAATCATATTATATGTGTTGAGACTTTCACTTGACTTTGTATTAATCATAGTTGTCAGTTATCGTTCGATACGCGATACATATCGTACGATATGTATTGTATTGTGTGTAAAAAGTTCTATATTGTATCGGCGTTTCGTAAGTGCTCATAAATCATACGATATAGTGTGTATCGTATAAATCGTATGGTATCTTAAAATCGTACGTATCATACGATACATAGACAAATGCTTTAAAATGAGATTTTTTGTTAAAATTTGTACTTTTATTTGAATCTTACAAATTGTTAGACTTGTTTCAAATACAAAATTATTAAATTACTTAATTTAATTTAATAAAACAACATATTCATAAGTTTTTTTTCCTTCTCTTTCTTCTACAAATTTGGACTGCACAATACACACTTACACTTCACTTTAATATTTACAAATTTATTTTCTATATCATGAATAAGATATTAATTGAAAATATAATCATTTTTATTTTTTTTCACTATTGTTATAAGTTCAAAAAACTAGAATGCTAAGAATTCTTTTTTCACTATTTTTTTTTTTAATGACGATGAAGAAAATTTTAATGAAGAAAAAAAATTTGCAAAATGATAAACATGATGATAGTATTGGCTTAAATGAGGTTGATTAGCCAATATGGTGAATATGATGAAAATAAATTAATTTTTGGATCATTTGTTATATATTATCACTTTTGAATTTAAGTAATTTGAATGTGTATGTTATAAACACGTGCTAGTTTGATTTATTTAGTTAGCTTGTTAAATATTATTACATAAGTGATGAATAAATTAGTCATTAGCTAAATATATTCAAAATTTATAATGAATATACCCTTTATATATGTATATCTATAATTTTTTTTATAAATTTTATTAAGTGTTTGTGTATCTTACTGTACACGATACGAAAAAATCAAAAATCGATTCACGATATGATTCACGTTTTGACAATTATGGTATTAATCCTTTCTATTGTATGCTATCATATCCAAGAAATAAAATCTTAACCATAAAGTAGGCTTGAAATAGAAAGGATCTTGTTACGTGTTGAATAATGTGATTATGCAGTAAATAAAATCTCAACCGTACCTTTTTGTATACCAAAATAAATTAATACACAAGCAAACATGTAAATAACACAATGCAGATTTCTAGATGATTAACGGTTATCTAATTCTACTAAAAACTGTGATTGTATGGTTGAGGAACTCTCATCTCCACCAGCCCTCTCTCTACAATTTCTAAACAGTACTATCTTCTTTTGTGGAATAAATATCATTGCTAGCCATTAATGGTGCCAAGGCAAATATTTAGCCATTGTTATATAGCCTACAATTTCTGAACTTGAGAAGGAAATGAGCATTATTTCAGCTGCTTATATTTAGCTTTAAGAAGTATATATTATTTCTTTTTAACCTTTTGGAAAAAAATAAAAATAAAAGTATCATATATCTTGAGCTTATGATGCACTTTGTCAATAACAATCCTCACACCTCTTCTTTTTCTTTTCTTTTAAGCCAAATATTACCACTAATACAGTAATACCTGTAATGGTTTTCAATGGCCCTAACTTTCACGTTACTTTTGTCTACCGTGCCTCTTTCAAGGTTTTCACCCTACCCGTAGTATATTATATAATATTAATCTATCCTAAGTTTATTGAGCATTTGAGGGCTAGTGGTTACATAATGGTTTTCAAGGGAAAGCATATTAATGTGGGCTTTCTTTCTTTCTTTTTTCTACCTTCTTTAATTTCATTTCTTCTCTTTTTTCTTCTTTCTTTTTTGTTTTTGTTTTTCCGTTAAGGATTTCTTTTTTCTTTTGCGACCCAAGATAAGTTTTAGAGGACAATTATCTTGATAAACCATAATAAATAATTGGTCATGTTAATGAATGCCCTTAGGGCAATAATTAACAATCTATTTTAAGAAAGTTTTGATACTACTTTTATGAAAAATTAAAAAAGCTATCAAAACATTAAATTTTTTTTTTTCATAAAAACTTTCTTTAAATGGATTGTTATATATAGTAATAGTGTACATTTTGATTGTTAAATTAACCATTACTCTAAGAGTATCAGTTAGCATTTCCTACAAATAAATGGGATATTTTGATTTGCCTAGTAGTAGTGTACATTTAACCAAAGGAAAATAACAAAATGTTCTTGTACATATATAGTAGTTTTATGGCATAATCAAAATGAGAGGCACGTGTAATTCACCTTCATCCATATTAACTAAAATAAGTGTTCCTCCTTAGAAAGCCCTCAAGCCATATAAGGACATCTGTATCTTAACCAAAAAAAAAAAAAGGACGTCTGTATGTTGGTGCAAACTTACCTCCTAGATTTGACAAAGTTTATTTATGCTCTCAATTCGAAAACAGAGTTCTAGGTAGCCATAATTAACATTGTATTAATCATTAGTCCTCGATTTGAAATTGATTTATTTTATAGTTCAAATTAAATATTTTAATTTAAGGTGTAATTAGTTTACATTATGAGAGTCAAACAAAATCTAAATTGTAAGATAAACTTAAAATGCAGAGGATCCTATGACATAATGAATAACGTGATTTTGTAGTAAATTTCTTATCACTCCCGTAACCTATTTGCATACCAAAATAAATTAATACAAAAAAAAGGGAGCAAATCAATAAAACAATGCAGATTATACTAGATATATGGTTAACATTGTACTAGATATATGATTAACGGTAAACAGCTATTGAATGTGATTGTAATTGTAGAGGGACTCAGTCCATTTCCTCCAACCTTCTCTCTGTGTTGGGAGTTAATGATGGAGATGAACAGTATTCATTTTCTTTTGTGGAATAAATCCTACTTCTACTGAATGCTGCCAAAGCATTTAGCCATTGTTATGTGCCCCTAAAGTTTCTGAACTTGCCAAGGAAATGAGCATTATTTCAGCCGCATATATGTTAAATATCATATTTCTTGAACTTATGATGCACTTCTTGATTGAAACTTTTTAGCTGCCAAATAGCCCCTGAAAAGATTAACTCTACTTCCTCGGTTAATTGTTATATATTCAGTATCTAAATGCTTATAATATATATCGATAATCACATTTCCTTCACTAGTCTATCAACCTCACTGCACCAACTCTTTCACAAACCAGCAACTTCAACCATAGCCCACCAGCACTTAACTTTCTCTTCTCTTACTGACCACATTAACAATGTCCACCAACATGATCACATTCTTCCTAACTTTGGTCTCGTCCATTGTCTCTAACACCTTGGTTTTTTGTCAAACACTTCCTCCAAGTACTGGCCGCCAAGGCGAGTGGCATCTTTTGCATGCATCCATAGGCATATCTGCTATGCACATGCAAGTCTTACATGACAACAAACTCATCATGTTTGATCGCACCGATTTTGGCCAGTCTAACCTCTCACTCCCTAATGGCCTTTGCCGGTATGACTCCCAAGACACTGCGCTAGAAATTGATTGCACTGCTCACTCTGTCCTCTACGATATTGACACCAATACTTTCCGACCTCTTATGGTTCAGACTGACACTTGGTGCTCTTCTGGGGCTGTTCTTCCAAACGGAACCTTCATTCAAATCGGTGGCTTCAACGATGGTGACCACGTTGTTCGCTCATTCACTCCTTGCATCGATGAATATTGTGATTGGATTGAGTTTCCAAATTACTTAATTGAAAGAAGATGGTATGCAAGTAATCAAATACTACCAAAAGGTCGTATTATTATTGTTGGAGGGAGAAGACAATTCAATTATGAGTTTTACCCTCAAATGTACTCTTCATCTTTAGGCCTTTTCAGGCTAAGTTTTCTAGCTGAAACCTCGGACCAAAGTGAAAACAATTTGTACCCATTTCTACACCTTTTACCAGACGGAAACTTATTCATTTTCGCTAATACAAGATCGATATTACTCGATTACAACAACAACCGTGTTTTGAAAGAGTATCCTCGCATCCCGGGCGATGATCCTCGTAACTATCCAAGCTCAGGCTCATCAGTATTGCTCCCTCTTGATGAAAACTTACCCAATGTTGTAGCTGAAATCATGGTCTGTGGTGGTGCACCACAAGATGGGTTTAGTCGTGCAGCACATGGGAGCTATGGACAAGCACTTTCAACGTGTGGAAGGCTAAATGTTAGTGATGAAAACCCTACTTGGGTGATGGAAGACATGCCAATAGCAAGAGTCATGGGTGACATGTTGCTCCTACCTACAGGAGATGTCCTTATAATCAATGGTGCAAGGCAAGGCACCGCCGGCTGGGAAAAAGGTCATGCCCCGGTAAGAGCCCCCGTCCTCTATCGCCTTTCTCAACCCCCCAACCGGCGGTTTTCATTCATGACCGCCTCCCCGAAACCAAGATTATACCATTCCTCGGCTGTTTTAGTACCCGATGGACGGGTTATAGTAGGCGGTAGCAATCCACATATGTATTATAACTTCACTGGAGTTGAGTTCCCCACTGATCTAAGCTTAGAGGCCTTTTCGCCACCCTATTTAGCGGAGCAGTACGGGGTGGTTAGGCCGAGAATTCTGTCTCGAAACGAGGTTTTAGGGTATGGGGAGTTTTCCACGTTGGTGTTCACGGTGCCAGAGTACTTGTCAATAAGGTTTTTGTCTGTAAGGTTAATTGCTCCCTCGTTTACAACACATTCATTCTCTATGAATCAGAGAATGGTGGTGCTGAGATTGATTGGGGTAACGCGTGTGGCACCAAATACGTTTGAAATGACAGTGAGAGGGCCATCCACGGCTGAGATTGCGCCGCAGGGGTATTATATGTTGTTTGTGGTGCATGCTGAGATACCAAGTTCTGGTGTGTGGGTGAAGGTGCAGTAATGAAAGGGAATGTAGTTGTGGTGGTGGTGGCGGCAGTAGCGGCTGCGGCGGCCGTGCTCTCTTATCCTAAAATGTTTAGTTTTGCACTTTAGCTTAATGCATGCTTGCTCTCTTGTTTATGTACTTCAGAAAAAGGGGTTGGAAGGAAGGTGTGTGATTACTTAATTATAGTTAGAATTTAGTTTTATCAAAGTTGAACGGTGTGTTTTGAACTTTTGCTTTAAATAAAGCAATAGTAGTTGAATGAAAGGAAAAAAAAAATCCAATTGTTTCACAATTTAGATTCTCACTCTTTACATATAATGTCTCCAATTTCGAACCAAGTGTCCACTTTTTCTTTTCTTTTCCAAATTTCCACATGTATTACATGGTGTATATAAAGAATATAGATACAAAGGGAGTGTGAGGAAATTAAGGCCCCAAAAACACTATTTGGAGCTAAGGTTATAAATGAGCCAAGCTTTGTTCAATATTAAATGTTCAATCTTGGCTCGATAATAAATTTCACATGTTCAAGTTTGACTTGAGTTTGAATCAAGTCTATAAACAATGTATAAACTTGAGCTTGTCAGAGAGTCTAATAGTTTGAGCTCAACTTGACTTGAGTTGATTCATTAGTCAAGCCAAGCTCAAGCTCAAACTCTAACTTAATATCAAAATCTTGAGATCGAGATTCTATACATGTACAATATAAAATAAAATATGTAGTGTTTTGTCACTTATGAGCCGACCCTAGTAATAGGCATATCCCCTTTGGTTCAATACTAGGCATTTTTGGATGTTGTAGCGGCAATTTATAATGGTTGGTGCAGATCTATTTTTAGTGTAGCATCACTTTTATTTTTTTATTTTTTTGAAAATCGCTAAAAGTATTACTAATTTTACTAAAAAACTATTACAAGTTTGCATGACAAAGAATGTCATAGTAACATATCAATAACATAATAAATAAATTTCTATATATATTTTTTGTGCTGTGTTTAAAATTTGACACATCTACTTGTAAAGTCTGTAAAGCCTATATAATTAAAGGTGAAATATCCATAGCATTAGTACTCCATTTGTTTTGTATTTAAAAACTGAAAATTTAATTTGTAAATTTGATACTATTATACACCAAAAAATGAAATTATCACTCGAAAGAGGCAAAAAAAAAAAAAAAAAGTGAAATTATTATACACCCGAGAAATACTCATGCAATCCATATTCCATAAAGACCATGGTAACACAAATAATATTCTTTGTAAGATTATATGATGGCAATACGTACCTACACCTAGCTAGATGATATCAAATTTCTCAATTTAAAAAATAATAATAACTAGTTGGTCAATATTTTCAATTTCATATAGTATGAAAGTAAATGACGAAATTTAAAAAAAAAAAAAAAAAAAAAAAAAAAAGGTTATGACTTGGGCATGAAATTCCTAATGTATAACATCCAATAATTGGCGCATCATACTGTTAAAGAAAACATCAATTACGATATAGACTTATGGAGTAGACACTGCGGATTAACTAATTAAATTAATCTAACAATTTAAAACTTTTTAAAAGATATATTCTCTCTGTTACATACCTACCCAAAAAAAAAAAAAAAAAAACTGCATATAATGAGAGACCTTGACCTTCAATTACGGCTGGTAACGTTTTGGCTCATAGAATATTAGTATTTTGTCTCCAAATTCTTTAATGGCTTCCAACATATATGGGCTGTTTCCTATATAACTAGTCAAGCTTTAAAAAAGTAGTATACAATTTGTTTATCTATAACGCCAACCTCGTTTTTTTGTAGTCTTTTGGAATCTTTCCCTCTTTCGGTCAAGCAAGGTACCCAATTTAATAGTATGAGCCTTCCTTGATCTGTATTAGCGAAACTGTTAATTTGTAAAATCTTACAAAAATCAAATTTTCATATGCATTAGCTGTAAAACCAACTTTCATATTCATGTCATCAAGATCGCGTTGAAAAAATCTCTTGGTTTTCAAAGGAAAAAAGTCTATCAAAACGAATTATGAAATTCTAAAAGCGACCTGTTTATTTTACCTTCCCCAGTCTTCCCATCATTTTAAAAGTCATAATCTTATAATTAAGGTCATAACTTTGTGTTTGGTTCGTTTAATTAAGGATTTTATTTCTTTTTATTGTATATTAAATTTTGTAATATATAGTCTCCTATCCTTGTGGCCTTTTCAAGAAATCTCAAAATTAATCTGCTCCAATTTTGGACAAACATATGGTGGTCCTGTTTTATCATGTGAATTTGCCATCCTTACTGATCACTAATTTACAGAAATGAAACAATTTAAGCTGAACTATAAGTCGTAGAAGATAACTATGCTAAGGTTGCGTTTAGCGTTTACTTAAAAAGCCATTTTTTTATTATTTAGCTTATTTTTACTACTATTCATAAGTCTTATTGCATTTTTTGTACAATTTATGGATCACACTTTACTATTTCAGTTTTTTTTTAGCTTTATCTACAGTACTTTTAATAAAAAATTTCAGTTTCACCTAAATAAATTGTTCTCAAACGAACTATAAGTAAAACTTGAGTAAGCTAATGTTAAGTCCAAATTTCAATAACCATTAAATGTGTAGTAAGGGTGTCAAATGGGTGGGTTTGGATGAACATTATTGGGTTAAGTATATAAAACTCATTTACCCTTTAAAATCTAATTAACTAATTTCTTCTAACCCAAATCCAGCTCAACCCAATTATTATGAGTAAACCCCAACTCACCCAATTACCCAATTATCAAAACTATACGATGTGAAATTCACAACTACAAGTACAAAAACAAAGAGGATTAATTTTAAGTTCCATATCATAAAAGAATTAAAATTGTAAAAAAGAAATAAAAGGTCATTTTCTCAGGAACCAAACAGAGAAGAAGGAAGCGAAATTACCGTAGACAAGAGTGATAACATTGAGCAGAATGATGCTTCTGAGTTTCTTGAAGCGAAAAATATCCTTTGCCAGAGAGATCGCTTTCCAAACAAGGACTTGAAACTTAGAGGCGGTCTTGTTTTGGATCGAGAATTTGGGTTAACTGAGAATGTGTTTGGTTGCGAGGTCGAATCATCCTAATCCAATGACTTTGTTAGTCTTTGTTTGGGTTTCGAAGAAGAAGAAGAATGGTGCAGAGAAAAGATACAAGGTCTTTTTGGGGGAGTGGTGTGGAAGGAAAAGAAAATGGATGGGTTGAATAGAGAAGAACAAGAAGAGGGCTTAATGGTGGTTATGGTTCGTTACCATTTACACGATCTCCAGCCTCGGCAATGCCTCGATCAGCTCTGCATCAACGCCAGCGGAGGCGTTTGCGACGATGGCGTGGATTGAATTAGCGTGCTCCTTGATGAACTGCTGCTTCTGCGTGGCGGTCCAGAGCTTGAAGAGGTTGTAGCGCCTCTGGATCTCTTGCTCCAGGTACGAGTTCATCGGGATGAGCATGAGTACTCCAATGGATTTCATGAGTTCTAGATGTGAGCTAGAGAGAGAAAGAGAGAGAGCAAGCGAGAGAGAGAGAGAGAGAGAGAGAGAGAGAAGTGTTTGGAGGCTGAGAAAATGAAGGAAAACCCTAAAACACTGAAACGTCTGAGGGTTTTTTTTTTTTTTTTTTTGAAGGGCTGGATTGAATTTAGGTATATTGTTTTTAGATTAAATGAGTCTCAATGGGTTTTTAGTTAAAATCTAATAATCACTGGATCTAATTGGATTGATGTCTATTTAACCCAACTAATAATTGAGTGGATTTGAGTTCAATTAAAGTGTGTAGGTTTGGATGGGCAAATGGGATTGAGCTTACTTTGCCATTTTCTTTGAAGAATAAAAATTTATGGTAACTTCAACATTTTCTTTGAAGAATAAAAAACCAAACCTGCCCTCATAATCAACCTCAGGAGGAAGATCCTAGAGGGAATTTAATTTAGTGAATCTCAACCTTAATTAAATTCACACTACGAAACAACTTTTGATTTGATTTTAGCCATATATACAAGCCAATTATAGCTAAGCTGAAAGGAACTTGAGAAGCTTCTAAGCTCAAACTTTCGTAATCATTACACACGCTTTTCTTATATAGCAAAGACAAAAGTATCTTTACCAAAAAAAAAAAAAAAAAAGAAGACAAAAGTACGTTTTGGTGATCTGATCAGTTGAATCTGATAGGTATATATATATATATATATATATATATATATATATATATATATATATATATATATATAACCCTACCTTTTTTTTCCCCCCCAAAACGCGTGAAAACATGTATTGTAAAACTTGTAAAAAGGTCTTTTATAATTAATGTAATTGGTTGTGATCAACTCAATCTTGATTCATATTAATTAAGTAGCTAGGTTGTGCTCCTCCCTTGCAATTAATTACTTAAAAAAGTAACAAAAAGACCAACACTTATAATTTAGTGAACTTGACAAACTTAAATATATAGACTAACAATTTCAACTATGGAAACAGTGGATAACCTCATTGATCCAATCACAAGATCATGATGCGTATCATTGATTGATCAAATATTTCTTCCCCATGAAGCTGGGGTTATTAAATCCATCCCGTTGAGTGATAGAACTGTGCAAGACATCAACTTGGGCATACACAAGCTCAAAGTTTGCAACAAGATCAAAAAGTTCATTTGGCGAGCTTGCAGAGACATATTGCCAACTAAACTTAATCTGAACCGAAGTTTATACGACGTTGGATGTAAGTGTTGTGAGGATAGGAAGGAGTTAACAGACCATGTCTTGTTGTGTTACCCATATACTGAAAAGGTATGAAAGTTTACATGCTTGAGAAATACCTTGTACCAATATATGCTTAAACCTATCTTTTGTTGATGTTGTAGACCAAATGATAAATAGATTAAAATACCGAAGATTACAATATTTTTGTCAACTATCTAAATGACAAGGCACACCATGGCCTAGCCCTGTCTCCCTAGCCAGATCTGCTACTGCCGATGCTTTAGAAGATTTAGAAGCTAATTTTGGTAGTTTTACTTCAGGTTTTCTAAAAGTTAATTGTGTTGTTATGCATAGGAAGTTTTTTTTTTTTTTTTTTCTTTGTTTGTTGTTAAGGGAATTAGATAAATATGGCAGAGGCAAATGGTTTAAATATAACTGTTTTTTGTAACGCTGTTTCAGTTGTTATTTTCGTTTAGAGGTGTCTCCTCTAGCTTGAATAGTATGGAACTATGGATCCCATTGTATAGCTTTTGTTTTTGAATGAAATTTTGTCTTTTATCCTATATATATATATATATATATATCAACTTTGAATTCGATCAATTTTAGCTATACAAGAGCATGTTAACTAATTAAGTTGAGCGTAACTCGAGTAAACTTTAATTTAAACTCAAAAATTGATCACTATTATACGTGTTTGTCATGCCAAAACTTTGATTAACATGTGTAACCTATGATGTCAAAAATCATATAAGAATAACTCGTTATTCATGCGTGACAAAATCAAAGCTTTACTTTCGTCCAATTCATTGGACAAGTCAAAAGCGTGTGGAATTAATTCTAAAACATGTGGGAAAAAAAAAAAAAAAAAAAAAAACCCAATGATTTTAAACGTAAATTTATTCCAGTTAGTTGTGAATTAACGATATATAAAGTCTATATTGATTATTATTTATTAAGTACTTTGGTTGATTACAAAGAAAAAAAAGGGTAGCTTTGGTTGATTATTCATTTCGGTTGGATCTGGGGCTTATCTCATAAAACCTTCATTTCCTCCTATATATTAAAAAGGAAGAAGAAAAGTCCGCACCGTATACCCTGATAAGGAAGATACGCGAGGGAATATAATTTGGTGAACTTGTCAACCTTGCTTTAACATGGTGAAACAACAACACCATCCAAAAAAAAAAAAAAAACATGGTGAAACAACTTTGGATTCAATTATTTATACTAGCCTATTTGCTAATTAGTTAAGTGAATATGCACGGGTATAATTAAAAAAAAAAAAAAATACATGCACACTATATATATAAGTTTCTAACTACATAATAAATAACAATTGTTCATGATATTATGTAAAAAGTTGATAAATTTGAATTAGTTTTTAACTAGACAAGGTCATTTATATTGGATTCAGTGGCAAAGCCAAGAATTTATCTTTGGGAGGGCTATATATAAATTTTTTTTTTTTTTGTGTGTGTATAACATATAAAATAGTAATGTACAATACTTCATAACTCAATATATGCTATAAACAAAATTATATTACTATTTTTTGACTCATTAGAAGTTGACGCTTCAACATTAGAACCTAAAAGTGTACTAATTTTTGAATTATTGTCTTCATTTTTTTTTTTTTTTTGAAAAATGAGTCAATAGTCCTAAACTTGCCCATTAAGCTAGATTTATCAAATTAAATTATCACTCGTTAAATAAAATAACTGAGATTTAAAAAAATATACTAAAAAAATACTAATAGTCTAACAATTGCTACATAAAAGACAAACAATCTTTCAAATGTCAATTCATAAAAAAAATATATAATAAACAACAACTAAATATATGTTAACATAATAATGTATACTCTGTATAATATGTTGATTATTATAATAATAAATAATATTATAAGAACACAGATTTGGTTTTCAGTCCAAACAGTGGATGGACTAGCCTAAAAGGCCCAAAAACAAAAAATTTGTAGCTAGTAGGTATAAAAACTAGGCTAGTTTGAATTATACAATCAATAGGATGGATTTAGATGATAAGAAGAATAAAATAGACAAGTTTAACATCAGAAAGTAGTTTTCGGCCAAGATTTGAGGAGATCAGTTCTGGTATATAATGTTCTAAGTTGGTTACACATTTGATTCTTAGTGGCTACAGTGTTTCTTTCTTGATTTTCCGATCCCCCTCTCTCATCACCTTCCCCTCCTTTTATACTTCTTTCTACTTCTTCTTCTTCTTCTTCTTCTTCTTAGCCTTTCACGTGCAGATTTGATAGTTGGTGCTGATACTTGTCCCATCCCTCATTTTCCAGAAGTCTATGTGTAGTAGCTATAAGGCTGAAAATTATTGTTCAGATATCACCTCCACATTAATGCAGCTAGAGAGTTAATCACTGAGCATTCAATGCAGTGATGTCAGCCTTCTCCTTTGATATTTTAGCATCTCTCCTCGCTATAGGTGTCTACAACATCTATCTGTTCAGATAGAATTCTCTGAAGTATTTTTCTGAATGGCCGACTACCAAAATGGACCTCAACTGTAGTTATCCGAGGTGATACTCATCCTCGACACAACTTCCTGGGTCATTACACTCACAACGAATTTCTTTAACCTTCCACACAGGCTTTCTTGATATGGTTTAACTACATTCGGACAAATTTTAGTCCTAGGCTCGGGCTCTAGGCCCAACATGTATATGGATAAGAGATTCTTGGCCCAATGCTCCTATAAATATATTATAAGGAATATAAAAAAGAAAGCAATGAAAAGTAAATTAAAAAAAAAAATCAAAACAAAGCAAATTGTACCTAGAAAGAGTTAAAAACAATGGGTATCTAGGTATAAATAGAGTTGAACTATGGGGCATAGATAGAGCACTGCTGCACAAAATTAGGGGACTTGAGGATGAGGATGAGGGGCCCACGACACAAACAAAAGCTTTAATCTTTCACTTGTGACTTGTGTACAAAAAAAAAATGCGAGGCAAACAGGCAGAGAGAGAGAGAGAGAGAGAGAGAGAGAGAGAGAGAGAGAGAGAGAGAGAGAGAGAGAGAGAGAGAGACTTGGTGGTACAGCACATCAACAAAGTTTATAACTTTTCAATTTTTTCTACTGCTATGTATAAGTAGCTCTTGATGTATTGGGATGAAAATTATAATTTTTTTTAATAAAAATTATGTTTATTTTTAGACTTTCTTAAATAGATATGTATATTATTAGTTATGGGAAACCAAAATGATAAGGTTATTTAATAATTTTCAAATTATATAGGACATTTCCAAAAAAATAAATTTTAATTTTTTTCAAAAATTTGGGGGGGGGGGGGGGGGGGGGGGGAGGGCATAGGCCCCCCTCAGTCTTTAAGTGGCTATTCCACCGATTGGATTCCTTGTATTTTGTATTAAATTAATCCGCTTAACACAAAAATTAAAATTTTAAGATAAGACATAATACAAAATTAGACTACAATTGAAATCTATTTTAGATTCTAATTAATTAGATGTTATCTCAATTTTTGCTTTAAATACGTATATATACTATGGTTGCTCAAGGGTTAGTAAAGCTCGAGTTTGGGGTGAGCTTGGCACTTGACTCGATAATGTCAGATAACAATTTTTGAACCTGCTATCAACCACTAGATTGGGCGAAAAACATTTACTTCGGGTGGATGCGCAGTAGGTTCTCAGCCAAGCCATTAGGCTAGAAAAAGAAAAAGAAAAAGAAATTATCAAATACCTGTACAAATCTCATGAGAATAGTATTAAAATTATAAATTATTTCATAATTATTTTGCCACAATTTTAACGCGATAGATTGTAAGTGGTTAACCATTAACTCACAATTTTTTTCTTTACTAATTACACTCTATTGCATCATAATTGTGGCAAAAAAATTGTAAACAATTTGTGTTCCTAAATTTTTTCTTCTCATAATTTTCCTACTGACAGTGACACATATATGCTGACACGTATAAGACATCTACTAAGAAAATATAATTAGATGAGTTGGGCTTAACAGATTTATTTGATGGAAACTTGACAACCTGACTTGATGTAATCAGTTTTTGTACCTTTTAAAACCCATTGCTAATTGAGTTTTCTTTTGAATATGTACGTTGATGATGCAGAAAATTATCAATAAATTACACAATCTTTACATGCTCTAAACAAAACTTGAGACTTACGCAACAAAGAAGGGGAAAACCTTATAGAAAGTACTGGTGTGGTATTGGTCAAATACCCTTCGAATGTTAAGTTAGAGAATATTTACAACTCTAGAGGGCCAGAACTATGGTAAATTATGCATACCTTGTTTTCTGAGAGCTTGTGGTTTTTTATAGTGGTGTTGAACCGAATTTTTATTTTTTGGGTAAGAAGATCTTTCCTTGTGGTAAATATCTTTATAAATGTACGTATTTTACGAGATTCTTCCCATATAGGGATTCTATTGGCTAGATACGACTACAAGATATTTTTATTTAGGATTCCTTGGAGTCCACTTAAGTCGTGGGTGCCACGTGGCCTTGATATCCGTCCAACTTGTGTCCGTGTAGCTAGAATCTGTCCATTATTGAGGATCATCCGTCATGGAAACTCTCTGTCGAATGCCTCAATTCGTCGTCTTGTTCCTGTGTTTTGATCACCTATTATTTCAGTACCATTGCCTATGGCAGGCTTGTAAAAATGAGTCTGTCTACCTTAACTTTTATCCTCTTCAAATATTTTGGATTAGATTAAACCGGGTTGAATGGTAATACCAAAGAGAGAGAGAGAGAGAGAACAAAGTAAATCACTCATTGATAATTAACTTAGTTTAATGAAATTGGGATGTCAAAAAAAAAAAAAAAGTTTAATGAAAGTGGTTGGTATAGACAATGTCTTGATTGATTAATTAGCCTAGCCACCTATTTAAAAAAGATTAGTCGCAGGTTTAATTATTAACAACTAAGGCTTGACGTTAGCATCTGAGGTGATATCCCTATGTTGTAGTAACTAGTAAGTTATCATAGAGTTCCACCTCAAAAAAATATAATAATACTAATCATAGAGTTGGTCTTTATTTATTTATTTATTTTTATTTACGGTAAAAGGTAAAAAGTAACCATAGAGTTTTGATAAGTAACTTTAGACCCCCCCCCCCCGCCCAGGGACGGACCTACGTTGGGGCAGAGGGGGGCCATTGCCCCCCCCCCCCCCCCCCCCCAAATTAAAAAAAAAATAGTATAGAAAAAAATTAAAATTTGCCCTTAAATATATATATATATATTTTTGTCTCCCCTCCTTTAAAATGTTTAGATATTGACCTACAAGAAAAGAAATAAATAAATAAAATTCATGCCCCTTTAACTACCAAAAAAATAATAATAAATAAATATAGACTAAACAAAAATCGTGCACAAAATAATAAACACTTATTTTGTATGCTATACTTTGTTGATGTGTTTTATAATATGAAATGTATAAGAAATACTTATTTTGTATGTAGCATTTTGTTGAGTATGAAATAGATGTTAGTTTTTATTTTCATAATTTTTTTTTTGGTTTTAAGCTTTGGCCCCCCCCAGGTACGAATCCTAGTTCCGTCCCTGCCCCCGCCCCCCAAAAAAAAGAAGGACTATTGACAAGTAATTTGACTGTCATAATAAAGCTATATATATATATATATATATATTTTTTTTTTAAGAATCAATAATGGAAATTTTATTCAAATAACTGAAAGATTAGAAGTGACAAAAAAAATATAAATACAATGGATAGAATCCATCCAAACTATCAAACGTAAATTATAAATTTTCTTCTCCCAGTTAATACGTGAGCTATATATCCCTGTCTCGTAATATGAGAAAAAAAAAGTTGGTACATTTTAGAGAAATGTTATATTCACAATATTTTCATAACACTTTCATAACAAATATTTTTGAGTTGTTATTGGTGGGCAAAAATATAAATTCAAATTAGAACCAATAACAACTAATCACTTATAAATTATTACAAAAGAATTGTAAAAATATAATATACGGGTGAACTTTTAAATTTTATAGTCGCATCTTCCCACATCCTTTTGCTCCCTTACTGCGCTGCAAATTAATAACGTGCTTGGGTGATGTTATATTTTTTGTTGTTACGTAAAGAATAGGTAGGGGCTATCTCAGTAATTCAGTATGCAAAAGACCATGTTTGGATTTGACCATAACTATACCTACTCGTTAGAAAGCCAATACTTTGAAAGTTCTAGACAAGAAATGGAAGGCTGGGAGATAGGGATATTATAGACACTACTTCCATTGAGTTTAGCCATAACTTAAACTCTATTCCACCAAAGTTTCAATAACTTCAACTAGTGGGCATTATGATAAATATAAAGTTAATAGTTTAACGACAACACAATGATAAAACCTCACGAACTTATGAACCAACTTAATTTGACAAAAAAATGAAATGATTAAACTAACTTAATTTGGATGAATTTATAGTTATTCACCATTATTAATTACTTTACTCATAATGAAACACTTAAACCTCGGTTTTAATCACACACTGACACACACGTCAATTAACCAATCTAAGTGTAACTCGAGTAAGTAATTCCAAGTTTAAAATCTTAATTATCATTACACGTGTTTTTCATGTTGAAACCTCGATTAGTATGCACAATTGTAACGTCACAAATACAATTTAATAAAAGAAGATTGTAAGTTGTAACTTGTAATGAAAGTATTATCATTTTCATATGGCCTTATTATTAAAATAATATTTATTATTACTACTTAGCAATTGTAAAACAAGTTAGTGAAAATAAAAATGTGTAAAAAACTTGCCTTGATGACGTGGGAAAACACGTCCACGTCATCCAATCAGGTTCTTTGCCGTACACGAAGTTGTGGCATTCCGATTGGTGCATTTAACTTTTCATTCTCTGTCAACCCCAGGCGTATGTGAATAGTGAATACGTGAATGGCATTTTGGCAAATTAGAGAAAGAACGTGACCCTTTAGTTACCGCCAGATATATAATACCACTGCGCTAAGTTTTCCCTCCTATAACACTTTCCTCTCTCGAGAGAGCCTTGACTCCCAAAAAAACCAAAGAAAAGTGAGGGAAAATTTAGAGAGAGAGAGAGAAAAGTAAAAACAGTGAAACAGTGAGAAAGTGAATACAGAGAGAGAAAGAACGAGAAAGCGAGGGAAAGTGTGGGAAAATTTTACTGTGTGAGAGAGAGAGAGATGAAGCACATTTTCAAGAAGCTTCACATAGGAAGCAACCACGACCCGAACCGATCAAACGAAAACCCTAACGTGACGTCCGCCACGGCATCGACGTCGCCGTCTTGTGCCCCCGATCAACGGCCGGTTTCTGTGCAGACTTCAGGCGCCGGACCTCCGGCGAGTCCTTCGGCTTCATCGTCGGCGACTACTTCTCCGGCGAGCAACGCTGCTGGCACCACGCCGTCGTCTGCTGTTGCTGCTGCGTCTGCGGCTGCGGCTGCGGCGGCTAATAGAGCTGACTATATCTCGTCGGAGGAGGAGTTCCAGGTTCAGCTGGCCCTAGCGATCAGCGCGTCGAATTCGGAGTTCCGAGACGATCCGGAGAAGGATCAGATCAGAGCCGCGACGCTGCTGAGCTTGGGAGGTCATCGGTTGGATTTGGTGAGGGATAAGGGTGAAGTTTCGGCGGAGTCTTTGTCGAGGCAGTATTGGGTGAGTTGAAATTCAGTGAAGTTTTGATCTTAATTGAAGTGAATTTCTAATAAATGATCTTGAATTAGGTGTTTCTACTTGGTGCTTGGTAGCTAATTTGTTGTATTGAGTATCGAATTGGTATAAATTAGGGCTTTTTTTTTTCCTGTTCTATTCAGTCAACAGTTTGAAATTTAATTAAATTGCTATCGAATTAGAGGGAGCTTAGTTTGTTGAGCTGTGATTGAGAATTTCATGTAGTGAAATGTACAATACGAGCTTGAATTAGGAGCTTTTGGTAGTTGGCAATTTGTACTGAGTTGTGGGTTGTAGCAGATTAGGCAATAACTGTTCAAGTATGCCAAGTGCCTAAATTGTTTAATTTAACTTTAAATAAAGGGTAGTTTGGTTCATTGAGATGTTACTGAGTGTTGGATATAGTGAGTTGTGTTGTATGAGCTTATTTTATGGTGGTTCACTTGGTGTTGATAAGTACAGATTGTCAAAATTCTGCCTAATCTAAAGCTAAAATGGGTAGAATCTGGTTCATGCAGTAAGAACATTATAAGTGGTCGAGTTTGATTTTCTTGAACCTTTTCTGAATTTTGTGGGTTTCTAGATATTACCTTGTGCGTTTAGCTTACCAATATTTACTTGAGTTTAGGGGGAAAATGTACTAGTTTTGCACTTCGCACCATTACTTTGGGCAAAGTATTCTGTATTCAAGCAGAAAGCTACTGAAGCTCTTCTCTGACTGAATTGTGCACTTGGAAGTGGTGATTTTGGTAAATCAGGAGGTGATTTCCTTAAAGCTTTGTTATGCATCTGCGTCTCACAGTTTAGTCAGTTTGAATTTAAGCTTAGGTTGATTATCGTAACTGACTTACTATGTAGTTGACTTTTATTTTATATATATATTTTTTTATTTTGGGTGATGTTACATCATAACAAGAGATAATGTGGTTTTGACCGAAACATACATAGAGGAAAGGACAGGAAATGGTTTCAAAACATCCCACTTTTTAGATTTTCTTTCCTTATTTATAATGTAATTTAGGAGGCAAAAGGCATTTCAGATGTGTAAAATCTATATTGCAACTAGAGATTACCCCATGTTTATCATGATGTTCTTAGATGTTAGCATTTATGTTACTGCTTGATAATGTTTTGCTCGCATATCAACTGATTAAAAAAAAAAATTGTTTTCGTGCTTCTTCTATTTTGGTTTGATTTCTGTTGGGTTCTTTGGTTCACCAGGAATACAATGTTCTTGACTATGAAGATAAAGTGGTGGATGGTTTTTACGATATATATGGGCTCTCCACGGAATCAGCAAACCAAGGAAAGATGCCATCTATCACTGATCTTGAAACAAATTTTGGTAGTTCTGGCTTTGAAGTTGTAATGGTTAATCAAAGAATTGATCCTTCCCTGGAAGAGTTACTGCAAATTACACACTGTATTGCTTTAGACTGTCCAGTCACTGAGGTTAATGTGCTGGCACAGAGGCTTGCTGAACTAGTTACCGGACATATGGGTGGGCCTGTGAAGGATGCTAATATTATGCTGGCACGGTGGATGGAAAGGAGGACAGAGTTGAGGATGTCTCTTCAAACAAGCGTGTTGCCTATTGGGTCCATCAATGTTGGCCTTTCTCGACATCGTGCTTTGCTTTTCAAGGTCAGCTATCAGACTTACATTATTGATTTTAGTGTTTTTAGGCTGTATCTTATTTGACCTGATTTCTTGTGGCTATATCCTGGTTATTGAAAAACTCAGGCCAAATTTGGTATAGGCCCTGCTACAATATTTAAGGATACTTTCTCCACCTAGAACTTCCAATCCGTGGTGTTGATGAACCACACCAAATTGAGCATTAGCATCTTAGTTGCTTGTAGCAGGGTGGCTTATTTACTTTGTGTGGTTCCATGGTGTTAATGTTATAGGGTGTGATTTTCTAAGATGGAATTTTAATGTTGTTTTCAATTGCATTTACTGTACCTATCATATTGCTTTTGAAGGTGGGGTGGGGATGGAACAGGTTATAGGATCAAAACTTATCGAGAACGAAATAAAACCCATGTGGAGTATGTGCCATTACTTTTCTTTGATAAAAGAATCTGTATTTTTTGGATGAGGAGGTGGAATAGGGGTACATCATAGTTTTATAACTTTTTAAGTGCAATTGCACAAAAAGAAATTTCCGATGACCAGTTATTGGCTTCTTTCAGTGGTTCCCTTTTTGATTGGTCTAGGGCTTGGGGACTCACCTCTAGTGATTCCCTCCCTATGTTCCTTAGCTCTCTCCGTTGTATTTAGTCTCTTTTCTTTTTGTTTTTTTCTTCTTTCCTTGTACTTTTTGTTTCTGCCTTATGTTTTTCTGCATAAGGTAGTTTTCTTGAATGAACTTCTTTATTACTTATCAAAAAAAGAAAAATTGCACAAAAGAAATGAAAAGAAAAAAAGAGATCGATTTTGGGAAGTAAATGCAACATTGATGTAGAGAACATGTTGATATGTTTCTTTTCATTAAAATTTTAAAAGAAATACCCCTTTTTCATTGAATTGACTAAACTTTAGGAGAAATACCTCCTTTATTTGGAGATTTTATAAATTGTTTTTTATATTTCTATTATAAAGTTTTATTGATTATGAACTTACAAAGAAGGGCATGTGATGCAATTATGGTAGATTAATTTGCTATTACTTTGCAAATTTTCCTATTGAAGAATTATATTATAGAGTGCCAAGAGCCTTGTAACTCAACTAGTTGGCACCTCTTGGCATTTCCAATGGAGACATCAGCGTTCAAATCTCCCCTCCCCCATTTATTGAATTATCAAAAAGAATTATTTTATGGGGTTCACGCATGAAGTCCAATTGAAGTGAAAGTCGTGTGGTTTTAATGGTCTAGGTATGAGTCTTATTAGGGTTAAAACAGTTTTTTTTTTTTTTTTTTTTTTTTTATTTGGGTTTTTATTTTATTAGTTATGGTTAGTTTTGTAGTCACAGGTAAATCTGTAATTTATGCAATTACTGCAAATTAAGCGTATTTTGGTAATTTAGTTGAGTCTTGAGTCACTTAGGAGATCCTAAGTATCTTGGGTTTTATTTTCTCTGGGTCCAACTTAGTCTTTTATTAGGTTTTTAGTACTAGAAGTCCTAATACTAGTAGGAGCCCTAATACTTCTAGTACATGAAAGAGTCTTTATATATTTGTGTTGAATGCCTTCAAAGGAAGGAGTTGATTAATAAAATTATAGTGTTTGAGCATTGAGGCATGTTGACCTTTGTGTGACTTCTCTCTCTCTAACTCTCTCTTTTTTTATCTCTTTCTAATGGTAGCGTTCATGGAAATTGTTCAGACAGCCCCTAAAACACCATAAAATCTCTCTTTTTTCTTCTTCCTTAAAACCCCAAATGAAGCTGTTTCTTTTATCTATCAAAACCCTAAATCCCCACATATTTTCTTCTATCAAATAACTCATCAAACCACCTTTTAATTCCTAACACAACCCTTTAACTCTTTTTTCAGCAACTCTAAATCCAAAATCCACAAATCTTCTTAAACCTAAATCCACCACAACCACATATAGACGAATTCCCCAAATTGTCCTACATCAACATGCCCTTGAGAATTTTTGTCGTCTTTACAGGGCCCAAGGGGCACCCCACTTTTAGTGGAAGGGTGAGGTCTTATCCAAGTGGGCCTTCTACCACAGACATGCACCACCTAAGTGTGTGTGGACTAGGCCAGTCCATCCAATGCTAACATTATTTTTATTTATCAAAAAGAAAAATTTTTGGTTTCTTTATCTATGATAATTATTCTGCTTGGAGACAATAGGTTTGCCAAGTTCTAGATGATGTAACATCTTTGTGCACCAAACTTCAACACCTGTCTGAACACTTACATAGGTGCCAACTTTATTTAATCTTAAAAATAACAATGACTAAGTGACTACTGTTAATCAGGGCAAATTACAGTTAAGCGATTTGTGGTATGGAGTGAATTTTGTCTGACAACGTGTGCTTTTAAATGGGACAGCTTATCTGCCTGATGTTCAAGCCATATGTTAGTTATACTTAGTCTTTAAATATTATTATGCAGTCTACAAGTGTAATCACCATCGTGCATAAAGTTCTAATTTTCTAAACTGCAAGTGACTAAAGTATAATATATTTTTGCACATGCATGTTATGGCAGAAGAGTTTAATGGACGTTGAGAAGACAAAGCTCAGCTAAGTAAAGTACAACATTTTAACCACAAGTGAAGTTGAACTCACCTCATAAAAATGGATAGATACTTCTTTTACTTGACCTAATGAGAATCACTCAATATATCCCCATTCTTTCCTTTTTTGGTTGTCCCAAAAACTATTTCCATAAGAAGTAAAAAAAGAAATATTTTTCTAACTTTCCACACTATGTCATTTATTATTGAGTATTAAATGCGGAGACAATTATGAATTTTCAAATAAAAATTACAGTTGAGGGCAGAAATGGAATACAGAAATTTAATCAATTAGTGTGGCTGCATTCAATGTAATTTCCTAAAACATTACGCCTTTTCAAAGTGGAATAAAATTTTGGGGAAGAGAGTAATTATTTCTAATGTTTTACTTTGTAAAGTTATTGTACATGTACGCACACATTTTTAAACAGAAATAAGTAAACATGCCCCCATGTCTTGGTTTAGTGAGACTCTGTGGTCAACGCCTTATTTATATGTCAAACATGACTCTTGTGTTTGTCCACATATGCTATGTAGGTTTTTATTTGCAAAAATTTTAGAGATGTCAATTGGGTTTTTCATTCTGTTACAGGATGTTGTGATCAAATTTTACTCGCATCTAATTTTGTGAGATTAGTTTTTTATGCGTGCTATGTATGCACTTATATATAAAATAATAAAAGTTGGGCCTTATATGTTGTACTCACTGTGTGGTGACTCAAGTTAAGCATTGCAGTGGCTAAATGTAAGTGTTACACGTCATATTATGATGTGCATTCTCTATGTGGCACTAAGAAGATTTTTTTCTATTCTTTTTTAAGTTAAAAATTTATTACCAAGGTTCTAAAACGTTCAAACTTCTACTTCAATTTGACATTACCAAAATCTTCAAGAAATTTAAAGAACTTTCATAATTTATTTAAATTATTTAATCGCCTGCCAAAGTTTTTAGTTTTGATAAAAACATGGCCTTGTACAGTATGTTCCTGTCATACAACTTAATTTAATTACTTATTCTTTTATTTTGATTTTGTTCAGTTTTGCAAAATTTAAAGAAGTTAATTTTAGCAATTAAGATAATAAAAACACTATTTTGTAATTATGATTGAAGAAACATTTTCTCTAATTTTTTCCCTTCATCTTTGTAAAATTCTTTAATCCAAGTGTAAATATACTCAGGTTTAACTATTGATCTTTATGAAGTTCCTCTAATATTGTGAGTTAAGGGGGCTACTTGTTAGCTGTATTCTCATTATCTTTGTTTCTCTTACGTAGGCATTAGCTGACAATATCAAGATGCCTTGTAGACTAGTAAAAGGTAGTCATTACACTGGTGTTGAGGATGATGCTGTCAACATAATAAAGTTGGAAGATGAAAGGTTATTTCTTGTGAACTTCTTTCCTTTGTGTATAATGATGTTCAATACATACATACATACATACATATATATATATATATATATCCTACAGTGTAGTTTGGATTTTTATCACTGAGACAATCAGCAGTAGTTTGCACCTGCATTTGAGTGTTGTTTTAGTGTTTATTGTTCAATGTATTTATCTCAAGCATGTTTCATTGCTTTTGATTAAAGTCTGAAGTGTTTTCTCAATCTTTTAACCAACCAAAAATGACCTTGAATTTTTTTATTAGGAAATTATCTTGAAGTAAAATAATATCTAGGCAATAGCTTTATAGTATGCATTGATATTGGAAGGTCTTTTCATATTGCAATTACCTAGTCATCCCCTTTGGTAGTCATCCTTCAAATGCTGATATTGGGATTCACGATGGTGAATGATCAAGTGGAAGTAGTGCAAATTCTTTGCAAAACTCAACTTTGATCCAATTCATTAATTTTGGCTAATATCTTATGTTCATCCCTACCTTAAGATTCTTGTGGATTTCTCTCAACTGTAGAAATATAAAATGTGTATGTGACGGACAATGACAACAAATATTTCTCCTCCACCAGTTAAATATTTGATGTCTTAAGTAGCAAAGCCACTGAGGTTCAGGTTATGTGACTTTGGGAAATAATGTCAACCATTTGATATCTTAAGCAGGAAACTTTGGTTCAGATTATGTGACTTTGGGAAATATTTCCAAAAAGGGATATGAGTAGTAAGAACTTTCCAGAATTTGACTTCTTTTTGGTACTCACTATTTTCTATCACCGGCTTATGCTCCTTTGTTAATCAGATCTCAGTGGCATTTTAGATGTCCCCTTTTTCGCTGACTTTGCCTGATCTTATACCTTCTCTGCTCTCTTCCCATCTAGAATATAAGTGTGTACTTATGTGTTCTAAGTCTTATGATTTTTGGTACTCATTATGATTTGGTTTGTGAGATGTATTCTTCTGTGTACTAAGTCTTTCCTTTTATCCTTTATTACGAGTATAGTTCTTTTATATATATATATACTCTTCTATTTTTTTTTTAGGTAAAAATTAATAATTTGTATCTATCATATGTTGGAAATATATTTTTTTATTTTTCAATTAAAAAAAAAGGATAAAATTTAGAGATAAGTAGGAACTGTAATTTATCTTTTGAACGTGTATTTGAAAGTGGTAGTGATATGGAGAAAAAGTTTGGGTGGGAAAAATAAGATGATCGCAAGGGGAAAGAATGCTAAATTTTAAGAGTTCTCTTAGTTTTTATTTTATTTTGATTTCTTAAATTAGGGGTGTTTTACTTTTATTCAGATGAAAAAGATGAACTTGAATGGAAAAAAAATCCTAAATTTTAGGAATTCTCTTTTTGAATTCAAAATGAAATTTGTTATTTGACATTTATGACCCTATTTCTAAGAGAAGTTACCCTTCATTAATGAGGGTATGTTTGAACCACATAAAAATCCAGTTCAAAGAGGGGAATCCTCTTATAGTTAGTGTGTGTGTATATATATAGAATAAGATTGAGCCAAAGCCTACATAACTAATCCAAAGGTCATGCATGTCCCATGGTTTATTCTCTCCTATGTTTGTTAAAGCAATATCTCCGTGATAAGCATGCAATTGAGTGTTGAGTGTGTGTGCATATTTAATTTGATTCATAAAAGTTGGTTTAACCTTTTTTTTGCTTCTACATAGATCTAATTTATATTTTTCTGCCTTCAGGGAATTTTTGGTTGATCTAATGGCAGCTCCTGGAACACTTATACCAGCTGATATTCTAAGTGTAATGGAAAATACCTTTAAGCCATACAATCCAAAAATAAGCAAAATCCCACCTCTCCATTTGTCTAATGACATTGGAGTTACCTACTTAAGACCAAAGCCTTTACTTGGTGAAGGTAGCAGTCATAACTTTGCAGTTGAGAGTAGCTCACCCTTGGATAGAAGGTCAAGTTCTGAAAAGGCAGAATCCATTCCTTTATTCCCCAGTACAAGTGGTGACACTACTGTTAGTTCATCTGGTATATCGAATAAGCCGAGTCCCAATCAGTCGGATCTTTCATCATCAGGCATTGGCACCTCTCTGTATAAAGGCAGTCGTGGTACCCATGCAGTTGGTGATGGTGTGAGGATAAATCTCAATGTAGCTCCATATAACCAAAATAACCCTGAGGATCCAAAAAATCTTTTTGCAGATCTTAATCCATTCCAGATAAAAGGAACTGGCAAAACTTCTTTGCATAACAAACCTACAGAGAATAGAGCTGATGAGCTTCAGAGACCGATAAATAACCCTGGTCGACCCCCTGTATCATTGATGTGGAAGAATCGATATGCTCTCAATGAAGTCCCTCAGAAAAAGGACTATGATTATATGGAGGGTCTATTGCCAAGAATCAATCGTGAGCCTAATGACTATAATCTGCCATCATTAGCTTCCACCAGTTCTAATACACCTGGAAAGATCTATGGTGATGGTTTCAAATCAGCTGGTAATTCAAATATGCCCAGTATGGGCAGTAATGCGGCAAATTCTGTCAGTGGCACCAGTTCATTGTTGGAAGCTAGCTCAAGTCAGTTTGATAGGTTTCATCTGGTGGGGGATTTGAATGCTAATTTAAAGCGAGAACGTCCTAGGAATGGGGAAGAATCGCAAAGTAATGCAGTGGATTTGGTTCAAGAACTTGAGGACAATGAAATTGGTTTTCACGATCGTAGAAAGTGTATGCATGATCGATTTATGGGGAACAATTTGAAATTGAAGGATCCAGAAAGTGCTAGCTCATCTTTTGACTCCAGCACAAGTAAGGCTGAACAAATATACTCCAGCACAAGTAGGGTTGAACAAATATTTGATGATGTCGATGTAGGAGATGAAATTCGTTGGGAAGACCTGGTTATTGGTGAAAGGATTGGACTAGGTAATGCATATGGCTTGTTGGAAGTATATTATATTTGGCAAATCTTGGTAGTCATTTTGCAATTTTGGAATTCGTTCCATATTCTATATAAATATGTATGTATGAATGTATGTGTATGTTTTACTAATTATAGCGTATTGCTATGGTCTTTGGGCCAAATGGCATCTTCACCCTTAACAAAGCAAGTGATGAATGTTGCAGTTTTGGGTTTAGTTCCATAAGATTGTGTTAGTTATGTTTAAGCTTTCCAAAGGGAAGAGTTATAGTAATAGTGCATGAATTATTTGGAAAGAGTTATAGCAATAGTGAATGAATTATGTATGGAAAATTATCTTCCTTTAAAGGATCTAGTGCTTCTATCTCTCTCTCTCTCTCTTCAGGCTAGAAACAGAATGGTAAATCCTTCTAAAGAGGTTATAGTTTCATCTTATTTTGGTAGCTTTGTACTAGTGTTATGCTTAATAAATTAAGTATGAGGCAGCAAGACTCATTTATTTCAGTCCTTGCATAGCAATAACCCTTGTTTCCTAGGAAGTTCTTTAATTTTTTTATTCATTTTTCCTGTTACTAGGTTCATATGGGGAGGTTTATCATGCTGATTGGAATGGCACGGTGAGTTCTATGATTCCTTTTTGTATTGTCACATTTTGCTTTTTGCTTTTGCTTTGAATTAAAAGAATTGCATCTTGTTGTCCATTATCTTTTGCTCTATATAATTCCATCTTTAAAATGCCTTGAATCCCTTGATGTGTGAACTTACTCAACTTGAATTTGAATGCTCAATTAATGCCTTGATTGATTGATCCTTTTACTATTTGACTATTTATAAACTTTCACTGGTCCCAAAAGTTTAAACTATTTGGAAATATTGAAATTAATCATTCAACCTATATTCTAACAGTCTTCCTCACAAGTGGGCCCAAAATTTATAATTGGTGGGGCCCAACATGTGGAATTTTTAAAGTTTTTTAATAGGCGGTAAAGTGGAGATAGGGTTTAAATTCAAGACCTTTTGCTTTGAGACCATGATAAGCTATTAGGAATGGTTAATTTAATCATTTACTTAATCAATATTCTAACAACTGCAATAACAAGTGAGTTTACTTAAAATAAAAGTAAAATTAAAAAAAATTCTCTTCATTATTCTCATCATCCACTGTAGAATGTTTGTATGCATAGTGATTGATTCTGCTATAGTGATACAGGAAAATTTACGGATGTCATGAATGTTGGCACCATTAGTTAGTGGTAAACTTAGATGGCTGTCATGTATAGTTGTCATTGGTGAACTATAGAATGAACTCTTTATTCTGACTATCACTGGTGAATAATGTATAATGTGGAATCTCTTTCTTTGTTGTTGTCTCATTATAATGCTTTTTTGCCATTACTATGAGTTTGGTATTTTTTTTTATTTAATGTTTTACTTTTGACATAAAATAGGAGCTTTTAGACAATGAAGGGAAACTGATAATCTAATAATCTTCTGGTAAATTTTGAACTACAGGAGGTCGCTGTGAAGAAGTTTTTAGACCAGGATTTCTCAGGTTCAGCTTTGGCTGAGTTCAAAAGTGAAGTAAGCAATGAATTAAGCTTCTATATATGCATGTGATATTGCTCTTTTTGATTCAGGAAAAAGTAAAATAACCTTACACACTAAATAATGTTGTGCAATATGAATATCTAATCACCCAGAAAACCAAAAAAATCAGAAATCTGGAAACTAAAGCATTCTTAGTATCAGTGGTGGTGTTGTCTTGTTGATGGCTAGTGACTGAGGTGGTAGCAGAATGGCACTACCAATGAGGGAGCAGGATGATGAGAAGGATGTGATGGCACTACCAATGGTGGTCTTGCATACACCTTCTGCTTCCTTCTTAGAATTTGTTAATGTTGAGATTTCCAGCCCAAGTTCAATTGGTTAACATCTTCACCAACCCAAACGATTCCCAAAACTACAAAACCCAACCTAACCCTTTTCATAAAATATTGGATTCTCTAGTGATAGAATGGAATGTCATGACAGGAATTGTGGGCAAGTTCATCTTCTTTTTCTTTTTTCTTTTTTTTTTCCTTCTGAAAATTGGACATTTAAGACATGACATCATATGACCCACTTGACACATAGAAATGAAAAGATAATATCCATGGTTTGGGTTCATGGCTTATACTTTCTAATCAATCCAAAGCCATTAACCTGCATTTTTTTCATATGTAAAATAAGGTACGAATAATGCGTAGACTGCGGCATCCAAATGTTGTTCTTTTCATGGGTGCTGTTACTCGTCCTCCAAACCTCTCTATCATTTCTGAGTTTCTTCCAAGGTACAACTCTGTGCTCTTTTTGTTGTCATATCTTAATGAGTTTGAGATTTTTGCAAAACAAAATTCATCTGCAATGAGATTCTAATGACCCTTGCAATTTTACCTGCATTGATTAATATGTATATGCATGCATGATTATATATGTGCAACTTTCATTTCATTAGTAGTGTTACTAAATTTTGATTTATCAGGGGAAGCTTATATCGAATTCTTCATCGTCCTCAATGTCAACTTGATGAGAAGCGCAGAATAAAAATGGCTCTTGATGTGGTATGACATTATTAACCCTGCATTCTTTTTAATCATCATTTATTTCCATACCCATATTTAAAGCTATTGTCATCTTTCAGGCTAGGGGCATGAATTGCTTGCATGCAAGCACACCCACAATTGTTCACAGGGATTTGAAGTCACCGAACCTTTTAGTTGATAAGAACTGGAATGTCAAGGTATATGATGATTTTGTTTCAATATTATGTTAGCATGGTAATTCTTCCTTTTATTGGTTATTGCTTCTAACTACATAATCGTGGTTATAATGTCTGGATAGTTTGGAGTCACATTTGTGTATTAGTCACAGAATTTTGAGTAAACGATGACTGTTTCTGGTTGTTTGTGGTGTTTATTGTTTCCTAAATTGAATCTTGTGCCAATGTAAGAATAGCATCCTTGTAATTTTATTTTTATATATTTGTTGCTTACTGCCAACTTGGCCATACCAACTTACATTGCTCTACTGTCTGATATATCATCTGGACAGGCAGATATGCATAATGCTTATCAAAGTTAGATTCCTAGTTGCCAACTGGTGGTCTCTGGTACTTGAGGGAAATGAGTGGCAATGTAAATCAATTGTATACCAGTTTTGTGTGGCTTAGGTGAACTTGCCCAAGGTTCAAACCTACCTAGTGCATGGCCCTTACTCACTAAAGCCTGGTTGATTTTGGATCAGGGAGCTTGTTCAAGAGGCCAGGAGTGACATTCTTTTGGCCTAGATGAACCTTTTCGTCTAGTTACTGGAGACATAAAAGTGCGTGAAGTGCATGTCCTGCACCTGGCATTGGTGTGTGTGTGTGTGTGTGTATAGGATATGCACTCAAAATACGTGGTTGGATATGTATCTGATATTTAGGTACAAGTGATAAAGAGGAACAAATTTCTTGTTTGTCATTAAGGTTTGAATGGTATACAACTACATTTTTCAAGATGGCTACTTTTGAGCTATGACGAGCCCAAATGTGACAATCTGATGACATGGGATTGGCCTTAAATTTTGCCTAAGGTTGCTTATGTGGTGGGCTGAAGGTAGGGACGTATTCTAGTTTTAAGAATTTTAGTGGATACATAAGGCCTTATTATTTTTAAACTGATTAGGGGCTGAGTCATTACAATGTTTGAAGGCAAAAGGGGCCAGATTTGAAGAATACAGGTTTCTCGATGGTCATTGATGTATATGTTGTGGGGCTTAATTGGGCAATGGCTGTCTTCATTATCTTGGGGCTGCTTGGATGGTGGCTTAAGGTAGGGAAGTATTTGGGGATGAGAAGTTAGTTTTTTAAGAAGAAATACAGTGCAGAGTATTCTCATAGTGTGCTGAACATTAAGAAGGAAAGAAGAAAAAATAAGAAGAGAGAAAACACACTAGCCAATGTTGCCTCAGCATTCAAGCACTAAATATTCCTTTATGAATCTATAGATTCTTTTCAGTACAGTGAAAGAATATTTATGGGCTCTTGGATGTTATCTTTTCCTATATGACAATACTAATTTGATTACTATGCTAAATCAGGGATTTAATTAAAGCCTAGGGGGTAAAAAAAGGACTCTTAAAACTCCTAGAGGACTCTAGACTCAGACATAACTAAGGAAATATATATTAAAAAAAATGTTTTGTCCACAACATTTTCACAACAAATCTTAAGTGGTAGTTTACTATTGGTTGTTACAGGTGGGCAAAAAAATAATTTAAGTTGTGGATTCAATTTAGAACCAATAACAATTTATCACCTATGATTTGTTGTGAAAATGTTATAAAAATATTGTAGATGTAGTAGCACTTAACTAAAAAAACAGTTCAGGACTATTGTGAAATTCTAGGTCTCCCCTGCGCGTATATACCTATAAATCTCAAATTAATGACTCAACAAAAATTATTGAAGCCTCAGAACCCTGTAAGGTAACCTTTGTAGCCATAAAAATCTTTGTTCAGCCAGGCATTGCAGGCAGTTTCCACACATGAAAAAGCTCTACTTGTTAAAACTAGAACGTAAAAAAGAAAAACAACAGCTAGATCTTTTGTTCCTTGTTTCTTTCCTCTGGTACTTGAATGCTCACCCACACCTGACACATTATGCACTTGAATCTATGTAAAATTGGTCTGCCTATGGGGTTTTTTAAAGCCAAAATTTCCTTTGGTTCTGAATTTTAAAAATTGTTTTAGCCTGGAAGTCAGGCTGTAGTATGGCTTGTTTAGATTGGTGAAGCTTAACAAGCTGGTTGATGCACTGTGGGAAATTATATGATACCCTCCTCACTGAATTGCATGAAAGTCAAACTATTAAAATAAAAAAGTGACAAATGTCAATGTTTGTGGTGCCACTGGTGTGTGAGCTATGCCTGAAACTATGATGCTTATATACAGGTGGGTGATTTTGGGTTATCACGCTTAAAGCACAACACTTTCTTGTCATCCAAATCAACTGCAGGAACGGTGAGAATCTGAGATCAATAATCAATATATATTTTTTTCACTTGTTCCTGTAGATGACACAATTTTCATCAGCTTACTTGACACTCTTTCTTCATTTATATCTGACTGCATCTTCTTCTATGTGTTAGCCTGAGTGGATGGCACCTGAAGTTCTCCGAAATGAACCATCAAATGAGAAGTGAGTTTCTATTGTTATAACTATATTTTTAATTTTCAGCTTTACTTGGTGCATCTTCACCCGTATTGCTACACTACTTGGCTAGTCCATGCTCCATCCATCTATCATAGTTACTGGATATGCTTGATGCTGGATGACAAACTCTAACTTGTGTTTGGGAAACAAAAAAAATCAGGGGAAATGGCCTAGGAATCACTGCCAGGTGATGAAAATAGAATAATAGAACCTAGGAATCACCACCATTTGCTTGGAATCACTACCAAGCATGAGATAAAGATAGGAATCCCTGAAGAACCACCTGAGCCTGCTTGGAACCATGACCAAGTATTGGAAGAAAAGTAGAAAACTTCCAACGCAAATTTCATTAAGACTCAATTATCTTACAATAGTGAACTTTGGGCCCTTTAAATTGAGTCTCCAAATTACGTAAATTATGGAAAGAAAGAGAATCATAATGAGATTAAACAATGTTTGGAATTAAAATCCACGTCTCTAAATAGCATCAGTCAGTGGTAATCAGCATCAATCATGTTCAATAAAGTCCAACAAAATCAATCAACATTAATAGGTCTGATTTGTTGAGAGCACCAATGCTCCAGTCGTCTTGTGGTTGGTTTACTAGCTTCGGCATGTGTTTGTGCTTGAGGTAAGTTTGAGTGAAGTGTGCCTATTTTGGCTTACTGTTTTAAAGTTCTGGACATGGGTTTTGATGCCTTCTTGAATTTATCTTAGTCCTGAAAAGTATGGCAGAAAGATACTTGAGACAATGTTGAAATTCCTTCTATATAAAACCAGTGCATCACATTTATGTTTTCTCATCAAAGACATAAGTGCTGGGAGGTCAGAGGGTGTTTGTTAGCAACATCGGGAACATGTTTTTTCTGGTCTTGGAATATACCTAATTTACCCTACTAATCATGTCTTCATGAAACTGAGCATATCATGACTTCCTATAACTATGGTCCTCTACTATCAAATCTTGTGATCATGACATCCCCTGTGAAAACCCATGTGTTGCTGGGCTTTGGATTAAAGAAACAGAGCCCAGGAATTGGAAATATGGCTTTTCTGTTTACAGCCTTGTTGAACTTGTAGAACTCCCCTAACATTAATTATATTATCCCATTTGGGATATTCAGGTGTGATGTCTATAGCTTTGGAGTCATTCTGTGGGAGCTAGCTACCTTGAGATTACCTTGGAGTGGGATGAACCCAATGCAAGTGGTGGGTGCAGTAGGTTTCCAGAATCGTCGCCTGGACATCCCCAAGGAAGTGGATCCTTTGGTTGCTCGGATAATTTGGGAATGTTGGCAAACGTAAGCTTAAGAAATATGAACAGTTACATATATTCAGCTATCATTCCTATATTAAATTTCAGATTAATTGATTGCTCTTCTTGCCTGTTAATTCCCAGCGATCCAAACTTGCGACCCTCATTTGCACAGCTCACAGTAGCTCTCAAGCCTTTGCAGCGGCTTGTCATCCCATCACATCTGGACCAGCCAAGTTCGCCTCTGCCACAAGAGATTTCAGTAAATTCTACACCTTGAATTGTCTCATTTTCTCAAGTGTGAATAAGGAGACATTTTACTTCTTTGCCATGAGAGTAGTATATGAAAATTTAAAAGGAAAAACAGAGAAAAGAAAAGGAACATTTGATTAGAAGGCCTGTAGGTTTGTAATTTGTGTTAAAAGTTCTGTATGTATTTCTGCTGCAGCCAAAAAGACTGCAGCAGCTCTTTTTGTACAGTTTGGTGTACATCGTTTGTTCCAACAAGAACTGAAACAGTGTAATATATGTGTTCGTACCTTTTGTAAGACAAAAGGCACATTGTCATAATGAAAGTAAAATTACATTTTGCTGTTACAAACTGTTCCATTTTGATGCCCCCTTAATGTCAGGTGGCCATTTTTCCAATTATAATTTGAAACTTACCAATTGCTTTCTATTATCTAGCAATCAAATTATGCTAAGTTTGAGTAGGAAAACATGGTGACATTGTTGACTAGCTACATAGAAAGACAAACACCATAACTACCAACAATGCCATACCCAAATCTGCCATTTTACAATGAAAATCTTGCATAATGTCATACTTAAGGAATTTGTAATTGATCAATTTCGTTGTTCAAATTTAATATTACAAATTTAAAGGTATAACCAGGATCTTGTTTCTTTTTGGTCTATATGTTGATACGAACCGGAAACTACAAGATAATGACAGTATACTTGCATTATCATTGCCGACTACCCATCTACTAAAACCATCAACGCACTTAAAAATTTTGAATGACCGCAGAGCCAGCCCAAAATAAGAAAAAAGAGTAGGGCCGGTGAGTGATTTCAAAGGGTTCAATGTGCTCCTCGTTTATCGTTAGAAATTTTGATAAAGTGTAATTTAGGTGTCTGCTAGGGCCCAAAGTATTATCTATATTTATATAATATCTTAAAGTCAAGTGGTACCGTTTAATGTTGCTACTCCTATTGAGCAACATCAACCATGTCATCATTTTTTTTTATTGGTTTGTTCCTCTAATTTTTTTATAATATTAAATATATTGACCGATTAACTTTACCCATTCATCTTGGACTTTTTTTATCCATAATAATATATTGGATAGTTTTAACTTTACATATATTTTTCCTTTATACATCCATCTATTTTAATTTAGAAATAACTGCTTTCACACTTTCTTTGTTTTCGTTACTCTTACTCAATTTATTGCTTCTCACTTTCGCTTTCGCAACGGTGTATGGCCATGACAATCAGATAGGATAATGAAATATAGGCTTTAAATATGCTGATATATGAACCCACATAACTCCATTTTACTAGAATTAATGACTTGGCCATGAAGCTGTTGACATACTCCAGGCAAAACAATTTTGCATGCAAGGCAAAGCTTTAATGGGAAACATTGTAGTACTTTCAATGCTTTGTAATGACTACTAAAAATATGAAAAATTACGTACCTAATTTTAAAAATATATAAATCTTTTTTGTACGCTTGATAATCCTTTTTACAATCCATAAATAAATTTCTATCACTTACTTTTTAAAAAAATAGTATGTGCACATCATCAACACATGTAATATGCTTGTAACTAAATTAATATCTAGGATTGTTACTGATACATGCCTTCAAATTTGGTCCACTACGGTCATTTTGGTCTAATTTGGTTCATTTAGTTCACTTCTGTCCATTTTGGTACTTATTGGTCCACTTCAGTCCATTCGGTCCATTATTCGGTCCAACTGGGTCCACTTTGTCCCTTCAGTCCACTTCAGTTTATTCGGTCCACTTCAGTCCATTTGGATCCACATTGGTCCATTTTAATAACTTCGGTCCATTTTGGTCCACTTTGTTCCTATTCAGTCTAACTTGGTCTACTCAGGTGTCCATTTGGTCCATTTGGATCCTTCTTGTCCATTTTGGTCCAATTCGGTTCACTTTGGTCCTTTCAGTCTATTTGGTCTACTTCATTCCAAGATGACAAAAAGTAATATTATTATTTTTAAATGTTTAATTTAATAATTCAGTATTATCTTTCTTTATGTTTTTTTCTTCCCTTAGCTGATATTATTATTTTATTTTTTAAGAGAATTACATAATTTTAGTGAAATGATATAATTTAAATTTGAAGATCAATTTAGTGTGTGAGTGTGTATATATTTATATATATATATATATATATATATGTTTATACAAGAACTCAAAATAGTTAATATGACAAAACAAAACTACATGAAGCAAGTTCTTTATATTGACGTTGTGGTTGGAAGAAGCACCAATCTTTTTACTAAACAAAAGAATAATAATGATAAAAAATTTAAAAAAATCGGCACAAAAAATAAACGCATTACGTGAGCTCGCGACTAGTAATATCAACAAACTGAAGCATAATATTTATTGTTCCCACATTCCTATTGAGCCATATCTATGTATCATTTCAGTTCACTTCTGTCCATTTTTGTCCACTTAAGTTCATTCGTTCCACTTCGATGGTGCTTTAGGAGGAAAGATTTAAGTAGGAAGAGGAATTTCTTCATTGACAATTATGTCACATTCTCATCATAATGTTGGTAGGTTCTTGATAAAATTACATTTTTGTTATATTATTAAAGTCTAGTATTTTTTTAAGATGAATGATAGATTTGCTTCATCTTTAGGTTATTCAAGACGTATAGAGGATGGACCGTTTGTAAGGAGCACTAGAAACAAATTTCAATCATACATTAATTTACTTACAAAATATCTCACCTTATATAATGATTAGATGTAAAATGCAGTAGATTTCCTCAAATATATATATATATATATATATATATATATATAAAACTTACTAAATTTAAAACACTTTCAAATAAAAAATATATATAGCTTAATTAATTTAGAAAATCTACTGTATTACTATTAACGATACTTTATTAGAAAATAATCACATTATTTAAAAAAATGGTTAGGATCAAACATTTATAAGTCTCATCTACTATATTCATTTTTTACTTAACAAAAATACAAATTCTCAGAAAATTTCGCATATCAAATGGGTTTGTGACTAGTAAGGAAAAATAATGTATGTTTTGGATCCCTGTCAATTATTAAAAATAATTGGACATTTCAACTCTGTATTTCCATAGCCAAATCATATTGATGAAATCATTGGCAATAAAAATCACACAAAATACCATGAAAATGTATACATTACATCACATAAATTATCATACCCAAAGTTATTCTATTGACCTACAAACCATTAAAATTTGAATACTGCAACCTTATCAGTAAAATTAGGTTGAGTGCTACATGCATTACTGTCCGAATTTTGTAGAAGTCATTGTAATGACTGCAGGGTAGAATTTTCCACTTAATTAATATCATGATACCAATGGCAATACTTCTTCCACAACAATCTAAGGGTCAACAACTGGGTAGGAGTCTGTGGCTAAAAAGCTGAAGACAAACAAGTCCAGCTAAATTCCCCTTAAGATAGGTATACTTCCTCAGAATAACCTCCTTGAGGAACCCAACTTTTTCTAGGACCCTTTGAGAGGCTATATTCTCTACAGCAACAAAAGATTGCAACCTTACCAAATTAGGCAGTCCTTGAACACTTGTGAGAGAGCAGTCTTCACTGCTTTGGTAGTTATCCCCTGGCCCCAGTACTTTGTGGCTATACCATACTCCATATCAGCCCTACACCTGTCATCACCCGATCCCAGGAAAACGGAGATGAAGCCGATCGAACGGTCATCGATGCATATGGATCGACGCCATGGATGTGGTATGCAAACATCCTTGATGAAAGTCAAAGCCTCTTCCTTAGATGTAAACGTCTTCAATCGGAGGAACCGTGTAACTTGATCATCACCTGCCCATAACATGAAATCATCCACGTCTGCTAGCTTGAAGGGACGGAGAGAAATTCTTGATAGAAGTGATCGCACCAATGGTTTCACAGGGTTTGTAACCAAAATGCTATTATTGTAAATTACAACTTGGTTTCTTCTTCTTCTTTTTGGAAGGGAGAACTAGGCTTGGGTAGTTGGGTTAAGGATTATTTAAGAGCATGGAAAGTATATTTTGGTTTATAAAATTGATTATTGTTTGCTAAGATTCCATCACCAAGAATATATTATTGGAACCAACCCCTCCATGCACCCACCCACCCAAAAAAAGTTCTAACTACAATTCATTAATTAATTAATAAATCTTTTTGATAAAGAGAACTCTCATTCAACTGTCAAAAAATAAACATCCAACTTCTAAGCATTCCAAACAAAAAGATAGGAAAGAGTTATTACACACTATTTTGCTTGGTTAAATATGTATAGGAAGCTGCACACATGCCATGAGTCTTCAGTCTTCACTCTTTAGTCTAATGCCATGAAAATGTCAATAAACTTATATAGAGGATGGGTTAAAATTTCATCGATGTCCTTATCAAAGTCAATTTATTCAAAAACTCAAAATATAAACATATTGATTACTACAATTGGATTATTTATTTATTTATTTATTTTGGAGTAATTAGTACTATGAGAGAAATTCTCTTTTCATATAATAGTGGGTCTTATTAATAAAATTCTTGATAGAATATGTCATTCATTTGAAGTACTAATTTCAGAGTACTAAATAATTTTCCCACTGAGTTAGACTCTTTTTGGTGCATGAAATTATGTTTTGGGCATGTTTGGCACCTATATTTGAGCAAGTGTATTCCCCAAAAGAATCAAAAAGAAGGCAAAATCTATACTTGTTAGGTCCAAAATTGCTTAACATTATGCAATATTATTCTACATGACAGACCATGCACCACAATTACATGACATTCTCTCTTGGAAAGGTATATTTGAATTTCATATTCAATTTAGAATAGTCTACGGAAATAGATGGAAAATTAGAATGGCAACAAAATCAAATAGTAAAAAACACATTAATCATGCCTCTTGGATGACATAAATTAGCATATAGCCACAATTTTTAAACTAGAATTTGGCAAGGGGCGAAGGCCTCCAATGCAACAAATAATGACGTAGGCTCTCCCACTCGGGAGACCTTAGGAGGGAACCCCTCCTATAAGTGCAATGGAGGTCACCAACCTAGGCCATGGGCCTTCTTGGTTACCCATACACCCCGTCCAGGTAAGTATGTTGTTAAATGCTGCTTACTTTTTATTTACACATCTTGCCTGTCTCTCTTATATTTCATGTTTAACCTATGTGGGATTCAAAGCTGATTGGGGAAGAGGTAAGTTGTCGTGGTTATGTACCGTATAAAAACTTGCAAGTGTTTCTAATCACAAGTGTCTAGTTAAACTAAATTGTATTAATTGAAATGCATCAAAAAAAGAAAATTTTGTACTAATTGAAAGGCAGGCTGGCTCAATTATACTACCTTTAAGGCTTAACACTATAGCCCCCATATGCTATGCTTCCCCTGCCCTGCTTGCTGCATTTTTTTTTTTTTTGATAAATTGCAAAGTATACCTCCAAAGTTTGGGGTTGTTTGGATTTTACACCCTAAAATTTAAGAAATTTGATTTTGCACCCTAAAGTTTGGTTCGTTAGCAAAACTACACCCTCATTTTAGTTTTGGTTGTTAAGTGACAAGTCATCATGCTGACTTTTTTTTTTTTTGCCAAATCAACCCTTAAACTTACCCTTTAGCCCAAAACTCAACACAAACTCTGGAATTTTATAAGATAATATTTCACCATCTGAACCTATTCCCAAATCAAAACAACAAACCCACCCTTGAGTTTCTATTCTACTCATCGTGAACCCCACTAACCCAACAGCCACAGTGATAGAGAGATGATCTGACGGTTAAGAAAAATATATAGGCAATCCACCATGTTTATCTCGGCCATCAGATGAAGAATTATGGTCTACATAGAAGAAGAATCAGTTGAGGATTAAAACTCCATAAAATAAGTAGCAGAAGTGCATGCAGAATATGGCTATGGGGAGAAACCAATGGAGCTGATGATGGTGTGGCATTGAAAACGAGTTGGTCATCATCAAATTTACAGGCTTTGCTTGTACTATTGTGGGTTTTCTTTCTTTCTTTCTTTATATGCTAGAGTAAGACAAATTCAAGTGCTAGTTTGGGAGAGTGAGGCCTCTATATTTATATAAGCCCTTGCCATGGCTGCTGGGTTCGTGGGGCACGATGAGTAGAAGAGACCCCTGGGATAGGTTTGATGTTTTGATTTGGGAATAGGCTTAAGATGGTGAAACGATATCTTATAGAGTTCCAGATTTTGTGTTGAGTTTTGGCAGGCCGCCCCAGCGTTCCAGAGGCCTAAGGCAAAATCTTCGAACGGGCTTTTATGTTATCACTTAAATAATATTTAACTAGCATTTCATATAATAATTTTTTTTTAATTAATTTATTTTTAATTTTTAATATGATTTTTTTTTAGAAAATGCTAAAGTTATAATAAATTTTACTACAAACTGGTGTTGTAATGAATGTGATCAATGACATGAGACTTACAAAAATATTAGAAATATTATAAAATTTACAACATGAGAATTACAAAAATATATCACCAATCACAAATATTCACTCAAAAATGCATTCAATAGTTTGTTGAAATCCACCTATCATATTCATTGTCACATCAAATTATAAAAAGTTATGAAGACCACCACGCACCCTTGGTGCAGTGATTACTCCACAAGTATAAATTCTTGTAGGGTGTGGGGAGCAATGGCCGAGATTTAAGTCTTTAGAAGAAAGTTTCGTACACATATACACTTAGATTAGGTTAGGGTAGAATTTTTATCTTGTATAAAAATAATTAAATAAATAAAAGTTATGTAGTAAAATTTATAATATTTTTAACATTTTCATATTTGAATTACTTGTGATTAGTAACACATCTATTTGTAAGACCTATTTATTTAAATTTATCTTATCTCTATCTCTAGCATTACTTAATTTTTTAAGCTTTCTTAATAGTGAAAAAAAAATATACTAAAATGTATTAATATCTCTCATAAATATTTATATATAAAAATAAATAAATAAATTTGCCCCTATATTTGGGGCTTTCCCTAGTAAGGGGGCCCTAGGCAATGGCCTAATTGGCCTAAGCCTAGGGCTAGCCCTGAGTTTTGGGCTAGACAGGTCGTTTAAGGGCTAATTTGGCCCCAAAAAAAAAAAAAAAAAACAAGTCAGAATGATGACTTGTCACTGAACGGCCAAAACTAATTGAGAATGTTGTTTTGCTAACAGAACCAAACTTTAGGGTGTAAAATCAAAATTTTTAAACATCAGGATGTAAAATCTAGACAACTTCAAACTTCAGGGATGTACTTTGATTTGCAATTTACCCTTCTTCCTTTTTAATTATTTGATAATTCTATAGTTGTGATAGGGGGATTTCAACCATGAGCAACCAGTTGAGTTGTAAAACTCTTGCTACTTGTTTTCCATGTTAAAGTTAAAGGTTCAAATTTTTTAGATTTTCTTCTAATGTTTGTTCTCCGGCTTATGTGTTTGCAGGTGATATAATAACAGTTTTTTATCACGCCCGTAGCTTTTTTTGGTTTGGTCTTCTGTCATAATTTTCTCATTATTACAATTTAAGATATATACATTTGTGAACAATTCCACGCATGGACATATGATTTCCACACTATTATATTATTAAGGTATTGATAAAATTACTTTGATTTTCTTCTAATGCTTGTTCTCCTGCAACTGGTGCAACCATATATGCATCCTCTAACCTCCATTTGTTATTGACAGTTGATCACTTGTGCGTTCCACTTCACATCAAGGCATCAAGCCCAAACAAATTTTTGATCTTATCCTACCTACTTTTATACTTAGAAAAACTTTCTTTCAATCTTTTGATTGGATTTTGAAGTTTAATTGAGGTCAAATAACTTATTTTTTCATCCTTTTGAAAATGGACGGTTTTATTGAAAAAAGAAAAAGTGCTGTTTCAAAATAGGATACCAAACATGCACTCCATCTTTAGGTGGTTCAGAGAGAGATGTTTGTTGGTAAAATCTATGGGTTCTATTAATTGACTTTCCGATAGACATCGTCAATAATTTTGTTAAGGAATGTCTATATTTTCTTTGTTTGTTTTCCTCAAAGTTGATTGAAATCAATCTTTTTTTTTTTATTACAAATTAAATTTTGCATTATCCTTCTAAGATAATTAAAGACATCAATTTTTTATTTTTTATTTATAAATAAAAAACTAATAATAATATTTTATATTTTTTCTTCTACTTCCACTCATATGAGATAAGAAAGAATTAACAAAATTCATTATCATATTTGAGTTGAGTTCATTAAGATGATGGCATATAACTAAAAGTTGGCAAGTCTCATTATTGTGATAAGTCCAGTGCAATGAACACTGGACCCAAGTTTTGTCCCTTATTATCACTATATCATCACTAATATTAGTGAATTTTGCACTTTGTTTCTTTACATAAATTATAATATTAGTATTCTTGATAAAATCCTATGATTTGATCTGACTATCCTACGTAGATTCCGGGTTTTATAACCTTATCCACAAATGCACCCACATAAATATGCTCTTTTGTTGGTCCTGCTTCTCATTTCTAGTTACATTATATTAGTACTCCATGGGACAACGAGTATATTTTTTTGACAAAGATGAAGAATATATTTTTTATTAAAAAAAAAGAGAGCTTAATTTATATATTTTACTAAATGATATTTTACAAGGTTCTTTCAAGAGTGTAAAATTCAAAAATGGAATTCAATAATATCAAATTTAGTTACAAACATTTCGTAAGTTTTTTTTTTTTTTTTTTGATAGATCGCATTTCATATGTGTTTAATTTGTCAGTCACTTTCATACTAATAACTGAACTAAAAGTGGAATAAATCTCATGGAATAAATTTTTCCTTCGACCTTTTACTATAGAAAATAAAGATGAATTTTGATTTTTTTTTTTCTTTTAGAGAAAACAATTATAGCATTTGTAGCACAAAATAATATAATAATTATATATTAGTTTGTATAATTGTATTCAATTTTTTATCATTTTAATTAATATTTATAACTATACGATGCTTAAATTTTTATGTTTGCTACTTCTACTCAGAGTCATTGATATCAGTATAATTAAAATTAATTCCTTATATACTAATAACATCAATTACCATAAAACAATATAGAAATACAAATTAGTCACAGAAAAATTTCAACTAAATATTGTGAAAATACATTAACATTAAAATGTCCAAAATATTTAAGACTGAAATTGGGCAGGGGCCGAAGCCCCCATAGCAACAAATAATGACGTAGGCTCTTCCACTTGGGAAGACCTTAGGTTAGCACCCCTCCTTTATGTGCAATGGAGGTCACTAACCTAGGACATGATCCTTAATGATCAAACATAGACCCCGTCCAGGTAAGTATGTTTTTCACCTTGAATAGTGCTACATATTTATACCCCCTTGCGCCTGTCTCTTTATTTATGTTAGTTCGATGTGGGAACTTCAGGCTAATTGCAAATGTCTAGTTAACTAAATTGTATTAATTGAAAGGCTAGGCAGGCACAATTATACTACATTTAACACTATAGCCCCATATGTTGTGCTTCCCCTGCCCTGCTTGCTGCATTTTTTTTTAATTATTCAATAATTCGATAGTTGGGTTGTGAAGGGATTTGAATCATAAATATCTCCCTTGAAAATATAAGATATCAATCAGTTGAATTATAAAACTCTTGTCACCTACTTGTCGTGTTAAGGTTGAAGGTTCAAATCATCTATATCTATATACTATCTAAAAACTAAAGTTTAGCATTTATTATTGCTACTCCTTTTAAGGCACAGTAGCATTTTGGTCCTATTTGATCCATCCATTTTGGTTCATTCGGTTCATTTTGATCCATCTCGGCCTATTTAGTCCATGTCGGTCCACTTTGGTCCATTTTGGTTTGTAGGTTGCCTTTTTCGTTTTTTGCTCAAAATTTCATTTTTCCCCTTAAATTTTGAGTTAAAAAGTGTATATATATATATATATATATATTTTTTTTTTTTTTTTGGGGGGGTGGGGGGAGCAAAATCTTTAGTTTTAGGTTAAAAATACAAACAAAATAGACATTAAAATTAGAGATAAGCCCTAAAAAGCCAATAAAAATAATAAACATTCAAAAGTCTATCTTAAAATTCAGGTTTCAATGATATAGAGATTATACTTATATTTGAAAAAAAAAAAGCTACAATTCTAAACTTATATTTTAAACTTGCTAATAATTTCTTTTTAGGGTTTCTTTGAAAGGGAATTCAATGTGATTTTTAAAAGTCTAAACGTTAAATTTTAATTTTTTTATACAATAAAATAATTTACTATATACTATTAAAAAAAAAAAAAAACTCTGGATTCTCATAGTAGTTGAATCCCTTATGCCTATGCCTTCATACTCATAATCAAGGACCCAAAAGGTAGGAGGGAGGAAGAACATCCATTAAATTTTGATGGCAATGGGATATTTTAATCATAACAAATATATAAATAATATCAATAGGCCACTGTTGAAAACTTGAAATATTATTTATCCACGCCTAGCACTTTAATCATATTTGTGTGTGTGTGCCTATATATATATATAGTTATATACTAGCCTCGTCACAGTGCTTTGCGCGTGTGATGAGGGCCTTTTTTTTTTTTTTTTTTGTCTAGTGTACTTACTACTTGGTCTTGAAGGATTTATCAAAGTGGATTGATATTTTTTTTTAATTTTTTTTTTTTGGATAAGTTCGTTTTGAAGACATAGATTAGTTAAAGAGAATCTTATTTTGTAGATATTTTACGTAGAGTTGGAGATATATTTTTACCAGGTTATCCTTCAAGTTGTGTGTGTGTGTATATATATATAATTTGAGAGTTTCTGCATGGGATGGCGGCATGTATATGTGAAAAACACCACACACACAAAAAAAAAAAAAAAATGCCACTTAAGCTTAAGCTCTTAGAGTTTTATTAAGAGATTTAAGCCTAAAAACACTTAACAAAACTAGACTAACATATATTGCAGAAAGAGCAAAAGGAGAATAGAGAAAGTGACAAATAAGCATGCATAAACTATATTCACTTAGCTTTGAACTATACAGACCTCTATTTATTCTACTAACCAGAGGCCAATTGTACATGTGCTCAAATCCTTTAACACCTATTAGTTGGTTTGTTACACTTTTTAACCAATTGTGTTTATCATAATCAAACGAATGTTAGTTTCTGCAGCTTGGCTGACCCCTAGTCGTATTTTTGTGAGGTTGTATGCTTGTGGTGGTCATGGCCGAATTGCCCCTAAAAATATTCCCCCACATACTGATGCATTATCACACCAAATACGTGCAACAGTGTGAAGGAAGACGCTGAGGTCTTTGAGAATCATGTGAAGCAAGACAATTCTACAGCAACAAAAGCAAGTAACTATACTTCCTCAGCATAACCTCCTTGAGGAAAGTCCTTGGAACACTTGTGAGAGAACAATCTCCAGTGTTAACTGATGTAACGGTCATCGATGCATATGTATTGACACCAAGGATGGGGTATGCAAACATCCATGATGAAAGTCAAAGCCTCTTCCAAAGATGAAGAAGTCTTCCATCGGAGCAACCGTGTAACTTGATCATCACCTGCCCATGACATGAAATCATCCAAGTTGTTAGCTTGAGGGGACGGAGAGAAATACTTGATAAATCAATGGCCATAACAATGTGACAGTGATGGCAGCAATAGAGCCAGAGGCCTCATAACCAAAATGCTGTTGCTGTAAATAAGAGCTAGGCTTCTTTTTCTTTTTGTTGAAGGAAGAAGGAACTATGCTTCTTGCCTGGGTGTTAGGAATTATTTAAGAGCATGGAAGGTCTATGTTGGTTTATTATATTCATTATTGTTCGCTAAGATTACATCATCAAAAATATATTATTGAAATTAACCCCTCCACTCACCCACCAATAACATTTTGGACACGGCTTGTGTTAATGCACTGGACACGATAAGATATGGATACATGTCCAAAACTAAACCTTTATCTGCATCCTAATGTGACTAGTGCTGCAGTGCAACTGATTGCATTGGACATAATCCCAATCCAAAAGTTTTAACTTCAATTTGTTTAAATAATTGTTTTTATAAATAGAAATTTCTTTCAACCGACAAAAGAACAACATCCAACATTCAAGCATCCCAAACAAAAAGATGGAGGAAGGAATTATTACACATTAAAACTTGGTTATAGGAACCTGCACAAATATTGAGTCTTTAAATAATCACAAATAAGCCTTCACTCTTCAAATCTTGTATAAACTATAAAGGCTTGTCAAGAGTCCTTATAGTTCAATTAGGTTTCCAATAGAGACATTAAATATCCAAATCCTCTATCTTTGTTGCAACTATCAAATTATTAAGGGGAAAAAAGCACAATATTTATATACACACATAAACTTGTAATTTTAATTAAAGACACAAGTAAAGGTTGGCAAAAGATAAAAGAGTTATTAAATCCATGTAAGAACAAAGTTTCTTTCCTAACTAGTTTGAAAAAAAAAACCTTCAAGCTCCTCATATATTCTTATGTTGAGTGTGAATTTTAAAAATCTAATCGTTGGATTGTATGTTCCTATTATTTTGTTCATACTTGCAAAATTTCAAGAAAATCAAAAATCAATTGCTATGTCATTAAACAAATGTAAAATTTCAATTTTTTGTGATCTAAAATAGAGTATAAAAAATAAGTATATTAATCGAATAGTAAATAACACTTGATTTGAAAAAAATTTGATATTTATATTAAGAACATAAGAAATATATAATTCAATGATTAGATTTTCAAAATTCACACTCAAAAAAGAAATTAAGAACATAAAAAATATGTAATTCAACGATTAGATTTTCAAAATTCACACTCAAAAAAGAAATATATAAAAAGTTTGAAGAGTTTTGGAATTGTCCTTTTTTTATTATCTTTATTTAAAAAAAATTAATGTATTTCTTCTCATTTTAATGTATTTTTTAAGGCTTAATTGTATTTGGGGTAAAAAGTAATTGAGCCTAGTCAATCTTGGTTAAAGTTGCTTTTGAGCGTTCTTGCGATCTCATGAGACCTACACAGCCTGCAAGTAGAAGAGAAAAAATGGTGAGTCTATGTGAGTTCATACCTCCACCACTACAACTCGTCACATGGTTGTGGCTAAAGTTGTGAAGTTTGTTGTTGTTCTAGCACTAGCATTTTTCCAGCTAACATATGAGGATTATGCAATTTTCTATAAGACAAAATTTAACTACAAAATTTGTTGTAATCTTAGGCTACAACCTTACTCAATATCTTTTTATTGAAGGTGAATTTTGATAAATCCACCATTAAATTACATCTTCTTCTTATATCCTTCATACTTACAAAATTTCAAGAAAATTTAATATGAATAGCTATCTCATCCATAAATTTTTTAAATTGCAAGTTTTTGTAATTTAAAATTACGCATAAAATATAAACTTATAGATCGTATAGTAAATAATATCCAAATGACACAAAATTTGACATGTGTATTAAGAGCGTAAAGAACATGCAATTCAATGGTTAGTGACCTCCTTGAGTGCAATGAAGGTCACTAACTTAGGACATGATCCTTAATGATCAAACATAGACCCCGTCCAGGTAAGTATGTTTTTCACCTTGAAAAGTGCTACATATTTATACCCCCTTGCGCTTGTCTCTTCATTTATGTTACTTCAATTTGGAAACTTCAGGCTAATCGCAAGTGTCTAGTTAACTAAATTGTATTAATTGAAAGGCTAGGCAGGCACAATTATACTTCCTTTAACACCATAGCCCCCATATGCTATGCTTCCCCTACCTTGCTTGTTGCTTTTTTTTTTTTTTAATTATTTGATAATTCGATAGTTGGATTGTGGAGAGATTTAAACCATGGATATCTCCCTTGAAAATATATGATGTCAATCAGTTGAATTATGCAACTCTTGTCACTTGCTTGTCGTTAAAGTTGAAGGTTCACATCATCTATATCTATATACTATCTAAAAACTAAAACTAAGTATTTATTGTTGCTGCTCCCTTTAAGCCACAACATCATAGCATTTTGATTCAATTTGATCCATTCAATCCACTTTGGTTCATTCGATTCATTTTGATCCACCTTAGTCTATTTGGTTCGTGTCGGTCCACTTTGGTCCATTTTGGTCTGTAGGTTGCCTTTTTCGTTTTTTGCTCAAAATTTCACTTTTTTACTTAATTTTTGAGTTAAGAAGTATGTTTTTTTTTTTTTTTTGGGCCAAAATCTTTAGTTTTGGGTTAAAAAATACAAACAAAATAGACATTAAAAATTAGAGATAGGCCCTAAAAAGCCAATAAAAATAATAAACATTCAAAAGTTTATCTTAAAATTTAGGTTTCAATGATATAGACATTATACTTATATTTGAAAAAAAAAAATTGTTACAATTCTAAACTTACATTTTAAACTTGCTAGTAATTTCTATTTTTGGGGTTTCTTTGAAAGGGAATTCATTGTAATTTTTAGAAGTCTAAAAGTTAAATTTTAATTTTTTTTATACAATAAAATAATTTACTATATACTATTAAAAAAAATTCTGGGGTCTTATAGTAGTTGAATATGCCTATGCCTTCATACTCAAAATCAAGGACTCAAAAGGAAGGAGTGGGGGAGGAAGTACACCCATTAAATTTTGATGGCGATGGGATATTTTAATCATAACAAATATATTAAAAACATCAATAGGCCACTGTTGAAAACTTGAAATACTATTTATCCACGCCTAGCACTTTATATACACACACACACAATAGTCTCATCACATGTGCTTTATGTGTGTGATGGTGGGTCCAACTACTTTCGCTGGGGGTTCTGTTGTAAGGTTACCCAGAGTGAAAGTTCGATCCATTAGGTTCATTTTGGACAGCCTTTAAGAGATAGGGGGTGCCACAAGCCTAGTTTTACTCTTGAGTCTTGAACCCAATCTAATACTTACTATAAATGGAAAATCAATAACCTTGTTGAGATTGATTTTGATCAACAATTCCTTCTCGTTTTCTATCCGTTGTAATGGAACCCTAAGAAAGAGACATTTGAATCTGAATCGAAATGAGATGCAGTACCTTAACGCAATAGTTTTGGATGGAGGGGATTTGGTAGTTGAAAAATCAATTTTTGATTTTAACTATTTACAAAAAAAATGAAGAAAAAAAGTAAGGTGAATCAATTTTCGATTTTAACTATTTAAAAAAAAGAAAAAAAAAGAAAAAAAGTAAGGTTGTTATACTTTAGACTTGAGGTTGAGGTTGCTAGATCAGATCAAGGAATAACTTTGTGTCAAAGAAAATATGTTCTTGAGGTGTTGAATGATGCAGGCCAACTAAGACACCAATGGAACAAAACATCAAGTTGAGCAAGTATGAAGGGGAAGAGCTAATCATAAATGACCGGGTACTAAACACCCACTGGACCATTTATTGCCCATTTATGATTTAACCAAATAATTAATACCCATACTAACTCAACCCAACCCAACCCACCCAATTATCCACTAATCTATTTTTAAACATAACCCATAATACATTTTCTTTAATCTTATATATATATATATATATATATATATATATAGACCCACATAAACAAAGGTTTTAATTTTATCCACATAGGTTTAGTCCAGATTGGAGTTAAGCCTCTTATTAGGTCAGGATTGAACAATTCAGTTTTGTTAGCCCTTAGAGATACTCGTCTTGTAAGGTTTGATGACAGTCTCTTAGGAACAGTTCAAGCCAGTTTAAGCAACGGACCAGTCCATTTCGACTGTTTCCCTAACTTTACAGTTCACATCCATGACAAGAATGTCCTACAGGCCTTGACTCTTAATATCAAGACCCATGGAATCTTAGCTACTCAAGGAACCAGTCAGATAGCACTTATATACAGAGTGTATTATAAGTGTATCAAGACAAACATGAATGTTGGAGCATTAGATAGGAAAAAGGTAGGAGAAACCCTTCTCATCCAAACCAACATACATGATGCCAAGATCATGGTCCTTAGAACCCTTAGATGGGATGAAATTTCCTTTCCAGACGATTGGAAACTTCATAATGAGAATCACCCTCTCTTGATCCAAGAAGTTGACAAAGATCCAGAAATAGATTTTGTCCAGCAGCTAGCAGATGGTTCTGTTAGGCTTAGCTTTGACAAATCCAGGTTTAGAACACCCCTAGATGATTATAGACCTAGATCCCCAATAGATCTTAGCCGATTCCCTTCTAGGCAACCACCTATTCTCTTGAGAGATATACCTGCATCCCAAGCAAATTCCTCTAGACCTCTAGCACCATTTCCCAGATCTAGAAGAGACTTAAGTGCAGACTTTCAAGGAGTAAAGAATAGATCCCAGGTTAGCACACCTTGCTACACAGCCAAGAATGACTCAGTTATTGAACATGGTGACAATAACAGTCAGAAGGTAGGATCACCTTCAGGAACAGATATGGAAAATCCTGATATCGAAAACCCATACCAGGATTATGAGCTCAAAACTCTAAAGAAAGAGTTTAAGCCAGACATGAAGCTTTTAGGCGATGAATTTGACTTAGAGAAAAACAAAGCCAAAAGAGAAGCCTATAAAGCCAACCATACCAAAGAACAAAAGGTCAAAGTTCTCAATGCTTGGATAGCATTCATGAAAAAGGTACAAGAACATATCTTTTTCTTTGAATACTTTGAGAACTATCACGAGAAAAAGGTTTGTGAAGTAAAAACCCTTAGTAAACAAGAAGAACTACTCTTAGATCTAATAGAACAGATCGAAGATCCAGTCCTCAAAGCCCAAAAACTCAGTGCATTTCGTGCAACCTTAGTTCCGGAAACACCCAAACCTGAACCTCCCCGGATTAAGGAACCTAAGGTAGATTTAGAGAAAATCTATGAAAGATTCTCTAGATCTAAGAAGGAGATCACGGTCAATGATCTCCAAAAAGATATCAACGAAACCAAGTCTGAGGTAAGAACCCTCAAACAAGAGCTAACCATCCTTAGGATAGACAATACTCTTTTAGATCAGAGAATAAAAAACCTTGAAGGCACTTCCTCTTATCAGAAAATCGACACCTCTGATGATGAAGAAATAGAAAACCCAACAGCAGATATGGCCCAAGAGGACCAGCCAGAAACAACAAAATTTTTAGACACTTTGAATAGGATGAATTTCCAGAAATGGCATTCTGAGGTTAGAATTGTGATTAGCAAAGATTATGAGCTTAGAGCAGTTGCCTTATTAGACTCAGGAGCTGATCTCAATTGTATCCAAGAAGGAATTATCCCCTCCAAGTACTTTAAAAAAACCAAAGAAAGGTTAACCTCTGCAAGTGGAGGACGGATGCAGATCAAGTACAAAATCCCAGGAGCACACGTTTGCCAAGATAATGCGTGCTTTAAAACAACATTTGTTTTAGTTAAAAACATGACGGACAAGGTTATTTTAGGAAACCCGTTCATGTGTCTGCTGTATCCCTTTACAACAGACAGTGAAGGTATCATTACCCATCCCTTTGGCCAACCAGTCAAGTTCAAGTTTCTTAGGAGCCCAGAACCAAGAGATATTAGTATCCTCCATGATGTTTCTGTCTCCAAGACTCTTAACCTTATCAGTGCCAAAAGACAACAGATTAAGTATCTAGAAGAAGATCTAAGATACAAGAAAGTCGAAGAAAGACTTACTTGTAATATGATCCAGCAAAAAATCAGAGAGTTTGAAGAAAAACTCAAGCAGGAAGTCTGCTCTGATTTACCCACAGCCTTTTGGTATAGAAAGAAGCATGAGGTAGCTCTTCCCTATACCAAAGACTTCAGTGAAAAGAACATTCCAACCAAAGCTAGACCCATCCAAATGAACCAAGAACTCATGGATGTTTGCAAAACAGAAATAGAAGATCTCCTTAGAAAAGGAATCATCAGAAACTCTAGGTCACCATGGTCTTGTCCAGCCTTTTATGTCCAGAAAAATGCTGAGATAGAGAGAGGTGTACCCAGATTAGTTATCAACTACAAACCGCTTAACAAAGTCTTAGAATGGGTAAGGTACCCAATTCCCAACAAGAAAGACCTTGTTAACAGACTTAGTAAAGCTGTAGTTTTTAGCAAGTTTGATATGAAGAGTGGTTTTTGGCAGATACAAATCAGAGAGTCTGATAGGTATAAGACAGCCTTTACCACACCCTTTGGTCATTACGAATGGAATGTAATGCCCTTTGGCCTTAAAAATGCACCCTCAGAATTCCAAAATATCATGAATGAGATTTTTAATCCATTCTCCAGTCATGCCATTGTTTACATTGATGATGTACTCATCTTCTCAGATTCAATTGATAGTCATTGGAAGCACTTACGTGTTTTCCTCCAAACCATCAAGTTTAATGGTCTTGTTGTTTCAGCCCCCAAGATCAAGCTTTTCCAAACCAGTGTAAGGTTTTTAGGTTTTGATATAAATCATGGTGTTATCAAACCTATTAACAGAGCTATTCAGTTTGCAGATAAATTTCCAGATGAAATCCTAGACAAAACCCAGCTACAGAGATTTCTAGGATCTCTCAATTATATTTCAGATTTCTATCAAAATCTTAGGCAGCAATGCAAACCTCTCTTAGATAGACTTCAGACCAATCCTTCTCCATGGACCTCGGTTCATACAAAAATTGTCCAGGACATTAAGAAATATGTCAAGACACTCCCTTGTTTAGGAATCCCCTCTGCCAATTCCTTCAAGATTGTTCAAACTGATGCCTCAGACATAGGTTATGGTGGCATTCTTCTCCAACGTGTCAGTCCTAATTCTCCGGAACAGATAGTCTGTTTCCATTCAGGGATTTGGACCTCCACTCAGTTAAATTATAGTACTATTAAAAAAGAAATCTTATCCATAGTACTTTGCATTTCAAAATTTCAAAGTGATCTTTTGAATCAACGATTTTTAATCAGAATTGATTGCAAATCTGCAAAACATGTTTTAGAAAAAGACGTTCAAAATATTGCATCAAAACAGATTTTTGCCCGATGGCAAGCTATTCTCTCAGTTTTTGACTTTGACATAGAATTCATAAAAGTAACTCAAAACAGTATCCCTGATTTCCTCACCCGTGAATTTTTGCAGAGTCCAAACAGGATGTCGGGAAAGAAACCCGTCCCCCCAAAATTGCCTAAACGGCAAACCCCAGGTGGCACTAATCAGGCAAAGAACCCTGGCCAGTTAGTTCCAGCATCCTCAGCCTCAGTCTCAACCAGATATGTCACCTCCACTATCCCTAGACCTAACTATAACAGACCAGTCCAGCCCAGTTATAGTTCAGCCCTAGCATCCCCAGCCCCTAGGCAAATCTCACCCTACACAGTTGATGATCCTTTTGGCCCCTTATAGTCCCAAAAATCATCCCAACCATTGTCCAGAAAAAATAGGTCACCCTACTTCAAGAAACCTTTCATCCAGCACATCTCTTATATTGAACCCCACATAGTTCATATAAAAGATCCTCTAGCCTTGGCCATGGAAGTATTCCCAGACGGATGGCATTTTCTCCCAAAACATCCGGAGAAAAATATCAAGTATTACAGGCAAATCCTCATTGAGGAAGAGTCTGCCAGAATTGAAGACATCATGAACAAAAGGGACCCATCAGCAGTCCTTTATCATAAGTTCATCATCACAGGTTTTATCAATAGCAAAGAATGGGGACAGCATCCCTCTTTGTTAAGAACTCTCAGGGGACTCAAGTCCGTCACAGGTTCAAATCTCCATTACAGTTATTATGATTATATGGATGCATTTGAAAAGGTTCTTTTTTACCAGAATAAGCAGTTTGATCACTCCTGGTTCATAATGTTTGATAAGAAGTTTTCCTGCACCGGAATTCCTGTATGGTTCCTGAAGTGGTGGGACATGTTTGGGTCAGTTCCCCAAATCTTCCCAGAACCCCTCCAAGATGCCCTTAGATATTTCAGTTCAAGAAGCCACGCTCTTATCACACCTCATGGTGCCTAGTTTCCAGCAATCCTGCACATGACGGTCATGTACAGAATCCATTGGATCAGTATGTGGAACTATGAGATAAAAGGAAATCTTTTAGACAGAGAATTTTCAGTTAAATGGTGGGATAGTCTCAAGATCGACACCATCATCAGTCAAGTTCATCAGGATCTTCCTCCTCCAGTTCAGAGGAATATAGTTACAAGGTCTCAATCCAGTTTAGATTCTTTTGCAGGGAAATCCAGCAAAGAATTAAAAGATCTTGCTCATCAGTTACTTCTCCAATCAGAAGAGCTACAGTCTCAGGAGAAAGGTTCTCCTGTTTCTTCAGAAGCCTCAGCAAATTTTGATCCTAATGATCCCTTATTCCAGGATTCTCAGGATCCAAATGAAGCTTATAGGCTAGACAGCCCCTAAAGAAGATTATGAATAGCACCAGTCACTATTCAGAAAAACAGCTCCAGACAAGTTACTATTCATCCACAGTACCAAACCACACGGGTGAACAGTAATCAGCACTCAGCCGACACTACAGACAAGGGACAGAATACTATTCATGAATAGTGATTTTTTACTATTCATAAACAGTACCCGACAGCATCTTCCAGAGTTACTATTTGCTTTTGTGAAAAGAAATTCACTCAGGTAAAAGCAAATTTACTCTCCATGATTTTAGCAATCAGTCCAAGCATCCAAGGCTCCCAGCCTTCTATAAATACAGACTCTCAGTTCAGTTGGAGAGCAGGAGAGAAAAATTGCAAGAACCAATTTTAGAACCTCCTCCCCTCTTGTAATAAAATTGTATCCCAGTTAGTTTTCTCAGCTTACATTTGTATTACCTCAGTCAGTTTTGCACTTGTAACCCAGTCTTCCGCTCAGTTGTAACCCAGTTGTTGTAACCCAGTCTTCCGCTCAGTTGTAACCCAGTTGTAGCTTACTCCCCCTTACTTCTCCAATCAGAAGAGCTACAGTCTCAGGAGAAAGGTTCCCCTGTTTCTTCAGAAGCCTCAGCAAATTTTGATCCTAATGATCCCTTATTCCAGGATTCTCAGGATCCAAATGAAGCTTATAGGCTAGACAGCCCCTAAAGAAGATTATGAATAGCACCAGTCACTATTCAGAAAAACAGCTCCAGACAAGTTACTATTCATCCACAGTACCAGACCACACGGGTGAACAATAACCAGCACTCAGCCGACACTACAGACAAGGGACAGAATACTATTCATGAATAGTGATTTTTTACTATTCATAAACAGTACCCGACAGCATCTTCCAGAGTTACTATTTGCTTTTGTGAAAAGAAATTCACTCAGGTAAAAGCAAATTTACTCTCCGTGATTTCAGCAATCAGTCCAAGCATCCAAGGCTCCCAGCCTTCTATAAATACAGACTCTCAGTTCAGTTGGAGAGCAGGAGAGAAAAATTGCAAGAACCAATTTTAGAACTTCCTCCCCTCTTGTAATAAAATTGTATCCCAGTTAGTTTTCTCAGCTTACATTTGTATTACCTCAGTCAGTTTTACACTTGTAACCCAGTCTTCCGCTCAGTTGTAACCCAGTTGTAGCTTACTCCCCCTTTTGTAACCCAGTTGTAGCTTACTCCCCCTTTTTGGTATCAGAGCCAAGTTTGGCCGATCAAGAGTTGTAAGTTACATTTATCCAGTTGGCTGGTTAATACCGCCTTCATATCCAGTTGTATTTTCAAGTTATTTTCAAAGTTAATCAAGTTGGCCGGTTATACCGCCATAGTTATCAAAGTTATTTTCCAGTTAATGCATATGTTTTCTACCCATTATTTTCATAGCATTATTCTTCATAATATTCCAATTGTGTATTTCTATCTTGTGATCTTTATCCACTGTTTAACCTGTTGATTCAGTTGCTTATCTTCAGTTTATTCTATATCCTGTTTATCTGTTTCAGTTAACCCAGTTATTATCCCGATCTTTTGTATTTCCAGATACTTGAATTTCGCCAATAGCCTAGTTATGTGTGTGTTTGGAACGTAGGTCCTGATCTGTGCTTGTCCCGATCTACTTAGTCCACGGTATCTGAAAGACTGTAGCCGTTTAGCCGGAGTGAGGCGTCGAGGCGTTGTGTCGACAGGATAGTGGTTTTGTAGCAATTGTTGGGGTAACCAAGTGAGACAGTGAGGGCAGGTCGCAAACATGCTCCTATGACAGACTATTGCTCATTGACAAGTCTTGGAGATAGAAAAAATTAGGATTTAATTGTGTTAAATTTTACAGATAGACAAGATGTTGAGTAAGTTGTTTAGAAGTAACTCAACCTCCAGTTTAGCCAGTAGATCTACATCACTCCCAGAAATTCCACAACAGTCTGGAATTATCAATAGTGAAGAATATGAGGTACAGGATTTAGACCTCAAATTAGGATATATATATATATATATATATAAAAGAATTTTTTTTAATTCAATAAAAGGGAGAATATATAAAATAATTTCAACTTTTCCAGCAACATATTCTCTTACCTTATCTTAGTCCTCACCAACTTCTATCCTATATATATATATATATATATATATATAATTTTATATTCTCTCTCACTTTCCATGAAGCCAAACAAATGCTAACCACCAGAAGAAATCAAAATTTTCTTTTACTTTCTCTCACCTTCTGATCAACAAAACATATATGACTGATCACTAAAAAAAACCAAAAAATTTCACTTTCTCGCACTTCCTAACCAACTAAATAGAAACAAATCACCATATCATAGGACATTCAAAATATGGCTGGCATTCATGCTATCAGAGGCAATTATGACCTGTTTGGTAGTAGTGTTTAGGTGTTGCAGTTTTCAATGTTGTAGAAATACGAGTTTGAGTGTTATATAAATACACGTCAAAAGTATTACTGTTGTTTAAACACTCAAAAGTTATAAAAATATATAATAAAAAGATATACTCAAAAGCTAAAAGTAATGTATTTACTTACTATATAAAAAACTAGAACCACAACATTTTCACTATAATAAGATACATGTGCACATTAAATGTAGTTGAAATCATTAAGATCGTCTTCTCATAAAATATCACATCTATGAAAGACTCATATGAAGTTGTAAAGATGTTGTCCAGAAGGAATAAATCAGTACTAAGACATTATAAGTGATAGTGAGAGAAAGAGTATCTACAGAGTGGGTGGTAGCGGTCTTAAGAGAAGAATTATGGATTTGACAATTAAAGATCATATTAGAAAAGATAATCTGTAACTTGAAACCATGCTAGAGAAGGCAAGACATAGCTTTGACATCATGATAAACTGTATAAGAAAATATGAATGAGAAAATAAAAAAGTTAGAGAGGAGAAACATTGAAAATTAAAGGCTTATATCTACGCCGAAAAGACATTCTATGTATTTTACAATGAAATCCATTAAAAGATGTTTATATTAGGATAAGTCCTAAACTAACCCAAGGTTGAGTCCTAAACTACAACTAGGCTTAAGATTACTTTGCTTGCACTTCAAGTAGGATAAAATACAATGAACATGGACTAGAGTTCTATAACAGACTTGACCCTTTGACCAAGATTGAGTTGCGCTTTAATATCTCTAACAGGTTGTATTAACATTCCTAAAGGTAAAGAACACAGCCAACAAGTATGACTTTCCCGAGATTAAGAATAAAAGGCCAAGACCAATTGAATCATAAAGTTGTTATCACAATGAAGCAAACAAGTAGTTAATTTACAGTTCATATACAATTAAAAGAGGACATGAAGCTTTAGCGTGTGCTTTATATGCAGTCCGTTATGCGGCTTATGCCTAAAACGGTAGTTGATCTAAAGGCCTCTTGGAAGGGGTAGTTTTCAAGGCACCATATTGTGAAATTTGGAAGGAAATCCCTCTGCGCATCATGTGGATTATTATGAGGGAATGAATAATCGGACATCTGAAGGTCTTGAAGGATCTACATTGGATATAAAGATGATTTTTTATGCACTCTATAAGATTGGATGGCTACTTCAAGTGGCCATTCTTTCTCTACTTTGCTGGATTTTCTTGATTGTTGTATTTTTTACTAATTTATGATGCACCATTAGTACACAACCCATGTACTTGGAAGTACCTTTTCTTTTCTTTTTTCTTTTTTCTTTTTTTCTTTTAGTCAATTTATACTTATTAAAAATAAAGAAAAAAATTGGCTAACTTCCTGGTAGCTTAAGGTTTTGGACTGATGGTTCTCCAACATAAAGTACATGACCATTTCGTTCATCCTAAGCATAGCAACAGTTTATATATGGTATGTCTTTTTGTTTGCCTAATCCTCAATGTTAAGAGTCCACTCAATCTTTAAAATCTCCAGGTTTTGCCCTGAATTGGGTCTTTAGTATTCAAGATTTCAAGTAGAATACAATTATCATGAAATAGAAGTCCATTGACACTTTAATATTTTAAATATTTTGAAATAACTCAAAGCTGATATGTAATCATAAATTTAAAGAAATTTTAAAATACATCATCTAAGTATGGTCTTGGGCTCCAAGTAGATTGAACCATATCCAAGAAAATTTGAAGTGCCAAGAGTCTTGTAGCTCAATTGACACCTCCTAGTGCTTCCAAAAGAGACATTCGGAGTTCAAATCCTCTTTCCCCCATTGTAACTATTGAATTATCCAAAAAAAGAAAAAGAAATTTTGAAGCATTTTAGTGTTGGCACCATACATATCAAATGAAAAAAGTAGTCAACCAATGTTCCATTGGACAAACTGAAGCCAGAACAGATGGAAAAGGATGTTAGAGCATCCACACCAATCCGTGGAAAATTTTTTCCATTTTACACGTCTAAAACCTACTTTTTCTATTTTACACACTTATTTTTACAAAACACCCATATCAATTTGTCTATTATACATATTTATTCAAATAAAATATTCATTTCTTTCATCCAACACAACCCACACAGCCACCTTCATCAGCCACCCTCTCTCTCAAGATCGACGCCGGAATCCACACAAGTCGATCACACGAAAATTCCAAAGAAAACCAGTAAAAAAAAGATTGATAGGGCAAAAAAAGATGGATCAAGCTCAACCAAAAATGGATCAAAACCCATGAGATTCACGGCAGCCTCAAGCTCAAGTAGTAAGAAAAGATTCTGGGCTCAAGCTCAACTAGTAAAAAAAGATTCATGACGGCTCAACCTACAAGAACTCCATTCGTGTTGTAGGCGGCGGGACGATCTCATTCTCATCAACAACGAGGCGATAGGCGGAAGCTAGAGGAAGAAAAGCTTGATGAGATGAGAGAGAGAGAGAGAGAGAGAGAGAGTTGTGCTGTCACTGATGTGCAAAGAGGGACGTGAGAGTCCGGTAGAGAGAAGAGAGAAAAAATTATTATTTTATTATATACACATGCTATAGTAACCGTGTAAATTTGCACAATTACTGTAGAAACTTACAATTATACATGAGTTTACACCCACTGATGTGGGTGTTTTTTTTGCTCAAAATGTGTAAAACTAGTGACTTTTTCCATTTTGCACGTTTATACAAAGACTGATGGAGATGCTCTTAGTAAACTTGGGATTCAACCTGGATGGATTAGGTGATTTTAAACCAATGCAACGAAAGTAAATATTTGGTCAATATGACTGAGTACCAATCAAAGGAAGTCAATGCTCATGAAAATCTAGGTGTCATTAGTAGCTTTACTAATGTGAAAGTCATGATGAGAGCTAACCATGACATTATATGATGGATTTACATATTCTCACATACCAATAAAAGGGAATGCCCATTGTCCTTGAAGTGACGAACAAGACAATCTTGTAATGAGTTCTTAAGTCGTTCGGCTTCATCTCTACTATGAAGCATGTTATCCTTGCCACTGAACTGAAATACTTCATCAATCTTTATAATCAATTATTATTTTACCACTTTAAAAGTAAATTCATCTCAGCAAGTAAAATCTAGCTGGTAATCAGTAAAAATCTAGAGAGAAGAAAAACCTAGCCAACACAAGAGCTTTGGCTTTAACAGCATGGGGACGGGAATTGGCATAAGCAGCCGCTGATTTAAGCAGCTTTAGCTTCCAAACAAGAACACAAGAACTTCGGCTTTAACAGCATGGAGACGGGAATTGGCATAAGCGGCAGCTGATTTAAGCAGCTTCAGCTTCCAAAGAAGAGTGTCTCTCGGTATAATATCATCAAAACCCTAACAACAAAATGGAGTGATGCAAAATTCATATTGACATCTTACAATAGTCCTGACACCACAATATTACTTGGGCTGCTTCAATAAGTAATTTAAACTATAAACAAAAAATAAAATAAAAAAATAAACATTTTAAGGAAAATGAACTGAGGTATCAACATAGACTAGACAAAATAAAACCCACCCCAACCAGTAATCCTTCTGTATGCATAAGCTAGTATTTTACCAGCAACCTTGAACCCATATGTAGGTGATCAAAACTGAGGTATTCCATTTTATCTGTACCAAAATAATTCTCGGTCATTAATTACTGAGTTCACAATTCTTTATTTTATTTAAATTTGAATTCTGAAAAGTTTACGACAGAAATTTTGAAACTTCTTTATTTTTGGGTGAGATACAAAAGTTAAACGATGTTCTCTTAGAAAGTTAGGACATTCTAAACTGGACTTACAAAATGGGAGAGAGAATATCTTCTAATGATATATAACTAAGCTACAAGAAACTTCCGTAAATGGAAACTAAAGAGAGCGTAACTAAACTATGACAAAAATACAAAACAAAAGGCAAAAAGCAAAAGGTGAAAAAGCAAAACTAGTTGATGGAAATTTAAGCAGAAAGGAGAGAAATTTAATCTATGAAAACACAAAATAAAAAAGGGGAAACCCAATTGGCTAGCATTCCATACAGAAAGATATGGTAACAACCCAGTGAGGCTGCAAGACAGCCTTTCAAATCTTTGCCCAGGAGGAAAACTGCTTTCAATATTGACTGCAGCCACCTTCACTGGATCACCTGATGTCAAAATAGAAAATGGTAAATCAGAAATTGTGGAATTTTGGACTGCAAAAAGTGACACTGGATAAAAACATGTCAAAATTTATAGGGAAAATAATAGTGCAAATCTATTAAATCAGATTTCAACAAAATAAAATTTATTTACAAAAATATGACGTTTACAGTAGAAGGCAACCTAGGTCAAACTATGATAACCAAAGTATAGAAGCTTGCACAAGAGCAACAGTTGGAGAAACCAAGGCTGCAGAGACAAATTATATGTAAGACATAAACATTACATTATCATATACTATGGCTGCCAGTTCACTAGTTAAACAAGCATTTGATACCTATTAAATAGATTAGGTCAGTAAGGATTAAAATGCAGTTCAACCAAGTAGACTCAAGTTGTTCCCAGGGTTTGTTCAACTTTGCGTATTGATAGTAGCAGTACGAAACTTATAGTTATAAAATATTCATCTAAAAGTACTTAATTCAAATAAATCATTTTTAAGTTGACTTCAAATCAAGATTCAAGGTTTCACTCTGGGTAAGAATACAGAAATAAACTAAATATCACAATAAGTTCACAGCAGCACCTAAGTTCAAATCAAGCAATTGATATCAAATCAAGCACCTAAGTTCACAGCAGCAGCACCAAATATCACAGCAACTGAATTCATATTTCATGCACCATAGTAGCTGATTACTTGGCATGCGGTATTCCTAAGACTAAAGGCACAGTGAATTAGTTAAATTAGCGATAATGTATCCGATTTTTTCACATGTTGAACAATTCCACAAGTAGACTTGAAGGGGAAAGATTAGATACCCATAACTGAGCCAAGAAGATAGGGAATTGTGCTATGCAGTCCGGCAGGCATAGCTTCCAAGATAGGATACAATGGTTGCAGATGAGACCTGCCAAATGATGGTGCTAAAATGAAATACCAAAAGATCAGGATGTCTCAGATGATCAACCATTGATCATCAAACAAAAACATACCAAGATTATATTTATAAGAAAAAAAAAATGAACTGCATAGCAGGAATCTAACCTGGATTTGATAATATCAGAACTAGGTCAATGGCAGGATTATGAGAAGCAACAGCAAGTGCTAGGCATCCTCCAAAGGAATCCCCCCAACCAAATAAATTGGCTTATGTGGAGATAAAGCATGTTCAAACCTGACAGTTTCTTCTACGAGTTTTACCAGCCCTTCATACAACAAAAATTCACCGAACTATAAATTATCATATCTCGTGTATTAAAGGATAATACAAACCCACCCACATGTGTGAGAAACATGCACACAACAAATTTGTTAAGGACATAAAAATATTTGATCACTGCAAAGGAAATTTCTAAGATTCTGTTAAAAAAAAATGATCTCAATGATTAATGAAATCAATTTTGTAACTAAATTAGCATAAAATGTGATAAGATTTCATCAATTTAAATTCACTTCAGAGATGCCAACCTATTTTGGTTTGGCACTAGGGAGCCAATAGGCAAGTGAAGACTGAAGAAGTACCTGACCAACCAACAAGCTAATATCATACCCCCATTACCCACAAACACTCTTTATGCAAACATGAGGCTGGCCCCAATCAGTCTTGTTGAGGATCTATAGCCTACTCCAACATTTTGGGACTAAGGCTTTACATCAACAGTCAAAATCTGTTGTCGTAATTACTATTGCTAACTCATATGATCTGACCTTACAACTTTTGCCCGATATATACCAACAAATTTCATAATCTATTATAAGCATAATCGATCAATCTTAAGTAATTGTTAAGACTCCCTATTATTCATGTAAGGAATAACAGGGAAAAAAAGTATATAAACATATAAAATGGACTGTTTAAAATAAAGGGTTAGGGTACAAGCAATAAATGAATAATGGTGTCTTGGGTTTCTGTTTAAAAACAGATTTTACAACGTAATAAAACATAGTTGCTTTTCAAATTAGTTTTAATTACATATGATAGTCAAATAGCTACAAGAAGTACAGAAATAATCTATCATTTCAATGAATTAACAATGCAATTGAACTTCATGAAAACCTTAATGAAAATTTTTTATACACACACAGAGGTTAGTATTCAAAGATTAAGACCTTCAAATAGTGTACAATCATGAGCAAGGATATGCAGGCACCAGACCTCAAAAGCCCTGCATTGAAGGAATAAAAAATTGTTGCTAACAATTTAAATAGAAAATAAATAAAAAAACCAAAAAAAGAATGCAAAAGCATGAAGTCAAGTAACATAATATTATCCTAGCAATGAGAAGAAGCTTTCAATATACTACATACACTGTGTGCAACAAAGATAAGTTTCCACAAAAGTCACAGAAAATATTGCACACCTGCAGATGTAGAATGCAAAAGCAATCACAAAAGGAAAGCAATAGAGAAACACTTTGAACTGCAATAAAAAATTGCACAACTTTCTCTCTTTGCTAAATTGGTGACCTTTTTTCCTCAGTAATCCACACAAGTATCACCTTGCCAAAACATTTTTGATATATTTTACAAATAAGAGGCATGCAGCCAGAGCAGAACGGTACAGATACATATAACTACACACATTAGGTAGTATCAACACAACAAAATTCGAGCCATGAAAGCCATTTTAAGGTAGAAGTCGTCGAGAGTAATTTTACTTGTGACTGACTGTAATTATGCAATATCCATTCAAGCATCATGATATTTCCTTAAATCGGATAATGCTTACATAAGCTTGACAGGTACTCTCCTAATTCAACTTCTATTTCTTTTCATGGCATACAAGCAGGAGGAATGTAATTGGCATGAAATGGGAACAAAATATTCTTAAGAGAAGTTACATAATGCAGCATAGAGGCAGAGTAAAGTTGTCTACCATGCCAGAATTTGAACACACCTATTTTCGCTGCATACAAGTTTTAATATGAATCTCCAAGGAATTAATTATCTCAAAGAAAAAAGAGATGAAACTTTCTTTCATAACTATGGAAAGATAATAGGAAAGGGTAGCTTTAAAATTAAGACACCATTGTGATCAACACACATTCCATGAGAATCACACATTGAGAACAACGTCACTTTAGTTTTGTCCAGGAATTGGAAGGAGACAACACGGTTACAAACTATTTACTGATAATAAAGCACTCTTAGTTCAGTTTAGTAGAGCATGGGTCTCAAAAACCGATGCTGTTGGTTCAAATCTTATACAGAGTGAATTGGTTCTTGTTATTCTTAGGCTGACTTAAAAGCCAAGCCTTCTGGAATTGGAACTCATTGTCAGAAAAGAACTAATAAGCAAGAAAATCAATTTAGTTTTTCCCAAATAGAAAACAGTCATCTCATTAAGAACCTATAAATTTCCCAGGTTTGAAATATTAAGGGCATCTATTTTATATTCCTGGCTGAAAAAGTTTAAACTAACTTCTATTCTCACCTTTGAGATGCTTTCTTTTATTTCTTATTTTTTCTTTTTTGATAAATAATAATGAATTTAATTTAAAGTGATTAACATTGAGATGTTTAACTTAAAAGGTGTTAATCCATGTAAACATAGAAGCATTCACATTCATCATAGACATAAGGGTAGTATGACTTACTTCCGAAGAGCTTTATGGTGCACGACAAGTCCCAAACCAGTAACATCCATCCCTGCATGCATTCATACCAACAAAGTTTCAACATTCAGCAATTTTAAATATGAAAAAACTAACAACAATATCTTTAAAGCTTTAACCCACCAAAAAACGCCTTAAACATCAAGGAACAAAATCGCTTAAAGAAAACCAAGAAACATGTTCACTGAAATCTAGCATCTACACATATCTAGTAAACACAAAGCACAAAGCAAATTCAAAAATCATTTTTGAGCGGATCAACCATGGTCAAGCATCCATTACCTGGCAAAAAGAGAAGAATTGGAGAATACTTCAAAGGGCGTCCGCAAGAAACAGGGCAAAACCACCGTCGCGGCCCGCCATCATGCTTAACAATGTCTTTGGCCATATCAAAGAGATCTCTGACAGTCTCAGTCCCATATCCATCATTCCACAAAGGCTTCAAATTTTCCAAAGCTTCATCCTTTACTCTCCTCTTCTCCTAAACTTTAGACCTTAAATGCCCATTTCCTTGATCAATTGAAGTCCCACCTTACCCTCTCTCCCCACCAATAGAAGTTACATTCACCACAACTGAGTCTGAGGATAACAATTTAGAATCAGCATCACCTAAACTCCTCACTTGCACTCTACTCTCATACTTATTCTCAGAATTCGACACAAAAAAGGGCAATACACGGAAACCTATAACTGATGCCATGACCTCTAAATGCAATGGCAGACTCTTTTTCAAGACAAAAAAATTGAAAAACTTACCAACTCTTTTCCAAGAACACACTCTTGAGTACAGCTTAAATCAACTAAAATTTTCTCAGTTAGAAAGTTCCATTAACCACACTAACTGAATCACTCACACCCATTATGTTTAGCACAGACTATAATAAATTGAAAAAAAAAATGGTTTTTTATATGAAGCTATCTTAATTTTTAAAGCAAACCCAGAAATGCAAAATGTACTAAATAAGCTCCAGCTCATGTATTGCTTCAGCTCTTTACTTCCTACGCAACATGAGAAACAAATATGGAAAACAAAGTAAATGTGAAAGTGGAACATTAAATATGAATAACATTCATGGGCAAGAACAGACTTATGTAATAAGTTAAAAGGTAACTATAAATAATAAAACGACAGTAAAATATGAAAAGGACAGCACTGATTTAGTTCTGGAACAACTATTTCTTGTAATTTGGCTTCATTCTGAATTACCTCATTTGAGTCTACACGGTTCTGGGGAGAGAGAGAGACAGCCACAGACGTTTAGCTTTCTTGCATTAGCCAGCATGGTTCTTGGCTTATGCAGGTATTTGAACTGAGAGAGACAACTTGATTGTAGCCAATACTGGGCGAGCCAGGGGCCAGAGAGTCAATTGTCCCATGAGCTTCCAAAAAAATTGTTTATAGTAGGACACTGCACGTACAGTGTTTTGACCTTTTGGCCCATGTGGTAGCAATGTTTAAGTATTGTTGTTTAGTTTTCAGTGTTGTGGAAATACGTGTTTGAGTGTTATAGAAATAAGTGTCAAAAGTGTTATTGTTGTTTAAACACTGAACAGTGTTGTTTAAACAAGAGTACCAAACAGCCCTACCAGTGTTATTAATTGCTTCTAAGTCATGCTGTAACACAATTCTAACTCCACATGGACCTGCCAGCCATCAAGATACGCTCAAAGCTCCACCTGAACCTCCCCTTTTTCAGTGGAAATAAAGCCATATGTATTCGATATTAACCAACCAATTGGAGGAAGCATCCGCCTGAAATGAATTGTAGCTTTTCTCTTGAACCAAACCGGCAAGCTCACTTGGCACAAAATTCTGTCTCTCAAGCAGAGTCATTCAGATTTTTTTTTGGTGATGCTTATAAAACTGCTCTTTTATAATCTTCTAAGACAGATTATTATCAGGCAGAAATCAATTTAAAAAATACCCTTGTGTAGTTGTGTGTGTGCGGCTGTGCACGCCAAGGGCGACCTTATTTGTTTTAGCAATAATACTACTGACACATCTATTTTCACTTCAAATTTCACAATTTGCTAACTTGTGTGACAGTAAGTGATTGATAAATGAATAAATAAAATTAAATAAGATGAAAAGAAGAAGACAATTTCCTTATATTCTGCACTAGCTGCTTCACTAGAATTCTATAAAATGCCAAGTATTCTATGAAATGCCAAGTATGATTCTGCATCATTTCATCTATTTGAAATCTGAAAATAAATAAATAAAGAAATGGCAAAATGCTGACCACAATTGTGAATGAAAGCAATGTCTTAATAACATTATTAAAGGAGAAGCTGGAATGTAAATGAAGACAGACTAATCCATGAAAAACATGGCAAAGGTACAACATTGTAGGAGATGTATGACAATAGTTCTTAGAAGAGAGCAGCAATATTCGCCATGCATCATTGATCCAAAGATAATTATATGTCTTCGCTTTGCTGAAAGCAACAGGGAAGAAATGAACGAATAAGAACACAAATGTGATCATATTTCTAGAGTAAATATGACCCTAGAAATTAAAAACTGATGTAATACGATGAAAATGCTTACCATTTCCACTCAATATTCCCAGGAGTCAACAAACTGATGTCAATAGTTCACAGCTAAGAAGTTGCATTAGAATATACTTTTAGAATGTTGTTGCATTGCATATTACTTTAAACTTTATCCATTAAAATATTACCAAAGATTGGGATTGGCTAAAATACCTAACAGTGACTTCACTTTATCCTTCTAGTGTAGCATTTCAATATACATTTTACCAAGGATATAAAGAAACTGCAGCAATACATGCAAAGAAATGCAAAACTGGTCACATTTCACACTTGCAAATTTGTACACTGTTTCAAAGTGGATTCCTCAAAAGGACCAGTGTAAACTTCCAAGTGAATGGCACTTCAGAAGTATTGGAACCTACTATCTCATGCACATTTACAAAATCAAAAGCACCACGCTTCATATCATGGCTCCTTAATTCATATGCAGCAAGTCTATATGGTATACACCCCCCCCCCCCCCCCCAAAAAAAAAAAAAACTATTTAATTTGAATAGCACATTGACAGAATACTGAAACTATTCATTTCAAACCAATACAATCAACTTCTCTATGCAATATACCAAATGACCCTCTCAAAACCATCTTTAGCAACTATACGGAATGGATAAAAACAAGTAATGTCAAATAAAAACAGGAAATCAGATGCTTGAAACACAAACCCAAATGATCCCTCCAATGGATGGTTTCTCCATACTATATAAAACAATTTTTAATATACTTTCATGATTAAACTACATGGCAAGGCCACATGCCAATAATAAAGATTCATTAGTAAAGTTTCAATAACATTCAGTCTGGGTTCTTTAAAAAAAAAATCCAAAATGTTGCAGGTATTAACGTCAGTGTCTTTGTAAGTTTGGACAAAATTTGATAAATTTCTCTACAGAAGTTGCTATTAATTTCTTTGGTGGGAGTTTTTGAGAGATAATTAATTGATATATAAGCCAAACGATGAAAGAAAGAAGTAGTAAGAAGTTACCTTTCCTGGACTAGAACAGATTTCTGCAAGGCTGAATATTGGCCACTCTGTATCACTTACATGCCCAAATGCGAACCATATGAGTTATTTGAATTTAGCATACGTAACAGGAATTAAGAAATTGAACAAGACCATATAAATATTAAATCATAAATGACTTAGAAAAAGGTAGGCATTGAAGTTGTTCTCTTTATACGCAAATGAGTGAAAATTGGTGACATGTTTATTTGATTAGCCTATCTAAATTCCAACCTTTTATTTTTAAAATATGTGGATATATATTGAAACCATCAAGCAATTTTGGATACAAAACAAGCTATTAAATAGCCCTAATTCAAATTTATGAGACTTTGATAAACTCATCAGTATATGCTGTTAGTAATTTTTTTTGGGGAAGTTTTCGCTGAAAATGAGAATATTTTATTTGATTGAGCAGAAGCGGAGTGAGTTACCTGTACTCGAACTTTAAAGAACTGTTCTTTCTTAATCAGAATTGAAGGGATGTGAGAAATCTTGCACTTGTCCTCTCACCAGTCTCCAAACTCTCCAATGGAATTGTAGGAAGGAAGTCCGGCAGCGACTTTAACTCTGGGCATCCTTGAAATGCCATAGAATGAAACCTCCATGTCATCTCCTTACATAGGAGATACTGACAAAATGACACTGACCCAAATTGCCTTCAACCATCCCAGAGTGCAGGAACATTTTAAAAAAGTGACTTGGGTTTGTGTTTCTTAACCTTTTAATCAGTGTAAAGTTGCCATTGCAATAATTGAAGCTCTTGATGATCATCGTCCCAATGTTACCGAATTTTCAAATCTAATGGCAAAGGTTTGTGAATTGATTCAGCAAAGTGGCAAGATTTTTATTGTCCTCGATGATACTAGACTGAGGACTTTAATTTGTGGAATCCATTCAGGATTGCATTCAAGAATTGTGCCCTAGGGAGTAGAAGTCTGGTTACCACTCGAAAAAGTAGAGTTACGGAGATAATGGAAAGTGAGATCACGATCAATTTAGGGGTGTCGTCTGAGGAAGATTGTTGGTCAATTTTTCGTAATATTGCTTTTTTTTACTATGATTCTGAGGAATGTGCACACTTGGAAGACCTTGCTAGGCAAATATCTAGGAAGTGTAGAGGCTTACCCCTTGCTGCAAAGACCCTAGGAGTCTTATGCGCTTCAAGAAAGGTAGAGATCAATGGATGAGTGTTTTAAATAGCAGATTGTGGGAACTAGAAGATAGCAAAATTGAAAAGGATCTATTAGGCCCAAAAAGATCCTTTTCAATTTTGCTATCTTCTAGTTACCATAAACTGCTATTTAAAACACTCATCCATTGATCTCTACCTTTCTTGAAGCGCATAATACTCCTAGGATCTTTGCAGCAAAAGGTAAGCCCCTGCACTTCCTAGATATCTGCCCAGCAAGGCCTTCCAAGCGTGCACATTTCTCAGAATCACAGTAAAAAAAAAACAATATTACGAAAAATTGGCCAACAATCTTCCCCAGACAACACCCATAGCTTGATCGTGGTTTCACTTTCCATTATCTCCGCAACTCTACTTTTCTAATTTGTGACCAGAATTCTACTCCCTGAGGCACAATTCTTGAATGCAATCCTAAATGGATCTCACAAATTAAAGTTCTCAGTTCAGACATCATCAAGGACAATAAAAACCTTGCCACTTTGCCGAATCAATTCACAAACCTTTGCCATCAAATTTGAAAATTCAGTAACATTGGTACGATGATCATCAAGAGCTTCAATTATTGCAATGGCAACCTTACACCGATTAAAAGGTTCAGAAATACAAACCCAAATCACTTTTTCAAAATGTTCCTAGACACTGGGATGTTTGTAGGCAATTTAAGCTAGAGTCGTTTTGCCAATACCTCCCATGCCCACTAAAGAGATGACATGGAGGTTTCTTTCTATGGCATCACTACTACTAGCGACTACTCAATATATAACCAATATGCTCATCACGAACAAGAAATGTTGTGTGCTCATCACGGCCAAAGTCTCACAGCTTCTTCCTTAAACTGCCTTTGCTCAGCATCATAGCACCACCTTCACAGTTAGCAGATTGCCTTGAAGTTAGTAGATTGCAATTGAAGCCAACTGTGTCAACACATCACAAACTACTCCTTCAACCATAGTTGGAACTTGGAACTAGAAAGAAAGTAAGTAGAGGTCACACTAAGCCAAATGGCGTCAATTTATTGAATAAACTTGAGTACAGAGGAAACAAAACTGGATAAAAATTTTAGATTTGTTGTGAAATGAAACAGGACTTGCCAAAAATCTCATGTATTTGGGTGAAATGAAACTGGAAAAATCTCAAATTTGTGGGGTGAGAAAATGAAATGAGGCAGAACTTCTTTGTTGAATGAAATGAGGGAGGCATGACATAAATTTGCTGAAGAACTCTGGTTCAACAAGAGAGACCGAGAGGGAGAGGGAAAGAGAGAGGTTTATGACTCTTTGTTTATAGAATAGAAGTTGAAAAAATTAAAAAAAAAAAAATCGAAAGAGTTAGAAATTAAGGCCCACATAGCATCCGAAAAAATAAAAAAACAAAAAACCACAGAGAACCCATTTCAGCGGCAATATTTTAGTATAATGCAACTCTCACCAACCACCACAAACAATTATCCGAAAAGCACGCAACATTATCAAACACTGTATACAGAACTACAAAACTCAAAAAATGGTAAAATGCAAAAATGCAAAAAATTTGTAACTAGCATCCCACGGATCTAAGTAGCAGCAGGGAAATAATGTTGTTAAACATGTACAAGTTATTTTGTTAAGCATGTGAAAAATATTTTGTTAAACATGGATCAAATAATTTTGTTAAACAGTCAACCATTCGGCGGACTACATTTTAACATTTTTTATACAACAAATGAGAGGGGGTTGTAAAACCCATTCCAGCAATACCCACGGATCCGGCCAAACTTCACAGCAGAGAACATTCAAATCCCAAAACAAAATTCACAAAAGGTAAAGGAAACCGAGAAGAGGGAGTTCAAAACCCAAAAAAAAAAAAAAAAAAAAAAAAAAGAATACCCACGGATCCGGCCAAACATTCTCATCACAGAGCATTCAAAATGGAGAAGAAAATAAACAAAACATTAAGGAAACGGAGAAGAGAAGCTGAAGGGGGAAGGATCGTGGGTACCTCTTGACAGAAACGGGTCGGTCCTGAGGCTCTAGAGGAGAAAAGGGTCGGTCTTGAGGTCCTGGCGCGGCGGAGCTGGTCAAGTTCAGAGGCCGGTGCTGGAGCTTCAAAGGTCGGGAAGACGTCGGAGCTTGGTCTGCCGTGAGGACGCGCCGTGAGTTTGGGAGAGGAGAAGAGAGTATGGTTTTTGAGGGGTAGTGATCTGATGAGAGAGTGAAGAGGGTTGAGAGTGATGAGAGAGTAAAGGCATGTGGCCGTTAAAGAGCATGTGAGAATGGTCAATCAGTTTTGGATTTTTGAAAACAACATTTTCGCTTAACTAAGGCGTGAAAAGTAAAGAGATTCTTGTTCTTTTGTGTAACGGTAATAACGTGAAGCAGTGTGACAGTGAGGGACACTGACAGAGTGAGTGTTGTGCTGTGCTGTGCACTGGGAAGTGGAATGGCAGAGTGAAATGGAAACCTGCCCGCGCTAGCTGAGAGTTGTACAGGAAAATGAAGAAATCATTAGCTGGGATAAGGTGCAATAATTAGAGGTGCAATAATTAGGGTATTACATTTGATGCAATAGTATTGAAGGGTGGAGATTGAAAGTTTCAATCTTAATTATTAAATAAAAAAATTATTAAAACTGTAGAAAATTAAAGGTAAAAGTTAAAAATGTAAAAAAAATTATGAAAAAAATGGTGTATTTGCATGGTGCACCTGATCTCAATCCTTCAAAGTTCTTGACATGCATTTGATCGCGTGAACCAAGGGCTCTTTTGGTAGATGAATTTGAATAATGTTGTTTGTAGTTTTTTGAAATATGTATGGATGAAAAAGTGTGTAAAAATGTGTATAATATTGTTTAAAAACTAAAAATTAGTTGTTTAACAATTCTACCAAACGGAGCCCAAGATTTTGAGGACTGCATTTTATGAGCTGGGCCCAAGCTCATGGCCAAGTAATGATTTAATTATGGGTATTAATAAATAAATAAATAAATGTCAGATACGAGGAGGGATTGAGATCAAGGTTTTCAGACCCGGACCGTTCATTGAACCGTAAAAGGGAGAGGTTCAAGGTTTTTGAGGTTCGACTGAGGTCGAACCGGGGTTGAACCGTGATGACGTCATAATTAATTTAATTATTATTTAAATATAAATAAATATATTAAATTTGTAAATATTAGCAAAATTTACTAAAAATATCTTTAAAATTAAAACAAAATACATAAAATAGTACATTATAAGGTTAATAAAAAATAGTACAACATAAATAAGCATAAAAATAAATTTTTATAATAATCCTTTAAGAGAAATCATTTCAATTAACTAAAAATGACTTTTAAAATAAATTCATAAATTGCATATTATTATTCTTAAATAAAAAGTTAATTTAGTAATATTTAATATGTTGAGAAAGATGACATAGAAGTTTAGAAACTATAAATCATGTAAATTTAATATAAATTTAATAATATTGCATATTAGCTCCCAAAGGGAGCACTTGGTCTGTTGGTTAAGGCTTCAGTCTTACTTTCAAGGTATGAGAGCTCAAGTTCAACCCCTGGCAGCCGCATTTTTCTTGATTTTTCTCTATTCCAGGACCGGTTGAACCGGTCTACGGTTCGGCTGGTTTTTCCGGTCCAACCCCGGTTCGTCCGGTTCCCTCACAAAACACTAATACCCGGTTCTGGGGTCTTAAAAAACCGGAATTGCCACCGGTTCCCGGTTTTCCCGGTCGGACCGCCCGGTCCGGTCCGGGTTTCTAAACTATGATTGAGATTCATTCGAACCGAATCAACCAGTTAAGCCAGAAAACGGCACCAATTCGATCTAATAAATTAATAAAACCCCTTAAAATTGGTCAAATCCAAAAAGAGCCAAGGAATTAGGAGTTTAGGACCAAAACCAATTATTTAACCGTACTAATGATGTACTTATTGATGACATAAAAGTAACGAGAATTGAATATTGTAAAGGTTGATTTGATAATGTTTTTTTTTTTTTTTCTCTCTTAAATAGATTTTAATCACTTTCAAGCCTCATGGATTCTTCAACATAAAAAATGGGAGTCCTAAGCCATCACCATTCTTATGAGACATACCCACTTTGTGCTTTAATGGAAGTTTAAAAACCATCTAAGAGAGATTATAGAAAATCTATTTTTTAGGTGTCTATATATATATATATATGTGTGTGTGTGTGTGTGTGTGTGTGTGTGTAGGGGCAATGGGCCAATAGGAGCAATGGGCAGGTAGGAGCAACAGGCCGGTTGGAATGATGGGCCTAGAACTCCTTATCCATTTACACAGTGCATCCAAAGCCCAAGCCTCGGACCAGCGCTTGTCCGAGGACGGTTCAACTTGGCCTAGAGGATCCGCATTAAAGGTCAAAGAAGTTGAATGTGAACTCAACAATCCCGGAGGTTTTGCCGAGAACGAATACCACCTCGGATAATTAAAGTCGAGATGAGACTTGGTGGTCTGCCAGTTAGAAAGGTACCCCAGAGGATTCTGCTAGATTGGGTGAATGTTGTGGAAGTATGTATCAAGAAAAGATCCCAAAATATCAAGGAAGAAGGCCGTCACCCCCGCATTGAATGCTCTGCAGCTAATCCTCTGGCCGCATTTATGTAGAGAAGACATCTGAATAGTGACTTCCAGCCTTACAGCTCTTACATAAAGGGTTCTGAAAAAGCTAGATGGGACAAGTGTCAACAAAAAAATCATTACATCTGTACGTGGAGGGCTTAGAGAAAAGGGAGAAGCAGTATAAAAAGAATAAGAAACCTAAAGAAAAGGGGGGGAGAAAGAAAGAGAGAAAAGAGTGTAGAGGCTAAGAACAAGACTTGTACCCATTTCTGAACGATAGTTATACTAAACAAATATCCTCGGACATATGCCAAGGGCAATCCTTTGAGACTAATCTTTGTGTTTCCTTCCAATTTGTGATTTTAGCCCATCTAATTGACAGTCTAATCTGTACTAGCCCAGTTTTCTTGACCCACTCTCTACAAATTCATTGTTGTTGGACTTTTTAGGCAGATCCACCTACCTTTGGCTGGAACTCTAAATCTGTGTCCTTACAATATATATATATATATATATATATATATATATAAGTGCAATAAAATAAAAGGGGAGAGGGGATGTGCAAGAAATTAAATGGGATGACATAAAATAAAAGACAATTAAAAAATCCCTAAATGCCTAGGTGGGATGGGATTTCTTCCCCCTAGGGGTACTTCCCGTACATAGCCTAGATGTTCCAATACCCATCTAGGGATACCAACACAATAATATAAGCCAACAACAATAATATGAACATTGAAATAAAGAGATAGATATATACGCAATATGTACAAGAGCATAGTAAAAATAAAACTATGAACAACAAGCAAAGTGAAAGAAATGATTTTTATATATATGGAAGTGATGATTATAATATAATAAAGGGGTGGGATAGGTTTAGTTATTAAGAAACTAATCAATCCCTATAGCCTTACCCACAAAGATTACAACAAGAAAAAAGGATAAGGATTTTTTGTGTAGGGATTCCTAGAGAGAGAGAGGAGAGAGAATTTTTTCAGAATTACCTTAATTTTTCTAACTTTTCCTCACTTTTTTCTCTCTATTTCCCTATTTTTTTTCCATAAAGAACTCTTTTTTTTTCTAAAAAATAGGGGGGGTATTTATAGGGGAAGGTGGAAAGTATATCAGGATACACTAGTGCTAGCTACCCATAGCAAGGGGCAATTAGCATTGGTGTATCCTAATACACCAATGCTAGCCTCTCACTTTTGCTACCTCATCAGCCTTTTTTTCGTTCTTTTTTTTTTTTTTTTTTAATTTTGGCCTGATTTTCACACAGCTGTTTGGAGGCCTTTCTGAGCTTTGTTTCCTTCAAATTTTATACGCACAGAAAGCTCTGGATGTCTAATTTCTAACAGTCTTGGCCTTGCTCGATTTGGAGCTATGGTCACCAAGATATCGCGCTCAGAAGGAAGGTGATGCAAAGCTAAAAATTCTAGAAGTTTTTTCTTGAAAAATTCATATTTTTCAATCCAAAGTAGATATTGTCAAGCTCTTTTGATGAAAACTATCTAAGACCTTATTCTTCAAGATGGTCTAGCCCACTCGTTCCAGTTCTTACCCAATCGGTATAGTTTATTGCGCGAAGTCAAGTAAAAAATTGCTATTTTTTTTCTGAAAAAAGTGAAGATTCTATTAGGATTTTCAGTATTTTGGTGATATCTCATCTATTTTAACTCTAATTTTAGCCCATAGTTATCGTTTCGAAGGGAAAAATATGCCCTATGAGATAGTCCAAAATTCAACACGATCTAATGATTGGATCAAAAAGTCAACTTTTGACCATGCCCTGTTAGGGATTTGGTCTTAATTGCTGTAAAATAGATTTTTCAATCAATGTGACTTTTTGATTCACCGTTCAAACATTTTGTACTTACTTTTACCCTTTTTGGCTTTGAAATCCATGATTTTGCACCTTTTTCAATTTTTTTTGATTTTCTGGTGTTTGTTTTGATGCATGAATTGGGACCAAACAAAATATGGTATCAACGATGTTAATCTGTTTTTCTTAAATAAATTATTTGTCAAACATTGTTGGGTTTTGTAAGATAACCACACTTGGGTCTGAACATAAAGGACGTTCAATCTTGCAATTCTTTATGCTTTGGTGTATTGTATTATTCAAATCTGCTTGTAAGTAAAAAGCCCAATTTTTTGTGAAAACATTTGCCATTGTCACTTGTGAAAAAAAGAAAAAAAAATCTCTACTATATGAATGAACTTAAATTTCAGTTTATTTTCCCAATGCATGTCATACACTTGTAAATTCCAGATCCGCAAGCCCTTTACAAAAAAATTCTAAGCAAATTTTCTCCCAAAAATTAAAAAATAAAATCCCCACATAAAGGGTCATACTTTATAGTTTTCATAGATACCCAGAAACGAAAAAAAAAGCAGCATTATTACAAAACACTAAAGCCCGGCAGAACCAAACAAAACTATAGGCAAAAGAGTCCGAGACTAGACAAGATTGTTATTAAGAAGAAACCAAAGACCCAAAATCCTCACCTCAGCTTCTACTCCCAGAAACTAGCTAATTAGTACATTTTATCTACAATAGTGTGCATAGGTGGAGCTCTTTTACTTTCATTAATTCTATCATGGACACAAACTTGGTATAACCGTTAAATGTGTGTATTTGTGTGTGTAGACACATATATATATATATAAGGCAAGACTTAGGTACAGTACTTATATGATATTCCTTAAGTTTCTATTTTAAGATTCAGCTATGAGGATTTTTTCTCGTTGAATGGAAGTGTATTTTTAATTAAGTAGTCACATGGCTGAATTTTTAGATGGAAAGTTAAGAAACAGCACCTAAAATACGGTACTTAGATTTTGTTCACACACAAATATATATATATATATACACACACACGCTGAGAATATGGGAAGATAATGCTCCATTTCTAGTAATCATGCCAAGCTTCTGCTCAATGTGGTCCACAATTCACACTGATCTATTATTTGAACCCACAGACAAGAAAAAATGAATTTCTCCACTTAACGTAGTACAAAAAAAGGAAACGGTTTTATTATTTTTTATTATTATTATTATTAAAGATTGGAAACGTTTTTATTTTTTTTGTACTATACTTCATTCTTTTTATTTTCTGTCCTTCCGTGATCACTAGAAAAGACTCTTTTTTTTTTTTTTTTTTTTAGAAGAGAAGAAAAAAGGAAAAGACATCTGAACCCAATCTTGCACTTACTAATAATTTTTTGTTTATTAGACTTAAATAACAAAGCAATGTACCCTGAGAAAAAATAATTAAAATCCATTATGTAATAGTGACAGTTTGGAGCCAACGGGGGCTTGGCTAAGCGGTCAAGGGTTCAGCTTGTGGCCTAGAAAGCTGAGGTTCGAATCCCGCTGATCGCGGGAGTCCGTTGGTGGGCATCCTTTGTGAGGGGTGTTCCCAGAAATGGGGTGACTCTTACACAGGCAGTAGGGGGTGAAAATCCCTCCGCCTGGCGCCCTACCCGGGGGTGTAATACAACCATAAATCCCCTAATTTTCTCTTACCAAAAAAAAAAAAAAAAAAAGACAGCTTGGCCTTGTGATTTTCAATGTGCATGTGGATTTGTGTGTTTTTTTTTTTCTTTTTCTTTTTCTTTTTCTTTTTTTCATACAACATAGTATTTGTTTAAGGGTCTTCTTATTAACAGACATGGTACACAGCCAGATTGGGTAGGGTGAGAAATTGGTCGTTTTAATAGGGTTAGAAATGAGTTGTATCAATTGAGTTGTGGTCGGTTAGGGTTGAGTCGATCTGTAATTTCCACACGAAATTAAAAGAAAAAACATGTATTTGCCACTTGATAAGTTGTGTAACAATTTACTTACTATTAAATGTATTTCTTTGAATTCAAACCCTGTAACAAAAAAGAGCCTAGCTCAATAAATTGATAAATATTCAATAATTATAAAATTACACAATTCTCAAAATTGCTGAATAAAATAAATAGTACAAATACAAAGGAGTTTTAGTTTGCTATTTAAAAATATATATAATCAAAAGCAAATACACAAGTTTTACTATTACACAATATCAACATTCTAAAATATAAAACAAAATTACAAATGCCCAATTGCAATTAGATAGCTAATTTGACAAAAAATAAAAACATATAAAAAAATTAAAATCTTTGAAAACTAATTTCATTATCTAAAATCTTGAAAAATAATCAAATGGTTGTGTTTGATTTAAAATGCATTGTTGTTGACACTCTATTTTAGTTTGGGAATACATCAAAGTTTGATTGTATACTTATTTATACATGATCTCTTTTATAAATATCATGTTATTATTAAGCAACATAAACTCTAGAAATTATCATCTTTTGTTTTTAAAAGTCTTTTATTTTGGGTATGGGCTATTAAAAAATAGGCCTAAAGCATCCATATTTTATGCATATTTCATTGGTATACTTCGGCTTTACTCTTTACACACTTATGAATACTTCTCATACGTACATGTTTATAATATCAAATATATATTTTTAAGTCTACTACAATCAAATTATCTTGGTATATACTTTGTCATTTAATATTTACAAATCTTTATTTATCGCATTATTTAAGCAAAAAGAGTGCCTTAATATTTACTTATTGCATGCAATATCAATTTGTTTTTTTTTTTTAATTATTACAAAAAACAATAACAATAACAATACCAATAACAATAACAAAAATAGGAATTATGTGAACATTTTATATACGAAATAAATTTAAATTACTTGTCTCCATTGAATAATGAAATAGATTTTCTCTTGTAATTTTGATAACAATTTTTATTAAGGGGAAAAGTTTATTTGAATAAACATCTAGTATTCCAAAATATTTTTCTTAAAAATACATTACCTTATATTGCTCCAATTTCCTCCTCAATTGGAATTACTCATCATGAGGATTTTCTATATTTTGATTTACTTTTCTTCCCAAGTATGTCATCTTATTTGCTCATACAATCCAATCATAATCTTCCAAATTATGTTATTATCATTTTCATATATGATTAGAAGCATGTTAAAATTTGGAAAAATATCTTTAGAAATTCAAAGATATGCACATACGCAATAACTCATCCTAAACCCCTTTGTTCATGAAATCATCCTTAAACTCTTTGAATTTTAATTTAAAACTCTTGTCATCCAGTTTGGACAATCTTGTGCAACTTATCCAAGTATAGGTTTTTTTTTTTTTTTTTTCCTAATTTCATCTCATTTTTATTGCATGCCACTATATAACGAATTAATCTTACTGTCCAAATTTTGTATAAGTCATTGTAATGACTGCAGGGTAGAATTTTCCACTTAATTAATATCATGATACCAATAGCAATACTTCTTCCACAACAATCTAAGGGTCAACAGGGAAAGAGTCTGTGGCTAAAAAGCTGTAGATAGGTATACTTCCTCAGCATACCCTCCTTGAGGAATCCAACTTTTTCTAAGACCCTTTGAGAGGCTATATTCTCTACAGCAACAAAAGATTGCAACCTCACCAAATTAGGCAAGTCCTTGAACACTTGTGAGAGAGCAGTCTTCACTGCTTTGGTAGTTATCCCCTGGCCCCAGTACTTTGTGGCTATACCATACCCCATATCAGCCCTACACCTGTCATCACTCGATCCCAGGAAAATGGAGACGGAGCCGATCGAACGGTCATCGACGCATATGGATCGACGCCATGGATGGGGTATGCAAACATCCTTGATGAAAGTCAAAGCCTCTTCCTTAGATGTAAACGTCTTCAATCGGAGGAACCGTGTAACTTGATCATCACCTGCCCATAACATGAAATCATCCACGTCTGTTAGCTTTAAGGGACGAAGAGAAATTCGTGATAGATCGATGGCCATAACACTGAAAGTGATCGCAGCAATGGTGCCACAGGGTTTGTAACCAAAATGCTATTATTGTAAATTAGAACTTGGCTTCTTCTTCTTCTTTTTTGAAGGTAGAACTAGGCTTGGGTAGTTGGGTTACGCATTATTTAAGAGCATGGAAAGTATATTTTGGTTTATAATATTGAATATTGTTTGCTAAGATTCCATCACCAAGAATATATTATTGGAACCAACCTCTCCAACCACCAACCCAAAAAAAAGTTTTTAACTTCAATTCATTTAATTAATCTTTTTGATAAAGAGAACTCTCATTCACCTATCAAAAAAATAAATATCCAGCTTCTAAGCATTCCAAACAAAAAGATAGGAAAAAGTTATTACACACAATATAATTTTTTTTTTTTTGCTAAATATTACACACTATAACTTGGTATAGGAAGCTCCACACGAGTATAATGCCATGAAAATGTTACTAAAAAAGGAAGCTCCTGGAATAACATCAATGGTATTATAGGATGGGTTGAAATTTCATCTATGGCCTTATCAACATCAATTTATTCAGAAACCCAAAATATAAACGTATTAATTACTACAATTGAATTTTTTTTTGGGAAGTAATTAATACTATGATAGCAATTTTTTTTATTATATAATAGTGGGTTTTACTAATTAAATTATTGATTGAATATATCATTCATTGAGAGGAAAAGTACTACTTTCAGAGTGCTGAATAATTTTTCCACCGAGTTGGACTCTTTTTGGTGAATGAAATTATGTTTTGGCCATATTTGGCACCGATATTTGAGCATGTGTATTCCCCAAAAGAATAAAAAAGAAGGCAAAATACTTGTTAGGTCCAAATACTCAATTTAGAATAGTCAATGATTCAGCTGCTCTCTCAGTAGTCAATATTCACACAAACCATGCAATTCAAGTGGCATGAGTTGAGATGAGTAGTTTGGACTTTGAAGTACTTTGAATTTTTGTGGACACGTTACCTCTATGGAAAGAGATGGAAAATTAGAATTGAAACAAAATCAATAGGTCCATTCAAAAGGCCCTAGTAAAAAACACATTAATCAGGCCCTATAAAATTAGCATATAACAACAAAATTTTAAAACGAGAATTTGGCAAGGGGCGAAGGCCTCCAATGCAACAAATAATGACGTAGGCTCTCCCACTTGGGGAGACCTTAGGAGGGAGACCCTCCTTGAGTGCAATGGAGGTCACCAACCTAGGCCATGGGCCTTCTTGGTTACCCATACACCCCGTCCAGGTAAGTATGTTGTCAAATGCTGCTTACTTTTTATTTATGCATCCTGCTTGTCTCTCTTATGTCATGTTTAACCTATGTGGGATTGGGGAAGAGGTAAGTTCTTGTGGTTATGTACTGTATAAAAACTTACAAAGAATTTTATAGTTCAACTGGTTGGCATCTCCTGATGTTTCTAAATGCAAGTGTCTAGTTAAACTAAATTGTATTAATTGAAATGCATCAAAAAAAAAATTATATTAATTGAAAGGCAGGCAGGCTTAATTATACTACCTTTAACACTATAGCCCCCATATACTATGCTTCCCCTGCCCTGCTTGCCGCATCTTTCTTTTCTTTTTTAATTATTTGATAATTTGATAGTTGTGATAGGGGGATTTTAACAATGGGCAACCAGTTGAGTTATAAAACTTTTTTTACCTGTTTTCCGTGTTAAAGTTGAAGGTTCAAATCAACTATATTTATATATTATCTAAAAGTTGAAACCTAGTATTTATTGTTATTACTCTCTCTTTGAGCTACATAAGCATAGGATTTCGGTTCAATTCGATCCATTTAGTCCACTTTGGTTCATTCGGTCCACTTTGGTCTATTCAGTCTATTTCGATCCACTATAATTTGTTTGGTCTATTTAGCCCACTTTGGTCTACTTCGGTCCATTTTGGTTTATAGGTTGCCTTCTACTTTTTTTGCTCAAAATTTCATTTTTCCTTTTTTTGAGTTTAAAAAAATGATATTCTATTTTATTTATGGGCCATAAAAAAGTAATAAAAATGCTAAAACATTCAAAAGTTTATCTTAAAATTCAAGTTTCAATGATATAAGCATTATACATATATTTAAAATATACACAAACTAGCTTTTGAGCACGGATGAGCGCATACTCAGATGATCTTCTATTTTTTTGAAAAAAAGTTAATAATTTGCATCCATTATAATTTGGAATTACTACATTTTTCAATCACAAAATATATAGAGGTGTGATGAGTATTATGTGTTTGCAGGTGAAATAATTTTTTATCACACCCACAGTTTTTTTTTTTTTTTTGGTTTTGTATTATAATTTTCTCATTATTACAATTTGAGATTTATACGTTTGTGAACAAATCCACAAATGGACTTTTGATTTCTACACTATTATATTATTAAAGTCTTGATAAAAGTACTTAGATTTTCTTCTAATGTTTGTTCCCCTGCAACTTGTGCAACCATGCATCCTCTAGCCTCCATTTGTTATTGACAGTTGATCACTTGTGTGCTCCACTTCACTTCAAGGCATCAAGCCCAAACAAATTTATATTTGATCTTATCCTACCTACTTTTCTACTTGGAAAAACTTTCTTTCAATCTTTTGATTGGATTTTGAAGTTTAATTGAGGTCAAATAACTTATTTTTTCATCCTTTTGAAAATGGACGGTTTTATTGAAAAAGTGCTGTTTCAAACTAGCATACCAAACATGCACGCCATCTTTAGGTGGTTAAGAGAGAGATTCTTGTCGGTAAAATCTATGGGTTCTATTGATTGGCTTTCCGATAGACATCGTCAATAATTTTGTTAAGAAATGTCTATATTTTCTTTATTTGTTTTCCCTAAAGTTGATTGAAATCAATCCTTTTTGTTTAATTACAAATTAAATTTTGTATTATCCTTCTAAGATAATTAAAGACATCAATTTATTATTTTTTATAAATAAAAAAACTAATCATGATAATTTATATTTTTTCTTCTATACTTGCACTCAGATGAGATAAGAAAGCATTAACAAAATTCATTATCATATTTGAGTTGGGTTCGTTAAAATGATGACATATAACCAAAAGTTGGCAAGTCTCATTATTGTGATAAGTCCGGTGCAATGAACACTAGACCCAAGTTTTTCCCTTTATTATCACTGTATCATCACTATTGGTGAATTTTCACTTTGTTTCTTTACATAAATTATAATATTAGTATTCTTGATAAAATCCTATGATTTGATCTGACTATCCTACGTAAGATTCCGGGTTTAGTAACCTTATCCACAAATGCACCCACATAAATATGCTCCTTTGTTGGTCCCTACTTCTCATTTCTAGTTACGATACATTAGTACTCCATGGCACAACGAGTATTTTTTTTTTTTTTACAAAGATGAAGAATATATTTTTTATTAAATGATATTTATATATATTTTACTAAATGATATTATTACAAGGTTCTTTCAAGAGTGTAAAATTCAAAAATGGAATTCAATAATATCAAATTTAGTTACAAACAGTTCGTAAGTTTTTTTTTTTTGTAGATCGCATTTCATATGTGTTTAATTTGTCAGTCACTTTCAGACTAATAAATGAACTAAAAGTGGAATAAATCTCATGGAACAAATTTTTCCTTCGACCTTTTACTATAGAAAATAAAGATGAATTTTTTTTTTTTTTTTCTTTTGGAGATAACAATTATAGCATGTATAGCACAAAATAATATAATAATTATATATTAGTTTGTATAATTTTATTCAATTTTTTATCATTTTAATTAATAATAATAACTATACGATGCTTAAACTTTATGTTTGCTACTTCTACTCAGAGTCATTGACATCAGTATAATTAAAACTGTTAGGTTCTAAAGATTAGGAACTAATGTATTTAGAACTTCAATTTGTATGTTGGCAAACCATGATCAAAACAATGTTACAATGTTTAGTCGTGTGTTAGACTTGCTCAAAGTATGGGTCTTATTGTAAAGTTGGAATCGAGTTTTTATGCAGAAGTACTGTTCACTTTCTGTATGACTCGATCGATCGAAAATTAGACTCGATCGATCGAAAATCGTGCAGAACGTTTTTCTGCAGAAAATTCCAACTCAACCCAAGCCCGTTTTAATGTATAGGGTTTTATGTTTTACCCTAAGTATAAAAGGGAAAACCCTAGCCACGTTTTTAGAGTTCTGTTTTGCTGTGTTTGTGAATCTCTCTGTGAGATCTAGAGGTGTTTACCTTCATATACACTTAGGGTTTACAAACTTGAGATTTATGTCAAGAGTTGTGTAGATCATACAGTTGCAGAATCAATAGAGCACAAAGATATACAAGCAGGTGCGCTTGTGGATTTGCTGAAGAATTCCGGAAAAAAGGAGTCCGTGGATCTCGGAGCTATCATGGGGTCGTGGTAGTAAGTTTCCTACACTTGGGTAGCATTAGAATGTTAGTGGTCTAAGTTCTATTGTGTAAACTTCAATTCTTTCATAGTGGATTCAGTTTACCTTGAGAATAGCTAGGTCAAATCCTCCCCAGGTTTTTACCGGTGTGGTTTCCTGGGTCATCATATCTTTGTGTTATTTATTTTTCGCTGCTTTGTTATTTTTGCTTATCTGTGTTAACCTAGTTTAATTAAATTACCTAAGTTAATCACTTGGCTAATTCATTAGGTTAATCTGTTGGGTTTAAGGGGTCTAAACGAACTGACAAAAACAAATTCCGTATATATTAAAAACATCAATTACCATTAAACAATATAGAAATACAAATGAGTCACAGAAAAATTTCAACAAATTATTGTAAAAATACATTAACATTTAAATGTCCAAAATAAATAAGACTGAAATTGGGCAGGGGCCGAAGCCCCCATAGCAACAAATAATGACGTAGGCCCTTCCACTTGGGAAGACCTCAGGTTAGCGCCCCTCCTTTGTGTGCAACGGAGGTCACTAACCTAAGACATGAGCCTTAATGATCAATCATAGACCCTATCCAGGTAAGTATGTCTTTAACTCTGAACAGTGCTCCATATTTATACCCCCTTGCGCCTGTCTCTTCATTTATGTGTGGGAACTTCAGGCTAATCGCAAGTGTCTAGTTAACTAAATTGTATTAATTGAAAGGCTAACCAGGCACAATTATTCTACCATTAACACCATAGCCCCATATGCTATGCTTCCCCTGCCCTGCTTGCTGCATTTTTTTTTTAATTATTCAATAATTCGATAGTTGGGTTGAGGAGGGATTTGAACCATGAATTCTCCCTTGAAAATATAAGATGTCAATCAGTTGAATTATAAAACTCTTGTCACCTACTTGTCGTGCTAAGGTTGAAGGTTCAAATCATCTATATCTATATACTATCTAAAAATTAAAGTTTAGTATTTATTATTGCTACCCCCTTTAGGCCACAGCAGCATAGCATTTTGGTCCAATTTGATCCATTCAGTCTATTTTGGTTCATTCGGTTCATTTTGATCCACCTCAGTCTATTTGATCCGTGTCAGTCCACCTTAGTCCATTTTGGTTTGTAGTTGTCAATCAGTTGAATTACAAAACTCTTGTCACCTACTTGTCGTGAAGGTTCGAATCATCTATATCTATATACTATCTAAAAATTAAAGTTTAGTATTTATTATTGCTACCCCCTTTAGGCCATAGCAACATAGCATTTTGGTCCAATTTGATCCATTCAGTCTATTCTAGTTCATTCGGTTCATTTTGATCCACCTCGGTCTATTTGATCCGTGTCAATCCACTTTGGTCCATTTTGGTTTGTGGTTGTCTTTTTCGTTTTTTGCTCAAAATTTCATTTTTCCCCTTAATTTTTGAGTTAAAAAGTATGTATTTTTTATTTGGGCCAAAATCTTTAATTTTGGGTTAAAAATACAAACAAAATAGTCATAAAAAATTAGAGATAGGCCCTAAAAAGCCAATAAAAATAATAAATATTCAAAAGTTTATCTTAAAATTCAACTTTCAATGATATAGACATTATACTTATATTTGAAAAAAAAATGCTACGAGTCTATTCAATTAAAGAGAAGAATTTTGGATTTGACAATTAAAGATCAAATTAGAAAAGATAATATGTACCTTGAAACCATGCTAGAGAAGGCAAGACATAGCTTTGACATTATGATAAACTATATAAGAAAATATGAATGAGAAAAGAAAAAAGTTAGAGAGAGAAAACATTGAGAATTAAAGGCCGATTTCTAGGCCGAAAAGCTTTAAATGACTACATATTTACTATTACATTCTTTGTATTTTACAATGAAATTCATTGAAAGATGTTTATATTAGGATAAGTCCAAAACTAACCCAAGGCTGAGTCCTAAACTACAAGCAGGCTTAAGATTACTTTGCTTGCACTCCAAGTAGGATAAAATACAAAGTTGCGCTTTAATATTTCTAACAGGTTGTATTAACATTCCTAAAGGTAAAGAACACAACCAACAAGTATGACTAGCCGGAGATTAAGAATAAAAGGCCAAGACCAATTGAATCATAAAGTTGTTTATCACAACGAAGCAACAAGTAGTTAATTTAAGGGTGCGTTTGGTTCAATGTAAATCGAATTTTGAATGAAAAATGAATGTAGGGGAAAGTTAATTCCCGTAAAGAAAATGAAATCCAGGTGTTTGATTGTGCAATGGAAAATAATCCAAAAAATGATTTTCGGCGTTTGGTAATATTCTAAACATGCTATTTTTTTACAAAATTTTCACATTTTCTCAGTATCCAAACAAATTTTATTACAGAAAATTTCAATATATACACTTAACCCAACCAAAAATCAAAATAAAAACAATGAGCAAAAGGAAGACAGAGTGAGATCGGAGGGAGAAAGAGTGACAAATTGAGGGAAAGAGAGAGATCAGAGTGGATGGAGGACGGCGGCGCCGATGAGCTTTGGGTGGATCTAAATGGCGGTCGAGAACGAGAACGATAGCGAGAACAAGAACAAGAACGGTGGCACTGATGAGCTTTAGGTCGAGAACGAGATTGGTTTTGGGTGGATCGATCATGGGTGGTGACAATCTGGATGGTGGCGTCGATGAGCTTCCAGTGGCGACTATGATGGCGACTCCGATCTTGGGTGGTGACAATCTGGATGGCGACCCTGATGAGCTTCTAGCGGCCACCCCGATCTCTCTCTCTCTCTCTCTCTCTCTCCCTCTCTCTCTCCACTTTTTCAGTCTGTAAAATGTTGTTTGAAGGTAAAACAACTATGGAAATGGTTTTACGGGTGTGAGGGGGAATTTTACAGTCAAAATGTAAAACATTTTCAATTTGACCTTATTTTTAGATAGTGCCAAACACACACAATAGTGTAAAATGCTTTCCGTTTTCATGTGAAACAAACACACCCTTACAGTTTATATACACGTAAAAGAGGGCATGTAGCTTTAGCGTGTGCTTTATATGCAGTCGGTTATGCGGCTTATGCCTAAAAGGGTAGTTGATCTAAAGGCCTCTTGGAAGGGGCAGTTTTCAAGGCACCATATTGTGAAATTTGGAAGGAAATCCCTCTGCGCATCATGTGGATTATTATGAAGGAATGAATAATTGGACATCTGAAGGTCTTGAAGGATCTACATTGGATATAAAGATGATTTTTTATGCACTCTATAAGATTGGATGGCTACTTTAAGTGGCCATTCTTTCTCTACTTTGCTGGATTTTCTTGATTGTTGTCTTTTTTACTAATTTATGATGCACCATTAGTACACAACCCGCGTACTTGGAAGCACCTTTTCTTTTCTTTTTTCTTTTTACTTTTTTACTTTTTTCTTTTAGTCAATTTATACTTGTTAAAAAAAATAAAAAAATTGGCTAACTTCCTGGTAGCTTAAGGTTTTGGACTGATGGTTCTCCAACATAAAGTACATGACCATTTCGTTCATCCTACGTATAGCAACAATTTATATATGGTATGTCTTTTTGTTTGCCTGATCCTCAATGTTAAGAGTCCATTCAATCTTTAAAATCTCCAAGTTTTGCTCTGAATTGGGTCCTTAGTGTTCAAGATTTCAAGTAGTACACAATTATCATGGAATAGAAGTCCATTGACACTTTAATATTTTAAATATTTTGAGATAACTCAAAGCTGATATGTAATCATAAATTTAAAGAAATTTTAAAATACATCATCTAAACATGGTCTTGGGCTCCAAGTAAATTGAACCATATCCAAGAAATTTGAAGTGCCAAAAGTCTTGTAGCTCAATTGGCACCTCCTAGTGCTTCCAAAAAAGACATCCGGAGTTCAAATCCTCTTTCTCCCATTGTAACTATTAAATTATCCAAAAAAAGAAAAAGAAATTTTGAAGCATTTTAGTGTTGGCACCATACATATCAAATGAAAAAAGTAGTCAACCAATGTTCCATTGGACAAACTGAAGCCAGAACAGATGGAAAAGGATGTTCGTAAACTTGGGATTCAACCTGGTTGGATTAAGTGATTTTAAACCAATGCAACGAAAGTAAATATTTGGTCAATATGACTGAGAGTACCAATCAAAGGAAGTCAATGCTCATGAAAATCTAGGTGTCATTAGTAGCTTTACCAACGTGAAAGTGATGATGAGAGCTAACCATGACATTATATGATGGATTTACATATTCTCACGTACCAATAAAAGGGTATGCCCATTGTCCTTGAAGTGACGAACAACACAATCTTGTAATGAGTTCTTAAGTCGTTCGGCTTCGACTCTACTAGGAAGCATGCTATCCTTGCCACTGAAATGCAAATACTTCATCAATCTTTATAATCAATTAAGATTTTTACCACTTTAAAAGTAAATTCTTCATATCAGCAAGTAAAATCTAGCCAACACAAGAATGGAAGAGAATGTATTTGTCTAAAGGGGGTAAGGTGACACTCATTAAAAGCTCTTTCTCGTCTTTACCTACATACTTTATTTCCCTTTTTCCTTTACCGGGCAAGGTGGCAAAGCATATGAAGAAATTACAGAAGGATTTTCTGTGAAATGGGCTTGGTGATGAACCTAAATTACATTTAGTTAATTGGGCCAAGGTATGTAGGCCTTTGCAGGTTGAGGAATTGGGAATAAGACGGTTGGGGAACTTCAATTCTGCCTTGCTAGGAAAATGGTTGTGGAGGTATGGCATGGAGACTGATGCTTTATGGAGGAGGGTTATAGAGGCAAAATATGTGAACATTTGGTTGGTGTACGAAAAAGGTGACGAGTCCTTATGGGGTCATCTTGTGAAGATACAATAGAAGTGACTGGTTGAACTTCTCTAAACTCCTTGTTTATGAGGTGGGGGATGGTACTAGAGTGAAATTTTGAAAGCATGTGTGGTGTAGAAATTGTACTCTCCAAAAGGCCTTTCCAGAGCTTTATTGTCTTAGTAGGTCAAAGGATTCCTTGGTGGCTGAAGTTATGGGTTGGTCTGCTGGGAAGTTTCACTGAAATGTGCAATTTCATCGTCCACCACAAGATTGGGAAAAGGAAGCCTTTGACTTGTTTATGAGGCTGGTTTACTCTTCGACAGTGCGGAGGTTTGGCCCAGATAAGGTTTGTTGGAAACCTGCAATAAATAGAGGTTTTGAGGTTAGAGGTTATTATTGCACCTTCTACCCCCCTATTCTGTTTCCTTTCCATGGAGAATGATATAGCAATCAAAGGTTCCTCCAAGGGTAGCTTTTTTTTCTTGGTCTGCTTCCTTAAGTAAGATCTTAATAACAAACAACCTTCGTAAAAGACTGGTGATAGTGTTTGACTGGTGCTATATGTGTAAAAGGTATGGGGAGTCAGTGGATCATCTTCTACTTCATTGCTCCATAGCTTGGGAATTGTGGTCCTTAGTTTTCTACTTATTTGGTATTCAGTGGGTTATGCCTCATACTGTTCTTAAGTTGTTTGAAGCTTGGCAAGGAAAGTTTGCGCGACATTGTCACTTTGATGTTTGGAGATTAATACCTCATTGTTTGATTTGGCGTGAAAAGAATGCTAGAAGCTTTGAAAGTTATGAACGTTTTTTGCTGGAGATTAAATCTTTTTTCTTACACACTCTCTTTGAATAGAGTGTGATTTTTTCTCATTTTTCTTGTTCCTCATTTTCTTTCTTTCTTGACCATTGTTCTCTAATTTCTTGATTTGTGCCCCCTTAATACATCCCCAATGTACTCAATTTGGCAAACTTTATATTATTAATAATATTCTTATGTTATTTATCAAAAAAAAAAAATCTAGCTGGTAATCAGTTAAAATCTAGAGAGAAGAAAAACCTAGCCAACACCAAAAACTTCAGCTTTAACAGCATGGAGACGGGAATTGACATAAGCAGCTTCAGCTACCAAAGAAGAGTGTCCCTCGGTATAATATCATCAAAACCCTGACAACAAAGTAGAGTGATGCAAAATTCATATTGACACCACAATATTACATGGGCTGCTTCCATAAGTAATTTAAACTATAAACAAAAAATAAAATAAAAAAATAAACATTTTAAGGCAAATGAACTGAGGTATCAACTTAGACTAGACAAAATAAAACCCAGCCCAACCAGCAATCCTTCTGCATGCATTAGCTAGTATTTTACCGGCAACCTTGAACCCATTTATAGGTGATCAAAACTTGAAATGTTCTGGCAATGCGAGTGAGACACATTGAATAAATGTATATCATCAAACTCTTCAACTGTAGGACTCAATAGGCTTGGTTCCCCAGTAAAGGAGATTTGCTGAATGTGGCAAAAAGAGGTTTTTCACTTTTTTTCTTTCTTACTTTATCATTTACTAAATTTTTATGAGACTACTCCTCATTGTGCATGTCAAGTGTTCCATTTTCGCTGTCCCAAAAAAATTCTCGGTCAGTAATTACTGAGTTCCCAATATAACCCTGTTCTTTATTTTATTTAAATTTGAATTCTGAAAAGTTTACGACAGAAATTTTGAAACTTCTATATTTTTAGGTGAGATACAAAAGTTAAACGATATTCTCTTAGAAAGTTAGGACTTCCTAAACTGGACTTACAAAATGGGACACACACAATATCTTCTAATGATATATAACTAAGATACAAGAAACTTCCGTAAATGGAAACTAAAGAAAGTGCAACTAAACTATGCCAAAAATACAAAACAGAAGGTAAAAAAGCAAAACTAGTTGAAAATAATGGAAATTTAAGCAGACAGGAGAGAAATTAATCTATGAAAACACAAAATAAAAAAGGGGAAACCCAATTGGCTAGCATTCCATACAGAAAGATATGGTAACAACCCAGTGAGGATGCAAGACGGCCTTTCAAATCTTTGCCCAGGAGGAAAACTGCTTTCAATATTGACTGCAGCCACCTTCACTGGATCACCTGATTTCAAAATAGAAAATGATAAATCAGAAATTGAGGAATTTTGGACTGCAAAAAGTGACACTGGATAAAAACATGTCAAAATTTATAGGGAAAATAATAGTGCAAATCTATTAAATCAGATTTCAACAAAACAAAATTTATTTACAAAAATATGACGTTTATAGTAGAAGGAAACCTAGGTCAAACTATGATAACCAAAGTGTAGAAGCTTGCACAAGAGCAACAGTTGGAGAAACAAAGGCCACAGAGGTAAATTATATGTAAGACATAAACATTACATTATCATATACATTAATGGCAGCCAGTTCACTAGTTAAACAAGCATTTGCTACCTATTAAATAGATTAGGTCAGTAAGGAATAAAATGCAGTTCAGCCAAATAGACTCAAGTTGTTCCCAGGGTTTGTTCAACTTTGCTTATTGGTAGCAGCAGTATGAAACTTATCGTTATAAAATATTCATCTAAAAGTACTTCATTCAAAAAAATCATTTTTAAGTTGACTTATAGACAAGATTCAAGGTTTCACTCAGAGTAAGAATACAGAAATAAACTAAGATGATCAAGCCTTTATGAACATGCTAGCAATAATATTAAAAAAGAACTGATATCAAATCAAGCATCTAAGTTCACAGCAGCAGCACCAAATATCACAGCAACTGAATTCATATTTCATGCACCATAGTAGCTGATTACTTGGCATGCGGTATTCCTAAGACTAAAGGCACAGTAAATTAGTTAAATTAGCAATAATGTATCTGATTGTTTCACATGTTGAACAATTCCACAAGTAGACTTGAAGGGGAAAGTTTAGGTACCCATAACTGAGCCAAGAGGATAGGGAATTGTGCTATGCAGTCCGGCAGGCATAGCTTCCAAGATAGGAAACAATGGTTGCAGATGAGACCTGCCAAATGATGTTGCTAAAATGAAATACCAAAAGATCAGGATTTCTCAGGTGATCAACCATTGATCATCAAACAAAAACATACCAAGATTATATTTATAAGAAAAAAATGAACTGCATATCAGGAATCTAACCTGGATTTGATAATATCAGAACTAGGTCAATGGCAGATTTACGAGAAGCCACAGCAAGTACTAGGCATCCTCTGAAGGAATTTCCAACCAAATAAATTGGCTTATGTGGAGAAAAAGCATGTTCAAACCTGACAGTTTCTTCTATGAGTTTTACCAGCCCTTCATTCAACAAAATTTACCAAACCATAAATTATCATATCTTGTATATTAAAGGATAAAACAAACCCACCCACGAGTGAGAAACATGCACACAACAAATTTGTTAAGGACATAAAAATATTTGATCACTGCAAAGGAAATTTCTAAGATTCTGTTAAAAAAAATGATCTCAATGATTAATGAAATCAATTTTGTAACTAAATTAACATAAAACGTGATAAAATTTCATCAATTTAAATTCACTTGGGAGATGCCAACCTATTTTGGTTTGGCACTACGGAGCCCATAGGCAAGTGAAGACTAAAGAAGTACCTGACCAATCAACAAGCTAATATCATACCCTTACCCACAAACACTCTTTATGCTTTTCAATTCAAACAAGTGCAGAGAGCATGTGTACAGCCCTTAAAGGACTTTTAACTTCGCAAATTCAAACATGAGGCTGACCCAAATCAGTCTTGTTGAGGATCTATAGCCTACTCCAACATCTTTTTTTTTTTGATAGGTAAGAAAAATTATATTCAAGAAAACTGCTAGATGCAAAATAGCATTAGCAAATCAGAAGTACAAAAAAGATAGGAAAGCAAAAACCAAAAAAAAAACATAAATTACAAAGGAGAGCAAAGGAAAAGAGGAAGAGAATCACTAGATGTGAGTCCCCAAGCCCTAACCCAATCAAAAAGGGAACCAGAAAAGAGAGCAAGCATTTGGTCCTCGAATCTATCCAATCCTCAAACGTCCGCCGATTGCATTCCCTCCAAATACACCACATCAGACACAACGGAACTAAGTTCCAGATGTGAGTAGAATGCTTCCCTAACCAATTCCACCAACTAAAACGAAAATCTGACACCATACATGAGAGAACCCATGAAATCCCAAAAATCCTAAAGACAAAGCATCACAGCCAATGAGCCTTTCCACAATATAATAACAAATGATCCACTGTCTCGCCACAACCACGACACATAATGCACCTGTCGACGAAGTGAAAACCCCTAAGCCACATGTTATCTCCCGTGAGGATCCTATCCCATGCAGCTATCCAAACAAAGAGAGAAACACGACAGGGTGCCTTAACCTTCTAAATGCCTTTCTAAGGAAAAACAGTAGAAGAAGAACCATATAACTTATGATAATATGAACAGATAGTAAAGTCCCCGTTTTTTGTCAACTTCCATTTCAAACGATTACCATCAGCCCCTGAAGGTAAATTGGATGCCAAGAGACTTTAGGAACTCGTCCACCACATTAGCCTCCCAATCGTTAGGACCATGATAGAAGCGAACATCCCAAAATCTCCTATCCCCTACCCCTTGACAAATCAAAAAAGACTCTATGGAAGCCTCTTTGTTTGCAGCAAAATTGTACAAGACTGGAAAAGCCAATTTGAGAGGAAGATCTCCACACCACCTGTCTTTCCAAAATTTCACTCTATCCCCCACTCCAACCTTATACTGGACATTTTTGTTAAAAACTTCCCAACCCATCCGAATAGTTCTCCACAAACCACAACCATGGCCACCCCTTCCCAACTTAGAGGTCCCCCCCCCCCCCCCCAATCCTCCCCAAATTTCAAAGCTACCACCCTCCTCCAAAGCCTATTCTCCTCGACCCCAAAACGCCAAAGCCACTTTCCTAGTAATGCTTTATTGAAAGTGGTCAATTTCCTAACACCCAAGCCTCCTTTAGCCATAAGCATGCACACCTTATCCCAACCCAATAGATGTGTCTTAGGGTCTCCACATAGGAAGTCCCTTTGCAGCTTCTCAATTTTGTTTGCCACATGTAGGAATGGTGAATAGAGATAAAAAATAAGTGGGGAGGCTAGATAGCATGCTTTTAAGCAATGTCAGCCTACCACCTTTCGATAAATACAATTTCTTCCACCCTGCTAGCTTCCGTTCAATTTTTTCCAAAATAGGGTTCCAAATAGAGGGGGACTTATGAGACGCCCCTAACGGCATACCAAGATAAGTCATTGGCAAGGCCCCAACCCTACAACCCAAAATCTCTGTCAAAGCATGCACATTATTTACCTCCCCTACTCCAACATCTTGGGACTAAGGCTTTTACATAAACAATCAAAATCTGTTGTCGTAATTACCATTGCTAACTCATATGACCTGACCTTACAACTTTTGCCCGAAATATACCAACAAATTTCATAATCTATTATAAGCATAATCGATCAATCTTAAGTAATTATTAAGACTCCCTATTATTCATATAAGGAATAACAGGGAAAAAAAAGTATATAAACATATAAAATGGACAGTTTAAAACATAGGGTTAGGGTACAAGCAATAAATGAATAATGGTGTCTTGGGTTTCTGTTTAAAAACAGATTTTACAACGTAATAAATCATAGTTGCTTTTCAAATTAGGTTTAATTACGTATGATAGTCATATAGCTACAAGAAGTACAGACATAATCTATCATTTCAATGAATTAACAATGCAATTGAACTTCATGAAAACCTTAATGAAAATTTTTAATACACACACAGAGGTTAGTATTCAAAAACTAAGACCCTCAAATGGTGTACAATCATGAGCAGGGATATGCAGGCACCAAACCTCAAAAGCCCTGCATTGAAGGAATAAAAAATTGTTGCTAACAACTTAAAAAAAATAAAAAATAAAATGAAAGCATGAAGTCAAATAACATAATATTATCCTAGCAGTGAGAAGAATCTTTCGATATACTACATACACTGTCTGCAACAAAGATAAGTTTCCACAAAAGTCACTGAAAATAATGCACACCTGCAGATGTAGAATGCAAAAGCAACCAAAAAAGGAATGCAATAGAGAAAACACTTTGAACTGCAATAACAAATTGCACAACATTCTCTCTTTGTTAAATTGGTGACCATTTTTCCTCAGTATTCCACACAAGTATCACCTTGCCAAAACATTTTTGATATATTTACAAATAAGAGGCATGCAGCCAGGGCAGAACGGTACAGATACATATAACTACACACATTAGGTAGTATCAACACAACAAAATTTGAGCCATGAAAGCCATTTTCAGGTAGAAGTTGTTAAGAGTAATTTTACTTGTGACTGACTGTAATTATGCAGAATCCATTCAAGCATCATGATATTTCCTTAAATGGGATAATGCTTACATAAGCTTGACAGGTACTCTACTAATTCAACTTCTATTTCTTTTCATGGCATACAAGCAGGAGGAATGTAATTGGCATGAAATGGGAACAAAAATATTCTTAAGAGAAGTTACATAATGCAGCATAGAGGCAGAGTAAAGTTGTCTAATTAATTATCTCAAAGAAAAAAGAGATGAAACTTTCTTTCATTACTATGGAAAGATAATAGGAAAGGGTAGCTTTAAAATTAAGACACCATTGTGATCAACACACATTGCATGAGAATCACACACTGAGAACGTCACTTTAGTTTTGTCCAGGAATTGGAAGGAGACAACACGGTTACAAACTATTTATTGATAATAAAGCACTCTTAGTTCTGTTTAGTAGAGCATGGGTCTCAAAAACCAATACTGTTGGTTCAAATCTTACACAGAGTGAATTGGTTCTTGTTATTCTTAGGCTGACCTAAAAGCCAAGCCTTCTGGAAGTGGAACTCATTGTCGGAAAAGAACTAATAAGCAAGAAAATCAATTTAGTTTTTTCCCAAATAGAAAAGACTCATCTCATTAAAAACCTATAAATTTCCCAGGTTTGAAATGTTAAGGGCATCTATTTTATATTCCTGGCTGAAAAAGTTTAAACTAACTTCTATTCTCACCTTTGAGATGCTTTCTTTTATTTCTTATTTTTTCTTTTCTGATAAATAATAATGAATTTAATGTAAGTGATTACCATTGAGATGTTTAACTTAAAAGGTGTTAATCCATGTAAACATAGAACCATTCACATTCATCATAGACATACGGGTAATATGACTTACTTCCCAAGAGCTTTATGGTGCATGGCAAGTTCCAAACCAATAACATCCATCCCTGCATGCATTCATACCAACAAAGTTTCAACATCCAGCAATTTTAATATGAAAAAACTAACAACAATATCTCTGAAGTTTTAACCCAAAAAAAAACACCTTAAACATCAAGGAACAAAATCGCTTAAAGAAAACCAAGAAACATGTTCACTGAAATCTAGCATCTACACATATCTAGTAAACACAAAGCACAAAGCAAATTCAAAAATCATTTTTGAGCTGATCAACCATGGTCAGGCATCCATTACCTGGCAAAAAGTGAAGAATTGGAGAATCCTTCAAAGGGAGTCAGCAAGAAACAGGGAAAAACCACATGACGGCCCGCCATCATGCTTAACAATGTCTTTGGCCATATCAAAGAGATCTCTGACAGTCTCAGTCCCATATCCATCATTCCACAATGGCTTCAAAGTTTCCAAAGCTTCATCCTTTACTCTCCTCTTCTCCTAAACTTTAGACCTTAAATGCCCATTTCCTTGATCAATTGAAGTCCCACCTTTCCCTCTCTCCCCACCAATAGAAGTTACATTCACCACAACTGAGTCTGAGGATAACACTTCAGAATCAGCATCACCTAAACTCCTCACTCGCACTCTACTCTCATACTTATTCTCAGAATTCAACACAAAAAAGGGCAATACCCGGAAACCTATAACCGATGCCATGGCTTCTAAATGCAATGGCAGACTCTTTTTCAAGACAAACAAATTGAAAAACTTACCAACTCTTTTCCAAGAACACACTCTTGAGTACAGCTTAAATAAACAAAAAAAAAATTTCAGTTAGAAAGTTCCATAAACCACTGTAACTGAATCACTCACACCAATTATGTTTAGCACAGACTATAATAAATTGAAAAAAAAAAAAGGTTTTTTATATGAAGCTATCTTAATTTTTAAAGCAAACCCAAAAATGCAAAATGTATTAAATAAGCTCCAGCTCATGTATTGCTTCAGCTCTTTACTTCCTACCCAACATGAGAAACAAATATGGAAAACAAAGTAAATGTGGAAGTGGAACATTAAATGTGAATAACATTCATGGGCAAGAACAAACTAATGTAACAAGTTAAAAGGTAACTATAAATAACAAAACGACAGTAAAATATGAAAAGGACAGCACTGATTTAGTTCTGGAACAACTATTTCTTGTAATTTGGCTTCATTCTGAATTACCTCATGTGAGTCTACACGATTCTGGGGAGAGAGAGAGAGAGAGAGAGAGAGAGAGAGACAGCCACAGATGTTTAGCTTTCTTGCATTGGACAGCACGGTACATGGTTTATGCAGGTATTTGAACTGAGAGAGATAACTTGATTGTAGCCAATACTGGGCAAGCCAGGGGCCAGAGAGTCAATTGTCCCATGAGCTTCCAAAAACAATTGTTTATCGTTGGACACTGCACGTATAGTGTTTTGACCTTTTGGCCCGTTTGGTAGCAATGTTTAAGTATTGTTGTTCAGTTTTCAGTGTTGTGGAAATATATGTTTGAATGTTTTAAAAATATGTGTCAAAAGTGTTATTGTTGTTTAAACACTGAAATTTGTTGTTTAAACAAGAGTACCAAACAGTCCTACTATTGTTATTAATTGCTTCTAAGTCATGGACTACTCCTCATCTCATCCAACAAAGTAGTTCTGCTTTATTTCATTTTCTCACCCCACAAATTTGAGATTTTTCCAATTTCATTTCACCCAAATACATGAGATTTTCGTCAAATCGTGTTTCATTTCACTACAAATCTAAGATTTTTATCCAATTTTGTTTCCTCTGGCCGCAAGTTAATTCAATAAATTGACACCATTTGGCTTAGTGTGACCTCTACTTACTTTTTTCTAGTTCCAAGTTCCAACTATGGTTGAAAGAGTAGTTTGTTATGTGTTGATGCAGTTGACTTCAGTCACTGCTCAGGAGGCAGAGCAAGAGCTATGGTTGGTTATTGGGGTCGACGAAGCAATCTGAAAGCTTTAAAGCAATCTACTAACTATGAAGACGATGCTAAATGATGCTAAGCTAAGGCAGTTTAAGGAAGAAGTTGTAAGGCTTTGGTTAGAAAAGCTCACCGACGCTAGCAACAAGATGGACGAGTGGAACACTGCAATGGTCAAATTAGCTATTCAGAAACAAGCAGAAGAAGATGCTGATAAGGCTCCTCCTGTTCGGAAGAAGAAGGTATGCTTCTTCATCCCCACCCCTTCATGTTGTTTCCGTCAAGTGGCTAAGCTCAAACTGCGCCACGATATTGGTCACAAAATTATAGAACTTAATGAAAAATTTGATGAAATTATCCGAGAGAGAGAGATGTATGGATTTGAGTTGAGCGGAGGTTCTACCTCTGAGGATCAATTTATGACTACACTTTTAGTTGATGAGTCAACATATCTTCGTCGTGATGAGCGTATTGGTTGTATATTGAGTAGTCTATTGGGTGAGGCTAGTAGCAATGATGCCATAGAAAGGAACCTCCATGTCATCTCCTTAGTGGGTATTGGGAGGTATTGGCAAAACGACTTTGACGACTTTAATTTGTGGGATCCATTTAGGATTGCATTCAAGAATTGTGCCCCAAGGAGTAGAATTCTAGTCACCACTCGGAAAAGTAGGGTTGCAGAGACAATGGAAAGTAAAGTGAGACCACGATCAATCTAGGGGTGTTGTCTGAGGAAGATTGTTGGTCAATTTTTCGTAATATTGCTTTTTTTTACTGTGATTCTGAGGAATGTGCACACTTGGAAGACCTTCTAGAAAGTGTGGAAGCTTACCCCTTGCTGCAAAGACCCTATGGAGTCTTATGCATTTCAAGAAAAGTACAGATCAATGGATGAGTGTTTTAAATAGCAATTTGTGGGAACTAGAAGATAGCAAAATTGAAAAGAATGTTTTGGGTCGTTGTTACTAAGTTATTATGATTTGCCCTCATCTATTAGACGGTGTTTCTCATATTGTGTTGTCTTTTCAAAACGTTATATGCATTCTGAGGATGAGTTGTTATTTTTGTGGATGGCACACAGATTTGTTGAGCCAAAGTCAAATGTGGACATAGAAAGCAGCGCAAGAGAATGCTTGGAAACTTTAATCATCCGCTCTTTCTTACAAAAATCCAAGTACAAAAGCAAGGGGTTCATAATGTATGGTATAGTGCATGATTTTGCACAATTAATAATAAAAAAAGAGTGCATCACAAAAGATAGTGGCAATTGGTTGGATTCAAATTATACAAATGCTTGGCATTTGTTTTTAGGCCATCAAATAGAAGCTCCATTACATATTTGTAAGACGTGGCATTATCTTAATACAGTGTTCCTCTTCTCGTCCTTCAATTGAAATCCATTCTTCCCACTCTCAATTTTTTAAACGATAGATATTTCAAATTTTGGAATACTATTATATCGTCTTTCTTTTTATCAGATTCTTCTATTCCCAAAAATTCAACACCCACTTTTTCCAAGCTATGCAGTTCACATATATTTAATGTTTCGAAGAACGGTAACTTCCCCAAAGGAGGAAAACTCATTAAGTTTATGGCCATATAGAGAGAAAGCGTCTTCAATATAGTCAAGGACATCAACCAATTAGGAGACAGTGTGAGGTCCTCGTAATAGCTAATGTGTAAACTTCTCAAGTCTAAATGTGGCACTAAGGCATTCAAAATTAATTCCTCACTCCCCCTTTCTCCATCACTTGGTTTAAAGTCAACCCCAAACAATCCATGACGAGAAAGTCTATCCCTCCCTTTTTCAAAAGAGAGACAAATCTTGGAGGTGTCTTCTTCTTAAGTTGTGCATTCTGGGCTTCACTTACATCTACCACATTCCCCAACCCATACATTTTAAAACTTTCTTGCAAGTTGTTCAAAGCATTCAATTCTCCACGGTTACATCTGTCCAAACCATTTATCATGAAATTTTCTAATCTTCTAAGAGACACCAACCTTCCAAACCCTCCTGGAAAAGCCAAACAAGCTCCAAGTAGAATCTCAAATCAAGATATTGAAGATACCTCAAGTGAAAAAGTTGAGAGGGAATGGAGCCATTGAATCAATTATCACACAAATCAAGATAAACTAATTTGGTTAAATTGCAAAAGCCATCACGTAGCAATTCTCCTTGGAATGAATAGGAATGGAGCCATTGAAGAAATTATTCGTCAAATCAAGATGAACTGATTAACTTAACACATCTTATTCTACTTGAAGATTGTTTGGCTTTTCCAGAAGGTTTGGAAGGTTGGTGTCTCATAAAAGATTAAAAAATTTTATTATAAATGATTTGTACGGATGTAACCTTGGAGAATTGAATGCTTTGAACAACTTGCAAGGAAGTTTTAAAATATATGGGTTGGGGAATGTGATAGATGTAAGTGAAGCCAAGAATGCACAACTTAAAAAGAAGACACACCTCCAAGATTTGTCTCTCTTTTGAGAAAGGGAGGACTAGACTTTCGCGTCATGGATTATTTAGGGATGGCTTTAAACCAAGTGATTGAGGAAAGGGGAGTGAGGAATTAATTTTGAATGCCTTAGAACCACATTTAGCCTTGAGAAGTTTACACGTTAGCTATTACGAGGACCTCACACTGTCTCCTAATTGGTTGATGTCCTTGACCAAATTGAAGATGCTTTCTCTTTATGTGGCCATAAACTTAATGAGTATGCCTCCTTTGGGGACGTTACCGTTCCTCAAAACATTAAATATATGTGAACTGCATAGTTTGGAAAAAGTGGGTGTTGAATTTTTGGGAATAGAAGAATCTGATAAAAAGAAAGACGATATAATAGTATTCCAAAATTTGAAATATCTATCGTTTAAAAAATTGAGAGTGGGAAGAATGGATTTCAATTGAAGAACGAGAAGAGGAACACTGTATTAAGATAATGCCACGTCTTACAAATATGTAATGGAGCTTCTATTTGATGGCCTAAAAACAAATGCCAAGCATTTGTATAATCTGAATCCAACCAATTGCCACTATCTTTTGTGATGCACTCTTTTTTTATTATTAATTGTGCAAAATCATGCACTATACCATACATTATGAACCCCTTGCTTTTGTACTTGGATTTTTGTAAGAAAGAGCGGATGATTAAAGTTTCCAAGCATTCTCTTGCGCTGCTTTCTATGTCCACATTTGACTTTGGCTCAACAAATCTGTGTGCCATCCACAAAAATAACAACTCATCCTCAGAATGCATATAACGTTTTGAAAAGACAACACAATATGAGAAACACCGTCTAATAGATGAGGGCAAATCATAATAACTTAGTAACAACGACCCAAAACATTCTTTTCAATTTTGCTATCTTCTAGTTCCCACAAATTGCTATTTAAAACACTCATCCATTGATCTCTACCTTTCTTGAAACGCATAAGACTCCATAAGGTCTTTGCAGCAAGGTGTAAGCTTCCACACTTCCTAGAAGGTCTTCCAAGTATGCACATTCTTCATAATCATAGTCAAAAAAAGCAATATTACGAAAAATTGACCAACAATCTTCCCCAGACAACACCCCTAGATTGATCGTGGTCTCACTTTACTTTCCATTGTCTCTGCAACCCTACTTTTCAGAGTGGTGACCAGAATTCTACTTCCTAGGGCACAATTCTTGTATGCAGTCCTAAATGAATCCCACAAATTAAAGTCCTTAATCCAGACATCATCGAGGATAATAAAAACCTTGCTACTTTGCCGAATCAATTCACAAACCTTTGCCATCAAATTTGAAAATTCAGTAACACTAGAACAATGATCATCAAGAGCTTCAATTATTATAATAGCAACCTTACACCGATTAAAAGGTTCAAAAACACAAACCCAAATCACTTTTTCAAAATGTTCCTACACATTGGGATAGTTGTAGTCAATTTGGGACAAAGTCGTTTTGCCAATACCTCCCATGCCCACTAAGGAGATGACATGGAGGTTTCTTTCTATGGCATCACTGCTACTAGCCTCACCCAATAGACTACTCAATATATAACCAATACGCTCATCACAACAAAGATATATTGACTCACCAACTAAAAACGTAGTCATAAATTGATCCTCAGAGGCAGAACCTCCGCTCAACTCAAATCCATACATCTTCCTCTCTGATAATTTCATCAAATTTTTCATTAAGCTCTATAAGAGCATCCACAACAGTGGATCTAAAATTTTAACTATTTGACACCTTCAAAAACCACTTTATTTGTTTTACCTCTTTACAGCCCACAACAATACATCTATATTTTTAGCTATTTAATTAAAATAATACAAAAAACTCATTACAATAATAATAAAAAAATTTACAGCAAACTTCAGCACAACCATCACCACCACCACAGAAAACTTCAGCAGTTCACAGCAGGAAAAAAAAAAAAAAACCCACGATGAAGATCGGTGAGATGGAGGACAGCGATGGGTCGGCTACCATCAGCCACAACCACCACCACCACCAGTCCACAACAGAAAAAAAAAAAAAAAAAAAAAAAAAAAAAAAAAAAAAACCATGAGATCGGCGATGAGGGAGAGATGGAGGATAGCGAGGGGACGGTGATGAAGATCTGCGATGAGATGGAGGACTGGGCGATGAAGATCGGTGATGGAGGACGGCGATGAGCTGAGTCGGTGATGGAGGGCGGCGAGGAGCTGAGATCGGCGATGGAGGACGGCGATGAGCTGAGTCGGCGATGAGGGAGAGAAAAAAAAATGAGAAGGAAGAAGGAAGAAGAAGAAGAGAAGCCGGAGAGAGAGAGAGAGAGAGAGAATGAGAGAGAAATTAGTTTTTAATGGGAAAGGAGAGAGAGGGTTAATAAAATATTTTTTTTTTTTTAGCTTTGATGAATAGTGCACATTTATTTATAGATGTGCATTGTTCATGTGGAGCTAAAAAATAGAGAAATAGCTCCACTGTTGGAGCTGAAATTTGGTGCTTGAGGAGCTATATTGCTATATATTATAGCAATATAGCAATATAAGAGCACTGCTGTGAGTGCTCTAATCTTGTGACCAATATCATGGTGCAGTTTAAGCTTAGCCACTTGACGGAAACAACATGAAGGAGTGGGGATGAAGAAGCATAACTTCTTCTTCCGAAAAGGAGGAGCCTTATCAGCATCCTCTTCTGCTTGTTTCTAAATAGCTAATTTGACCATTGCAATGTTCCACTCGTCTACCACATCGTCCATCTCGTTGCAAGCGTCGATGAGCTTTTCTAACCAAAGCCTCACAACTTCTTCCTTAAACTGCCTTTGCTCAACATCATTTTAGCACCGCCTTCATAGTTAGTAGATTGCTTTAAAACTTTCAGACTGCTTCGTTGACCCCAATAACCAACCGTAGCTCTTGTTTTGCCTCCTGAGCAGTAACTAAAGCCAACTGCGTCAACACATAACAAACTACTCCTTCAACCATAGTTGGAACTTGGAACTAGAAAAAAGTAAGTAAAGGTCACACTAAGCCAAATGGTGTCAATTTATTGAATAAACTTGAGGCCAGAGGAAACAAAACTGGATAAAAATCTTAGATTTGTAGTGAAATGAAACAGGACTTGACGAAAATCTCATGTATTTGGGTGAAATGAAACTGGAAAAATCTCAAATTTGTGGGGTAAGAAAATGAAATGAAGCAGAATTACTTTGTTGGATGAAATGAGGAGTAGTCCATGACATAAATTTGCTGAAGAACTCTGGTAAAACAAGAGAGTGGGAGAGGGAGAGGGAGAGGGAGAGGGAGAAGGAAAGAGAGAAGTTTATGACTCTGTGAATAGAATAGAAGTTGAAAAAATTTTAAAAATTTGAAAGAGTTGGAAATTAAGGTGGGAAAAGTAAAGAGATTTTTGTTCTTTTGTTTAACAGTAATAACGTGTAGCAGTGTGACTATGAGTGACACTGACATAGTGAGTGCTGTGCTGCGGACTAGGAAGTGGGAATGGGAGAGTGAAATGGGAATCTTCACGCGCTAGCTGAGAGCTGCACAGGAAAATGAAGAAATCATTAGGTTCAAAGTTTCTGACATGCGTTTGATCGCATGAACCAAATGAGAAATAATATTAATATCGTGGTGGATTGAGATCTTGTGTAATACCTAGGGTATTGCACGGTGTGCAATAGCACAAATCTCAACCCTTCATTTAATCTAATGACTCAAAACTTTGACACCTAAACAAATAATAAAAAGACTGTTTCACCCTTAAAGACTATCAAACCCACCCACTGTTTCTTCTTACCTGATGGGTCTGAGTTCATAATTTCATAAAATCAAAATTTTCTCTCTCCTGCACAGCTGCCCTCCTCCGTGCTCTCTGCCTCTCCACCCGTTGTCACGGCAGCCCCAACTCATACCCATCAGTAAAAGCAAAGAAAAAACTGAAACTTACCATTTGAAACCAAACCCCCAAACACTCACACTCTTCCTCTTTCTCTGTCTCCAAGTGTGAAGCTGTCTCAACTCTCAAGGAGTGAAGGTCTCTCTGAAGCAACACAGCCACTGTCCAGATCGGTGGTTCCGACAGTACTTGTCCATTGTATCGTCAGAAAATCCCCAAAATCCCATTTCGCACAATCATCGTGGGTCCATCTTTGATTCCTAGGTTGCTTCCGACATCAAACGACTCAAGGAGGTGAGTTCTCTCTTTTGTATACACTGAATCAAAATAAAAATTATTTTTTGGGTAAAAGGAGAGTTGGGTCAGGAGTCAAGATAGTTGGGGTTTGATTTTAGTTCTACTAGTTATATATATTTAACCATTGAATCATTATTTAGTTTTGTTTTGAGAAATATTTTTGGGTAGTTTTTTTTTGCTATAACCGAAGTGACTACAAATTAAATCCAAAAAGACTAAGATTAAAGAACCAATTTTATTAAAGAGATTATAAATAACAAACTTCATGGCTAATGATCTGCATCTGTAGCAATTTCAGGGGATGCCAGGACAATTGAAAATCTGAAAAAGTAAATTTTGTATAATTAAGAATTTGCTCATCTGTGCTACCCATTTAGTTTCTTCTATTTCTAAGGAGTGACACTCGATATGAATCATTCAGTGATTCAACACAATAAAAGCATGCCTTTTTAACAACACATCTGCAAGAAGTCTTTAAAGTCAATATTATGTAACTACCTCCTAATGGAAATATATGCTGTTAAAATTTTTCTGTAAAAGCTTTTCAGTGTATTGAACATTCATGTTTAGGTCAAATAGCTCATGAAGGTTCAAACTTTCATCATTACAAAGTTAATAATAAGCCCATTGAATACAAATTACAACTATTTAAGCATTTTTAAACAATTGACAAATATGCAGGCAATATAAGACTTGATTTCAATTCCTAAGCTAAAAACCAAAAACATAAAATAAAAAAATATATAAAAAAAATAAAAAAGAGAAAATAGAATTAAAATCAGCCCCAATAAATCAATCAACAAAATTGTGACACCACAGTTTACGTTCCTTCCTTTCCTAGCAATCAAACAGAGTTTATTAAAAAAATTAATAAAAAAAACAGAGATAAAAAAAGCCTACTGAGTGGTGATCTCCCTCTGAAACAAGCCCAAGTCTCTGAACCAAATCGGCAAGGCTAGCTCATCACAACCACCACCTCCGATGGTGGCTTCTTCTCTCCTTTGACCAAAATCTCTTTCTCTGTCTCTCAATCTCATTTCCCTCCATAGATCAAACCTGGAAAGGCATCAACTTCTCTCTTTCCCGATTTTCTCCAAACCCTAACCCTTAATTTCTCTGATATAGGTCTGAAATGCATCGACGACTCTCAACACCCGATTCTCTCCAAACCCCAGCCCTTACTCTCTCTCTGATCTGGGTTTAAAGAGGGTGAGATTGTTTGGGGGTCGGGATCTCAGATGGTGCGTTACTGTTTTTCGTTTGTTTTTGCTGATGGGTCTGAGTTGTGTATGCTAGAATTGGAGACGACTGGTTGACGGAGAGGCAGAGAGTGTGGAGGTTGAGAGAGTGAAGCGTTAGGGAGAGTGAGGGAGAGAACCCGGCTGAAGTGAGAGAGAGGAGAGAGTTTCAGTGAAATTCAAATTTTGGGAAGCTGTAATGAAAATAGAAGTATTGCAAACTAGAACCCGGCTGAAGTGAGACACTGATTGCCAACCTGGACGGGTGATGTGTCAAAATAATTAACCATTGGATTAAATGGAAGGATGGGATTTGTCTCTTGAGTCTTGAGACTGCATTTTATGAGCTGGGCTCAGGCTCAGGCTCATGGCCAAGTAATGACTTAATTATTAATAAAAATAATAAATAAATAAATGTCAGATACGAGGAGGAATTGAGATACATTCGGTAGACAAGACTTATTGCAATTTGCAATTACTGAGAAAAATAACCTTTTTAATTTCACTAGTTGAATGAAATAAGCAAGAAAATAAAAAAGTGAGAAAATGACAATTTTTTTTTTTTTTTGTGAGAAAGATACGGGATAATTACTCCTACACCTAGTGCAATACTACCGAATTCAATCTGAATAAATAAGTGTGGTCAATAAACTTAGTTCATTGATTAAAGTGAGAGCTCAAAAGAAAGAAAGAGAAAATGATATATGATATAACTACTGAGCATAGTTTTAAAATTCGAAGCAAATCAACCAATTAAACCAGAATACGGCACCAATTCGATCTATGTGTGGTTTGGATAGTTGAAACACAGTGTTTTACGTTTGCGTTTCCTTTTTCTTTTTTTTTTAGTTGTAATTGTTGAATTTTTTGTGTGAATAATGCACTCATATACTGTTTACAAAACTTACAAACATCACATATTTAAAAATTATTTTATTATAATATTATTAATTTTCAATTTTTAACTATATTCAAACGGCCTTTATCTAATAAATTAAAACCCTTTAAAATTGGTCAAATCCAATAAGAGCTGGGAATTAGGAGTTTAGGACCAAAAACAACTATTTAACCGTACTGATGATGTACTTACTGCGGGGACCCGAATTTTGAATTCTTCAATGGACTTCAGAGTATATGCTTTTTGTAATTTTTGTATTGGTAGAACAAGCTTTTTGTATTTGCTCACCGAAATAAGTAATATACTAGCGTACACTTTTAGTAATTCTTAATATGCTACTATTTTCTTTCACTTTTAAGGATTAGGTGGTTATCAATAATTTTGAACCCAGGCCGGTTTTACTTAAAAATAGAAAAGAAAGAATCCTCAAGCTTGATTTTGAAATTAGACCGATCAAAGAATAAAAAAGGAGAATACTTTTTGATGGTCTAACATCATAATTGATATAAAAAAAATTTAATTTGATGTAAATTTTCATATCTTATATATATATATATATATATATATACACACATATATAATTATAATTAAAAAGAACTTTTATACATACTACTTTTTTTTCTAAATCTAATTAGTAATAATTGACAAAATATATCATAATAGTATGTTACCTTCTTCTATAAAAAAGATAATATAATAGGCATTATTTCACCTTTTTTTAATAAAAAATAGTAATTAAAAATAATAAATAAATAAAACAAAACACTATTAGAGCGTGTTTGGTTTGAATTGTTTTGTGTTTTATATATACATGTATATATATATATACACACACACACACACATGTGAGTAAATATATACATATAGCTATCATGCGAATATTAACTCCAACAAATTACATACAATCAAAACATGTAAGATATATACATAAGTACCATTTGAGAGAGAGAGAGAGCATACAAGTATACAATACAATAGCATGTGAGTATTTATTTATTATATAGCTAGCATATGAATACTAAATGTTAAACAAAAACAAACACAACATAAAGAAAAGAGAGGATTGGAAGAGTAGCATATTGTTGTCATCCACAACTTTTTCATTTTATTCATGCAACAAGATGACAAAAAGAAACTCATTAGTACCAAGAAATGTTAGGGACAATGTAAGCTTATAGGGTGTTCAAAGATTTAAGAGAATGACCCTTGAACACAAATCCACAACCTACAACAACCCTGAGAAAAGGCTTGGAAATAAAAAGTTATACCGTTAACTTTATTATTTTAGAAAAGCAAGTTTTTCTCAGAAAAGATTTTGATTTGGAAATTTTGAGAAAAACTTTCTTATTTTTTTTAAGAAAACTCCAACGTGGTAAAGCACCATTATCTTGGAAAACATTTCTTTCTTCTTCTTCTTCTTCTTCTTCTTCTTCTTCTTCTTCTTTTGGCAAAAATTCGGCTCTCTTATGAATAACAAAGAAAACTTTTTTTTTTAACAAATACTCCATTTGGAAACAATTTCTTTGAAGTGACAAAAGTGTTTTTTGAAAACATGTATCTTTGAAAAATCATTCCTTTTTTTTGAAAACGTTTTTGAAAAACATTTTTTGACATATTTTAGAAAGCACTTTTGAAAACATAAGAAAAAATCAAAGCACTTCGGAACATTTTTGTTGAAAACATTTGTTTTATTATTTTTTTTGGCGAAAACCAAATTGATTTCGCTCTTAGGTTAATCTCTGATTTCAAAAAATCGTTTTTATTTTGGTCTTTGCCATCAACCCAGTAATAGAAAAATCTGAGGTGGCAAACAGAGTGCATAGGTGACGTCTTAAATGCTAATGTAACTATTAATATAACATTAATAAATACCACTTCAGCGTCCATGTTAGCATTTTAATAAATAGAAAAGCCACATTAGAAAATTAAAAAACAAATTATGAAATAAATTTTTTAAGAACACCTTAAAATTTTTTTTTTCTTTTCATTATTTTTTCGAAAGAACAGTGTTCTTCTTCTTCCCCAGAACATGAACTTTATGCTTCGTGTTCTTCCACAAATCAAACCCAATAAATCCAAGAAATCAAACCCATAAACCTCTAGTAAATCAAACCACAAACACAAAACCAAACTCACCGAGACCCAAATTTGTAAACACGAAACCAAGACCCACAGCCACACCGATCTCCACGGCCACACCAATCTCCACCTCCACTATCGACCACCCACCCCCACAGAAACCCAAAAAAACCCCACCTCCAACCAAACCTGTAAACACAAATCCGAGACCCACAATCCAAGACCAACACCAATCTCCACGACCACATTGATCTCCAAGGCCACAACCCACCCCCAATGAAACCCAAAAAAACCCAACCATCTCCAACCAAACCCGGCCATTTCCATCTCCAACCAAACCCACAATCCAAGAACCATGGCCACACCGATCTCCACCTCCATTACCGACCACCCACCCTCATGGAAAACCAAAAAAACCCAAAGATTAGAGAGTCTAGTTTAGAGAGAGAGAGAGACAGACAGACAGACAGACAGTTAAAGATTAAGAGAGAGAGAGAGGGATCAGAAGCTTGAACAAAGAAAGAAGAAAAATGAAAGATACAAACACAAATATGCCCATGAGAGAGAGTAAGAGAGGATCTGGGGGGAAAAAAAAAAGGAAATGAGAAGGAAACAAACACAAACACTTGCCAAGAAGATTTATTTTTTAAGTTATTTTTGTTTTGATTTTTCTTTTTAGGTTTATCTTAAAAGAAAGAAGAAAATGAAATAGATACAAACACAAACACAAACACGCTAACCTAGAATGAGAAAGGGTGTTAATTTAATGTTTGTTTCTTAAAAACGTTCAAGAAAAATTAATATAGTTGCTATAAATTGTTTTCTCAATCTTTAAAATTGAAAAAGTTTTTTTTTTTTTTTGAATTTTTTCAGTTTACATTTTTTATTTTTTATTAATTGAAATGCTGACTTGTCATTTTTAAAAGCAAACTAAATTTTTTTAATATTATTTTATTTTCCATATCAACATCTAACATGGCACCTATACACTCTGTTTACCACCTCAGATTTTTCTATTATCGGATTGACGGCAAGGACCAGAATAAAAATGATTTTCCAAAATCAGGAACTGACTTAGGAGCGAAATCAATTTAGGGACCAAATCAAGAATCGGCTCAAATGCAGGAACCAATAGTGCATTTTCACATTATTTTTTTAAAGGTTTCAGGTTTCCCCCTTTTAAAAAATGATTTTCTTTTTTATTTGAATACAAATTTTTGTTTTGGAAATAGTTTTTAGAAAAGAGATTTTTATTCTTAAAAAGTTTTTTAGAAAAGCAGATTTTTTTTTTTTTTGGAAAAAAGTTTTTTAAAAACAGATTCATAAAACAGTTTTTTTTTTTTATTATGAAAGCAGTTTTATAAAAATAGATTACAAAAAAAGAGTTTTATATATTAAAAAAAAATTACATTCTAAAGAAAAAAGTTTTGATTTTTTTTTTTTCAGTTTCGGGTTTCCCCCTTTATAAAACAGATTTCTCTTACTTGAAAACTTTCCTTAAAAAAAAAAAAAGCATAAAGACAAGGTTTTTGTTTTGAAAATTTATAAGAAGAACAAAAAAAAGACTTGATTTTTAAAGAAAGTGGTGGAAAAAGATTTTAGAAAAAACGATTTTCTTAGAATAGTGTGTAGGGGAAATGTTTTACCTAAGTATATTTATTTTATGGCACATTATTAATGAGAAATGTAAAGAGACAACAATAATAAAGTGCTAGAAAATAGATTGCAAGGTAAATAAGGATCTTGAAATTTAAATGATGTAAACGTAAAAAACTTAAAATTTAAATAACATAAAAGCAAAGAGCTTAGAATATAATGACATAAAATAAAGAGCTTGGAATATAAATGACATAAAAGTAACGAGATTGGAATATTGTAAAGGTTGATTTAAAAATGTTTTTTTTTTTCTCTCTCTTGAATAGATTTTAATCTCTTTCAAGCCTCATGGATTCTTCAACATAAAGAAATGGGAGTTCTAAGCCATCACCATTCTTATGAGATATACCCACATTGTGCTCTAATGGAAGTTTAAAAACCATTTAAGAGAGATAGTACAAAATCTTTTTTTTTAGGTGTCTATATATATATATATATATATATATATAAGTGAAATAAAATAAAAGGGGAGAGGGGATGTGCAAGAAATTAAATGGGATGACATAAAATAAAAGGCAATAAAAAAAATCCGTAAATGCCTAGGTGGGATGAGATTTCTTCCCCCTAAGGTTACTTCTAGTACATAGCCTGGGAGATGTTCCAATACCCATCTAGGGATACCAACACTATAATATAAGCCAACAACAATAATATGAACATTGAAATAAAGAGATAGATATATACGCAATATGTACAAGAGCATAGTAAAAATAAAAGCAACTATGAACAACAAACAAAGTGAAAGAAATTATTTTTATATATATGGAAGTGATGATTACAATATAATAAAGGGGTGGGATAGGTTTAGTTATTAAGGAACTAACCCATCCCTATAGCCTCACCCACAAAGATTACAACAAGAAAAAGGATGAGGATTTCTTGTGTTGGGTTTCCTAGAGAGAGAGAGGAGAGAGAATTTTTTTCAGAATTTCCTTAATTTTTTTGACTTTTCCTCACTTTTTTCTCACTATTTCTCTATTTTTTCCCCATAAAGAACTCTATTTTTTTTCCCTAAAAAATAGGGGGGTATTTATAGGGGAAGGTGGAAAATATATCAGGATACACTAGTGCTAGCCGCCCATAGCAAGGGACAGTTAGCATTGGTGTATCCTGATACACCAATGCTAGCCTCTCACTTTTGCTATCTCATCAGCCTTTTTTCCTTCTTCTTTTTTTAAAGAATTTTGGCCTGATTTTCGCACGGATGTTTGGAGGCCTTTCCGAGTTTTGTTTCCTTCAAATTTTATATGCACAGAAAGCTCTAGATGTCTAATTTCAAATAGTCCTAGCCTTGCTCAATTTGGAGCTATGGTCATCAAGATACCTTTCTCGAAAGGAAGGTGATGCAAAGCTGAAAATTCTAGACATTTTTTCTTGAAAAATTCATATCTTTCAATGCAAAGTAGACATTGTCGAGCTCTTTTGATGAAAATTAGCTAAGACCTTATTCTTCAAAATGGTCTAGCCCGCTCGTTCCAGTTCTTGCCCAATTGGTACAGTTTATTGTGCGAATTCGAGTAAAAAACTGCTAGTTTTTTCTTTAAAAAGTGAAGATTTTATTAGGGTTTTCAATATTTTGGTGATATCTCATCCGTTTTAACTCTGATTTTGGCCCATAATTATCTTTTTGAAAGGAAAAATATGCCCTACGAGACAGTCCAAAAAGTTGACTTTTTTACCATGACTGGTTAGGGTTTTGGTCTGAATTGCTGTAAAATAGATTCTTCAATCAGTGTGACTTTTTGATTCACTGTTCAAACATTTTGTACTTATTTTTACCCTTTTGGCTTTGAAATCCCTGATTTTGCACCTTTTTCAATATTTTTTTATTTTCTGGTCTTTGTTTTGACGCGTGAATTGGGACCAAACAAAATATGGTATCGACAATGTTAATCTGTTTTTCCTAAATAAATTATTTGTCAAACATTGTTGGGTTTTGTAAGATAACCACACTTGGGTCTGAACATAAAGGACTTTCAATTCTTTATGCTTTTGGTGTATTGTATGATTCAAATCTGCTTGTTTGTGAAAATCCCTTTTGTTTTTTTGTGAAAACGTTTGCCATTGCCACTTGTGAAAAAAAAAAAAAAAAAAAACTGTGTTATGACTTATAAATGATAATCTCTACTATATGAATGAACTTAAATTTCAGTTTATTTTCTCAATGCATGTCATACACTTGTAAAATTCCAGATCCACAAGCCCTTCACAAAAAAAATTCTAAGCAAATTTTTCCCCAAAAAATAAAAAATAAAAACCCTACATAAAGTGTTACTACAAAACAAAAGACTTTATAGTTTATAGTTTTCATAGACACCCAGAAACGAAAAACAAAGCAACATTATTACAAAACACAAGAACCCGGCAGAACCAAACAAAACTTATAGAGGCAAAAGAAAACAAGACTGGACAAGATCGTAATTAAGAAGAAACCAAAGACCAAAAATCCTCACCTCGGCTCATACTCCCAGAAACTAGCTAATTAGCACATTTTATCTACAAAAGTGTATATATATATATATATATATATATTTTTTTTTTTTAAAAGGTACAACAGTGTGTATTTATTATTATTTTTTTTATCAAAGGTACAACAGTGTGCATTGGTGGAGCTCTTTTACTTTCATTAATTCTATCATGGACACAAACTTGGTAATATATACACATATATATATATATATAAATATATATGCGCGCGCGCGCGCTGAGAATATGGAAAAGAAAAAGCTCCATTTCTAGTTATCATGCCAAACTTCTGCTTTAATGTGGTCCACAATTCACACTGATCTATTATTTCAACCCACAGAAGAAAAAAATAAATTTCTCCGCTTAACATAGTACAAAAAAAGGGAACGGCTTTATTTATTTATTAATTAATTTTTTATTATTATTATTTTTTTTTTTTTAAGATTGGGAACGTTTTTATTTTGTTTGTACTATACTTCATTCTTTTTATTTTTGCTGTCCTTCGTGATCACTAGAAAATACTTTTTTTTTTTTTAGAAGAGAAGAAAAAAAGAAAAGACATCTGAACCCAATCTTACGCATACTAATGAAAAACCATTAAACCATTCCTGATATCATGTTTTTTTTTTTTTTTTATCGTAACACATCCCCTCTATAATTATTAAAAAAAATTGATATAATTTTATTTATTAGACTTAAATAACAAAGCAATGTACCCTGAGAAAAAATAATTAAAACCCATTACGTAATAGTGACAGCTTGGCCTTGTGATTTTCATGTGCATGTGGATTTGTGTTTTTTCTTTTTTTCTTTTTCTTTTTTCATACAACTTAGTATTTGTTTATGGGTCTTCCTAATAATAGACATGGTCAACAGCCAGATTGGCTAGGGTGAGAAATTGATCATTTTAATAGGGTTAAAAATGAGTTGGATTAATTTAGTTGACAGTCAGTTTGGTTCGAGTCCATCCGTATTTTCCACATGAAATTAAAAGAAAAAATATGTATTTGTCACTTGGTAAGTTGTGTAGCAATTTGCTTCTTCTTTTCTTTCTTTTTTTTTTTTTTTTTTTTTCCTTTTTCTTTTGTTTTTTTGAGAATGCTGTAGCTATTTACTTAGAACTAAATGTATTACTTTGAATTCAAATCCTGTAACAAAAAAGAGTTCAGCTCAATAAATTGACAAATATTCAATAATTATAAAATTATACAATTCTCAAAATTGCTAAATAAAATAAATAGCACAAACACAAATGAGTTTTAGTCTGTTATTTGAAAATATATATAATCAAAAACAAATACACAAGTTTTACTACTACAAAATATCAACATTCAAAAAAAAAAAATTACAATTGCCCAATTGCAATTGGATAGATAATTTGAAAAAAAAAATTAAAATCTTGAAAACTAATTTCATTATATAAAATCTTGAAAAATAATCTAATGGTTGTGTTAGATTTAAAATGCATTGTTGTTGACACTCTATTTTAGTTTGGGAATACATCAAAGTTTGATTGTATACATATTTATAAATGATCTCTTTTATAAATATCATGTTATTATTAAGCAATATACACTCCAAAAATTATCATCTATTATTTTTAAAAGTCTTTATTTTGGCTATGAGCTATTAAAAAATAGGCCTAAAGCATCCATATTTTATGCAAATTTCATTGGTATACTTCAGTTTTACTCTTTACACACTTATAAATACTTCTCATACATACATGACTATAATTTCAAATATATATTTTTAAGTCTACTACAATCAAAGTATCTTGGTATATACTTTGTCATTTAATATTTACAAATCTTTATTTATCATGTTATTTAAGCAAGAAGAGTGCCTTAATATTTACTTATTGCATTTAATATCAATTTGTTTGCATGTAACTAGATAAAAATCTCAATTGTTTTCTTGAGACCATTGAATTTGAATGACGTTAAATATAAATACATACATGTTTTTTTAAAGGTGTCATCCAAAATAAAAAATTGATGTTTTTTGAAAAAAAAAAAAACCGCGTGCATTGTTTTGCCAATTGAATTTGGGTTGTGCAGTGTAAATCACATAACAAACAAGTTAACCAACTATGTCTTTGTTTTTTTTTTTTTAATTATTTTATATGTAAAACCAACCATGTCTTAATTTTATTTTATTTTATTTTTTACAAAAAACAAAATATTTTCAAAAACAAATTGGGTCACAAGTTATTTGGGTCGGGTTGGGTTAACCTACAAAAAAATGAGTCGGGTCATGGATTACCCGTTTTTTATACAAGTAAAAAAAAAAGGATTCAATTCCGGTAAAAAATCAAGTTTGGGTCAAGTTAGCGAATTTTGACCCTTTTGCAATGTCTAGTTGTTAAAGGTTATGTTTAAAGTATTTGTTAATGGATCATTTTAAAAAAGTCTTGGTATCACTTTTATGAAAAATAAAAAAAACTATAAATAAATAAAAAATGCTTTGTTTTTTCTTCCTATAAAATATTTCTCAAAATTTTTTCTAAACTAATAACATTTGTTCACCATTTCTTTTGTTTATTTATTGAAAAAGTAAACTACATGTTTGGTCTATAACATTTCAAATGTGTCAATTTAGTTTCTAACATTTTGGTGTTGTATCAAAATGGTCTCTGCTATTAAGTTACGGATGGGAAATGCTAACGTGATTAATGTCTCAAATAAAAAATTATTTTCATGCCACCTAGAACGACATATGGACTTTAAAAAAATAATAATAATAAAAATCAATCCATGTGTACACATTACTTTCAATCTCAATTTTCTTCTCTTTTACACTTTTCTCTTTGCACTTTCTTTGGAGACAAACACTTGTAAAAAGAAACTCAACCAAAAATTAAAGCCCTAGCCATCAAAAAAACATCTCAATTTCTTGGCATTTATACAGGAGCACTAACACTTCTCTTTGCATTGTCGTCAGAGAGGCGCTGCCTTCACCAAAGAGAAGTTGAATCGCCTCCTAAATTGCTAGCTCCAGAGATGATGAAGTCTCCAAGCTCCACAACGCCTTCTCGCTCTATGACCAGATATAGAATGGCCTTATCTCCATCGACGATGATAAGGAATATTTTGACTAAAGAATTTCCTAAGACATTTTTTACTCTTCGGGTTTGAAACATTCTTCGGGATAAGTACACCTAAAAGGTCTGAGGTTTTCCTTTGAGTTTGATGAAGACACCTTCCATCACCTCGCTTGTCTACACCGTCGGGTATAAAATCACCCTTCAGGATAAAGCTACCCTTCGGGCTGGAGGTCTCCTTCGGGTTTAATAGCTACATCCTCCATCATCCGTAGAGTTACCTAATACCGTCAATGATTACACTTAGTCCCACGCTATTTGTGTGTTCCCCACTCATGCTTCCATATATGGAAAGACTTGCACATCATATCCAAAGATCCTTCTACATATTCATATTCTCCCTGTATGGGAAGTAAATCCCTAAGATCTTGGAATATTAATTCCATATCTTCCCTGCAAGAAAAGGTCCTGCACTCATGAGATTTTGATCAGCTCTACACTACTATATAAGCACAAAGTCCTCACTTCTTCAATACTTAAAATTTCCTAACTCTCACACTTTTGAGTTATTGGAGATTCTTCTATAACTGATTTAACTTTCGGAGGGTTTTTGGCCGGCATCCCATCAGTTCCCTCTATAGTTTCTTTGTTATCTTGTTCTTCAAGTACCCTAATTGGCATGCGTGTGAGCAATTAACTTACTGACGATTTTGTGCATCAACAAACGAGATTCATCTCGTCCTCAATTGCTTTTGCATGAAGTGTTCCCTCAACTTAAGATCTGCTATGTTGACTTTGACGATGACGAAAATCCTTTCTCACATAAGACTGAAAAAGTGTTTACCCTTTTATATTCTCATCTCACATGAATGAATCCGAAATCTCCACTATAGTGGGCAATGTGTTCAAACTTTGAACAGCAAAGCTTTTTTTTTTTTTTTTTTTACGAACTTTTTTTTTGATGAACTCAAAATCAGCAAAGCTTCTATTTTGCCTTTTAATTTGTTTGTTTTCTTCCTAAAGATTGAATTATACTGGTATATTATAGCCTAATTTACTGTTAGGCACTATACTCTTACATTGAAATAAAAAATAAAATGAAATAGCCTGTTTTGGGTTCTTGGCTTTTATTTGGATGTCAAGAAAATGAGATTTTTTCTTGGTGACTGGAGTTTTGTTTTTTTTTTTTTTAACTGAATTGTTTTTTCAAATGATTGTTTCTAGATAAATTTGATTGAAAAAATGAAAAAGTACCAAGAGAAAATGAGATTGAAGATATGTGTTGATTACAGGTGGATTGTTTTTTTTTTTTTTTTTTTTTTTTGGGTTTAAGACATGTTGCAGTCCACATGGCAACCTAAGTGGCATTAGAATAATTTTTTATTTGAGCCGTTAGTCATATCAGCATTTTTCATTCGTAACTTAGGACATGTTTGGTAGACTGTAATAGGCGTTGTAATGTAATTGTTATTCCTATGGTTTAGTTATTCTTTAGTTTGGTTATGTTTTTATTACAAGGAATAGTCATTCCTTATGAATAGCTATTCTTCAAAATAAGGAATAATTATTCCTCTTTAAAAGGTTGTATTAGCTATTCCTTAGTAAGTGCATTAATTTCAAAACTTAATATATTTCCAAATAAACAAAATTTCCACATACATCTAATAATTATAAGAATAAAAAATTATAAAAAATAACATATATCTCTCTTAAAATTTAAAATAACAATTTTTAAGGAAATATAATTGTATGATTAAGATATTTCTTAAAATAAATGTTAAGTTTCATTCTAATGTTATAAGTTACAACCAAACTAATGAATAGGTTTAGTTATTATATTACAACATATTTTATTACTAGTAATAAAGATTACAATTCCTATTGTAATCTTCATTCAGTGTACCAAACGTACCCTTAATGACAAATATTATTTTGACATAATATCAAAATGTTAAGGGCTAAATTGACATATTTAAAATGCTAGAGACTAATTAATATATGGGATAAAAATTAAAGACCAAACATGTAGTTTACCATTTATTAAAAATTAGCAAAAATATAATTGCACCTAGAAAATATAGATCGATTTTGTTTAAGTTCTGCTCCCAAAAAAAAAAAAAAAAAAAATAGACAATACAGTGTATAATAGGCAATACAGCCTTTTGCAAGAACTAAGAGCATTTGCATCAGCTCGTGCAAATTTTTTTGCATTTTACACCTCTAAAACCTACTTTTTCTATTTTACACGCTCATTTTTACAAGACACCCACATCAGTTTATTTATTCTACACATTTATTTAATAAAATATTAACTCTACCCAATTTTTTTATTATTTTCTCAACAACACGCCGTGCGCACCCCTGTTCTTTCTGATTTATATCTCGCCTCTCTCTCTCCGTCTCACTCTCTTCATCTCGCCTCTCTCTCTCTGTTCTGCTTCTCTCATTTTTTTCTCAGAAGTTCCAAAACCCATCTCCCTACCCAGACCGGCCACGATCGTTACCCTCTTCACCGGCCGATCCACGTCCAGATCTTCTTCACCGGCCACGATCGTTCTTCACCGGCCGATCCACGTCCAGATCTTCACCGGCCGATCCACGTCCAGATCTTCTTCACCGGCCACGATCGTTCTTCACCGGCCGATCCACGTCTAGATCTTCACCGGCCGATCCACGTCCAGATCTTCTTCACCGGCCACGATCGTTCTTCACCGGCCGATCCACGTCCAGATCTTCACCGGCCACGATCGTTCTTCACCGGCCGATCCACGATCCAGATCTTCTTCACCGGCAACGATCGTTTGTGTGTGGGTCTGTTTCTGTGATGATTTGTTTGGATGAGTCTGTGTGTGGGTGTGTCTGTGTGATCTGAGGTGAAAGAAAGGAATAGGCTGAGGCTGTTGTAAACGGAAAAGAGAGAGAAAAAATGGTGGGAATGAAAAATTAATAAAAAAATAAATAGACGTGCTACAGTAACCATGCATATATGCACGGTTACTGTAGCAAATGTGCATTTTTGCACATTTTTGCACGATCTGATGCAGGAGCTTTTTGTGTCAAAATGTGTAAAAAAACCATCTTTTTCCATTATGCAAGACTTTGCAAGAGCTGATGTAATTGCTCTAACGATGAAAACACGAAGCCTGGCTTAAAGTATACACTCCACGCCTCTCTCTCTTTCTCTCTCTCCTGAGAAACCTCCAGTCTCTACCATCACATGATTCACATCTGTCATTTACATTTATTATTTTTGTTAAATCATTACTTGCCCAACACGCAAGGATTGTGATCAAGTGCAACGTGTAAGGCATTGCAGCTGATGTAATTTATATATATATTAAAAATCGAAACCTCTAAACTCTCACAATTTTTCACATCATTATTTTAATTTATAATTTTTTTTAATTTTTAAAACTAAATAGTGAGAGAGTTCTAATATGAGATTCTCTCCCTCTTTTTTCCTCATCATTTTAATTTATAAAAAATTTTAATTTGTTAAACTAAATAGTGAGAGAGTCCTAATAGGAGTCTCTCTCTTTTTTCCTTAATCATAATAGGAGTCTTTTTTTTTTATGTGAGTCTTTTTTTTTTAACCTAAAGTGAGCCATTAAAAAAAAAAAAAAAACTAACGTGAGGTTTAATTTAAAAAAAAAAAATTATTTTTTAATCCTAATTCTAATGTAAGTCTTTCAAAAAGTTAAAATTTTCAGTTTTATATTATATATAGATAATAACAATAATGTGGCAAGCTCTAAGGATACGAGAATGCAATTTGTAGATCTACTATCAAGATAACATAGATTAAATTTGTAGTGGATAGTAGATATAATTATAGTTGAATATTATGTAAAGTTATCACCATAGACTAGCCCACGTCGAAATGTGTTATGTGAAACCAATGATATGAAAGAAAAAGAATTTTTTTAAAATTATTATATTGAAGAAATTAGTTATTTTCATTCATTTTCAAATTATATATTTTTAAAATTTAAGTCATATACCTTTAAGTAAAATAAATACTTTTAATTTTTATTTAACTATCCCGTGCATCGCACGGGTTTGCGACTAGTACCTATCAATGGTTGAAATTGACAGTGATACAAAGTAATTTTTAATCTCAATAATTGATTAAAAAATAATAAAAATAAAAAAGTGAAAAGTAAAATATATTGTGAGAGAAAGGTGGGTAAAAATAAAATATTGTGAATTGCACCGTTGCAATACACTGGATCCTAATCCACCACGTTATATGGATGCTACCAGTTTCTCTCCCCTCTGGTTCTTGCGATGAAACACATGTCAGAAACTTTTGACCCTTTGATTTCATTTTTATGTGCAACTCTTAGCTAGCGCGTGAAGGTGGTCTTCTTTAAACATAAAACTAATCCTCTATGTTAAGCAACTAAAGAAGATAATATTCAACTAGCCACAGAGCCCGCGCTCCAAAAAAATAAAAAATAAAAACTTAAGAATGTGATGAAGTAAAAAAAAAAAAAAAAAAGAATATGAATGGTGATTTTTGTAGATTAGAGGAGTTTTAAAACTAACAGAAGAATGATTTTATTTTGTAGAGAGTTAGTGAGTAAAAGTAAAAATTTAAATTAACGTAAAAGTAAGAGTTTATTAGAAGTAGAAAGACATTTCAATGTAGAAGTAAGAATTTATTATTTTTGTAAATTTATTATTTTAACCCCATTTTTAAGTTTTAGGTATGGACATTTTTTACAGTAAAAAAAGTAATAACTAACTTTCTTTTGCCAATTTACTATTTTAACCCTATTTTTTTAAGTTATTGGTTAATTACTTTAAGGGTATTTTTGATAGCAAAAAAAAGTAATAACTAACTTTCTGAATCCTCTTAATATATACAGATAAAACCAAATCAATAAAATTGATCTATTTGGATACCACTTATTTTGCTGAAAACTAAAAATACTATAGCAAAATAATTTTTAAATGTGTGAATAGTACCGTGAGACCCATTTTTTATATATATATTTTTTAATAAAGTGGTTGTGGATCTCGTGAACAGTATATAAACAGTTCACTTTGTCTCCTAAAAGCTGAAACGCGTGCATAAAAAAAAAAAAAAAAACGCAAAACGCCAGACGCAGAAAAATTAATTCCTATCCAAACGTATATTGAGGTTTGGATACAGATGAAAAGCAAATGCGTTTTGCGTCTGCGTTTCCTCTTTTTTTTTTTTTATTATCTGTGATTTTTGACTTTTCTATCAATACATTGCACACCAGTGTACTATTCAACAACTTTTCATTAAAAATGTGTCTCACAGTACTATTCACATATTTAAAAATTATTTTACTATAGTGTTTTCAGTTTTCAGCAATAATAAGTTGTATCTAAACGGATGTCTCCCCCCAAAAAAAAGAAGTTACAATATTTTTCTGTGCAGTCCATAGTACTAATTGGTGAACAATATAATTTCTACTATCAATTCAATCCCACTGGAATTCACCATCTCAAAATCTTGAGAGCCAAGATTAGTCCACGATTCAAATTAATGAATAATAATAATGATCTCTTCTCTTCAACACACGGACAAGTAAAGTAAAGCGAATTTCCCAAAAGTCATGAACTTTTTTAAAATTTTGATCTATATTTTTTTGTTCTTTTTCTTTGTCCTTACTCCTTTGTGATGGGATTGGGACCCTAAGGAAAATAAATTTGAAGTCTTGACCCTTATTGCCACTTGGTGTATGAGTTAACTAGATATTATTATTCATGTTCTTTGAGACTGCTACATTGCCAATTCTTTCTGGACTAAGATTGGTATTCCACCACCTATATCAATCTTCTCTTCAGAGAAGTGCTACTACATTCACAATATATCCTTTCACAGCAAATTTTATGAGATACATTGTTATTAGTTGTAATTTAAACTTATTACTAACTTTTTTGCTCACCAATAACAATTAATTACGACATATCACTTAAGATTTGTAGGGCAAGTGTTGTGAAAATGTTATGGGCATAACATTTCTCTTCTCTTATAAGGTTTTTAAACCCGGACCGTTCATTGAACCGTAAAAAGGAGCGGTTCAAGGTTTTTGAGATCCAACCGAGGTTGAACCGAGGTCGAACCGTGATGATGTCATAATTAATTTAATAATTAATTTAAACCTAAATATAAATATTAAATTTATAAAACTAGCAAAATTGATTAATATATCTCTATATGTGAGAGAAACTTAATGATTTTCAAGCATATATTTAATAATTAAATAAAAAAGTTAATAAAATAAAATAATAACCATGAAAACATTAAAATTTATGATTAATTTTTGAAGTAAAGTTGAATATTTTTGAAGGATTTTAATTATAATTTTTTTATATTCCTTGTAAGAGATGGATAATTTAATTAAGTAGAATATAATTGTGTTAAGTTGTTTTTAAAAAAAAAAAATTGCATTAAGTTTACTTCAAGTATTTTTTTTTATTGTTGAGCATCAAATGGCAAGCTTGGCTTAGTGGTTAAGCTCCAGCTGCACCTGTGACCGGCCAAGGTTCTATTCCTGGTATCCACATTTTCTGAAATTTTCCCATTTGACTAGCATGCTTGAATCGGGTTGGACCGCACGGTTCATGCCACCGGTTTTGCATGAACCATGCGGTCCAACCCCGGTTTGGGCGGTTCATAGAATTGCATAAAATACCCGGTTCTGTAGGCTTAAAAAACCGGAATTGAGTCCGGTTCCTAGTTTTTCCGGTTGGACCGCCCGGTCCGGTCCGGGTTTCAAAACAGTGCTCTTTACCCCTTGAGGAATGGCTATGCACCAACGTTGCTTCGTTGTTGACTAGTCATCTCAGTATTCATTTCAGGATTTGGCCATGACCATCGATGGTGGCAATTAGGGCTTTTAAACAAAATAATATTAAGTGTTCTTTTTTATTTTTATTATTATTATTATTATTATTACAAAAAACAATAACAATAACAATACCAATAACAATAACAAAAATAGTAATTATGTGAACATTTTATATACGAAATACATTTGAATTACTTGTCTCCATTGAATAATGAAATAGATTTTCGCTTGTAATTTTGATAACAATTTTTATTAAGGGGAAAAGTTTATTTGAATAAACATGCAGTATTCCAAAATATTTCTCTTAAAAGTACATTACCTTAGATTGCTAAAATTTCCTCCTCAACTGGAATTACTCATCATGAGGATTTTCTATATTTTGATTTACTTTTCTTCCCAAGTATGTCATCTCATTTGCTCATACAATCCTCATAATCTTCCAAATTATGTTATTATCATGTTCATATATGATTAGAAGCATGTTAAAATTTGGAAAAATATCTTTAGAAATTCAAAAATATGCACATACGCAATAACTCATCCTAAACCCCTTTGTTCATGAAATCATCCTTAAACTCTCTGAATTTTGATTTAAAACTCTTGTCATCAAGTTTGGACAATGTTGTGTAACTTATCCAAGTAAAGGTTTTTTGTTTTTTTGTTTTTTCTCTCTTTCTAATTTCATCTCATTTTTTATTACATGCCACGATCTTGAAAGCATTTAACTATATCTGGTGGGTCCCTACAAATGATGAAGGTAGAACATTTCCATGTTCGATATTGGCTATAATGAGACCATATAATTTCAACCTTATTATCAATAAGACAATGATATCTGTCAAAGACGAATATTTGTTTATAAAATGGCTTGAATATCATTAATTGAGTTACCAATATCATCCCAACCTACGTAAATTCTTTTAGAAGGCCTCACTATTCTACCCAAATAGTATCATGTTTATTTTTTATCCACCTTAAGTTCGTGTGATGTAAGGCCCACTCATAAACCTTTATAATTTAAAGAATAAATGTGTGTATAAATTATGGATGGCATCATCTCCAAGCTAGGTTGATAGATTATTGCGTAAGTTAATTTCTGCGTTGATAGAATATTAGGTAAGTCCCAGCGTAAAGAAAACAGCTGGTTTTGTACAAAAGCTAGATTCACTATTTACAAACGCAAATCTATTCAGCATAGCGCTATCTCGTAATTTTTTCCTCCCTAGTGTTAAAATTACCACTACGATGGTGAACTAAGGAGCAGCCGCTACAACCTTGAAGAGAGGAGAGACGGAGAGAAAAGTTTGATGGAGTATCTCATAACCTTTATATTGTATATAGGAAATCATAGAATTGCTTGTTAGGAATTGAGATGCACAAAAAGTTCTTGATAAAATGCTTGATTGGAATTTGGTATTGGATAAAAATGAAGCTTATCGTGTTTTGGTGTTGCAAGGGATATTTTTATAATAAAATATAAAAAAAAAACTTTAATTTTGATGTTTTGTTTTCCTATCAATTTGATTTAAAGGGTAAAATAGGTAGCCTAGCTTAGGAAACATAGATATTAGACAAAAAACTTAATTTGAAAAGAAGAAATAAACCCAATTTATTATTATTATTATTATTATTATTATCAATAACAATAACAATAACAATAACAATAATAATAACAATAATGATAATTAGATGAAAATTTTATATACAAAATAAATTATCTTACTTGTTTTCTAATGTAAATTTGATAATTAAAAAATATATTATCAAATGGAAAAATTGAATTGAATAATGTTCTGGAATACTTTCCTTAAAAGTACATCATCTTTTTTTTTTAGAAACAGGCCAAAGACGCCACTTTATTCAATAGCTGAAAAATCCAAACAAATAACAATTATAAAGATTTGGTAGAACAAATTTCATCCAAACCAGCAACAGAAAAGAAAATTTTGCTCTCTTGGCAAAGGCATCAGCTAAAACATTACTTTTCCTACAAATGTGAGAGAAAGAAAAGCTCTGAAGAGAGCTAGAAGACAATAGAATGTCTTTAATAATGTCTTTAAAATACATCATCTTAAATTGCTCAAATTTCCTCCTTAATTGGAATACTCATCATCTGGATTTTCTATATGTTGATCTACTTTTCTTCCCATGTATGTCACCTCAAACAATCCGATCATAATCTTCCAAATTATGTAATTTATCATTTTCATATATAATCAAAGTCATGTTAAAATGTAGCAAAATATATTTAGAAATTCAAATCCGTCTGTTCATGACATCATCCTTAAAATATTTGAATTTTGATTTAAAACTCTTTCAGTTGCCATCAAGTTTGAACACTCTTGTGCAACATATCCAAGTAAAGATAGCATTTTTTTTTTTTTTTTGAACATCTGATGCTAATTCTCTTAGGTAAGTCCCTATATCAAGGAGGTTTATGGTGCAACTTTTTCACTGAAACAAGATTAGTCTTATGGACAATCTTCTTCTAGGAAAAACAATTATCATATATATATGGCGGGTATTGTGGTCTCCTAAGGTTCCAGAGGTGATTGAAATTTTTTTCTGGAGGATTTTGCACACAATTCTTTGCCAACAATTCTTAATTTGAATAAGTGGAAAGTGCAAATTGATTCCCTATGCACCATCTGTAGGCAATGTTAAAGAATCGGTTATCCATTCATTTTGGTCTTGTGCTTATGTTAATAACATGTGGGGTGTTGCTACTATTAAAGTACAGTAATTTTGAGACGCCATTTTTGTGGATTTTAGAAGCTTGGTAGATGTTCGGTTGGATTAATTGTCTTAGTGCTGACGACATATCTTCGTTCATTATATTGCATCGTAGATTTGGATTAAATTAGTCCATGAATGTGATTTATCATCTCCTATATATGCAGGTTGTTGAATTTGCAGGGAAGTTATGGAAGGAATTTAGAGATTGCAATCAGAGTATAGGGCTGCTGATTATGCAGTTGATTCTGGTGTTGAAATTATTTGGTTGGAGGATTCGCCTCCATATTTTACAGCTGCTTTAGTCGCTGATGGTAATGTGATGTTTATCCATTAAAAAGTATTTCTAACTTGTTATCAATAATAAATAAATAAGACACGCTCAAAATATTGTTCAACAAAACTTAAAATTTGGAGCTATTTTTCTTTTGGCTACTATTAATAAACTATTTTAGAAAAATCTGGATACTACTTTAATTGAAAATATAGAAAGCTATCAAAACAACTAATTTTTTTTTCATAAAAATTTATTTTAAAAAAATATTTCCTAAGCTAATGACTTTAAGACATTCGTTAATTTTTCCTTTGTTTTGTTTAATAGATAACTATAAGATTTTTAGTTAAGCAAAACAGAAGTGTACAAGCTGTGGACTGCATTGTTAACTGATCTGGGAACCCAGCTGAAATGAATATTTTGTGAAAGCTTTGCCAACCTTGACACTGCAATTCACCATGGGTCATCTCTACTTGTTTTTGTCTATTTGAAGGGTCTCCACGCATATTTTATCATCGCTCTCAACTATAACTTGACTGGAGCAGAGATTCAGAGCGTGCTGAGTTGCCGAATTGATGGCATCTGCTCCTGTTTGGACAGGGATACATGGTGGTTTCTACTTGCTTTGACAGGGCAAAAAACCAATGTACCTCTTCAATCTCTTTGCACTTTTATCTTTTGTAGGCGTTATATCTGCTGGAACTCTCCGAAGTAGCATCTTCAGTCTATCATGCATCTTGGATTTCCATATTTCTGTCCTCTCATCACTATCCCTACTGCTTTCAATAGGTTCCAATCTACTCCAATACACTGCTTTGACAGAGCGCTACCATCAGGACTCTTGATCCAAAACAATTTGCCCTCTTGGTCTCATGGTCTCACCGGAAGGTTTTGAATAGCCTTGGTTGATTGTCCATCAAAAAGAGAATTCAGCTTGGCCACAACCCCCAGCCAAGTTTATCCTTAAGTAGTTGAGAAACCGAGTATCTAATTTCCTTAACAACACTGTGTTTTTGTATGCCAAGCAAGCAAAATAATAAACTTCTTATAAATTTTTTCGAAAAAAAGAAAAAAATAGATGTCAAGATGTCATTTCCTCCTACAATTTGTTCCTCATAATTTTACCTTTTGGCCCCATTAAAAGGTTATGTTGAAAGCAAGAGCATATATCAATTATCAGAACATATAAGAAACTTCTTAAACAAAAATTAAAAGGTAAAAACCCCTTAACAATGTTAGGGTAAATTAATAGTAAAAAAAACTGAAATTCTATATCTCATTTTAAGTACTATATTTTATGTTCCATTAATTATAACATGTCATTGTTTGGTTTTCATTCCATTTTAAATTTGGTAATTTAATTTTAAAGAAAGAATGAGTTTTACATGATCAGTAAAATACAAAACAGAGCACTAAAAATTAGATGTTTATTTTGGTTTTGTCATGAAAAAGAAAGGACTTCAAGATATCCTTTTTGCTAAAGGATTTTCTCAAAGTATGTCTTTAAAAAAATTATTATTATTATTATTATTATTATTAAAAAAATTAATACATAGGATTTTTATTCCCATTATTCCGTCCCATAACAAACACCAAATATATAATCACATTTCACAAGGATTGACTGGATGCTCGGCAACTTGGAAGAGTCAAAATCCAATAGTTGCATATGTCATATAAATCATTCTTAAATTTGTTTGTATAAAATTCATAAATATGATCCACGACCATAGAGTTCAATTTATTTTAACACCAACATTTTTAGTACATGTGGCATTAACATGGGTGCACACAAAAGCATTGCTTAGGAACAGATGGTGCAGTAAATAAGTCACACACTCCTTGTCCTTTGAAATGGTTTTGACAGTCCGCTCGGCATCGGTCATCACCCTTGCAATCCCAAGCTTTGTAGCAATCTTTTGCTTCAATCATGGGCACCATTTCTCACCTACACAGTCACAATAGATATTGAATCAATCACAAAGCAACTTAATTAAGTCATGACTTTGGTTTTCGCCTCAAAAAATAACTATGATAACAATATATCATATCTATATATATATATATATATATATATATATAAAAGCCCGCAAAATCACTGTAGCTACAGGGATATTTTGGTTTCGTGGGGCGTTTTTTTTTTTTTTTTTTTTTTTGCTTCGGTACTGTTCCTCCCGTGTAAATTACTGTACAGCATTTGTGAGTCCTTTTTTCTTTTTTTCTTTTTTTTTTTAGAGTATTCCGTTTGTGTTTTTTTTTTCTTTTAAATATTGTTGTGAGTTGACATTTATATTGTTATACTGACACAATAAATTTCACAATATTTTCACAATTATAGTTTCGTTGTCACATTTTTTTTCCAGTAATTGGTTTGTGTTTTTTTTCTTTAAATATTGATGTAAGCTGGCATTTATATTGTTATACTGACACAACAAATTTTTATTGCCGCTACAGTGCTTCGGCACTGTTCATCTAGTGTAAATCACTGTGCAGCACTGTAGCGACAACAGTGCCTTCGTTTCATGAGTCCCTTTTTTTTTTTTTCAGTATTCCGTTTGTGTGTTTTTTTTCTTTTAAATGTTGTTGTGAGCTTACATTTATATTATTATACTGACACAACAAATTTCACAATATTTTTACAATTATAGTTTCGTTAGTCACATTTTTTTTTCCAGTAATCGGTTTGTGTTTTTTTTATAAAAAATATTGATGTAAGCTGACATTTATATTGTTATATTGACACAACAAATTTTTATATAACAATGTTTTTGTACTGTTCATGCAGTGTTATTCACTGTTCATTTTTAGTGCTATTTTCGTGAGTCACTTTTTTTTTTTTTTTTGGTAATCGGTTTATGCTTTTTTTTTTTCTTTTAAATATTGATGTAAGCTGACATTTATATTGTTTTACTGACACAACAAATTTCACAATATTTTCACAATTATGGTTTAGTTAGTCACTTCTTTTTTTCCAGTAATCGGTTTGTGTTTTTTTTTTTTTTAAATATTGATTTAAGTTGACATTTATATTGTTCTACTGACACAACAAATTTCTTATATATAAAAGCGGCTATGCCACCGCAGTGCTTTGGCACTATGCATTTAGTGTCTTTGCACTGTTCATTTACAGTGCCATTTTGGTAAGTCGTTTTTTTTTTCATTAATCGGTTTGTGTTTTTTTTTCTTTTAAATATTGATGTAAGCTGACATATATACGGTTATACTAACACAATAAATTTCACAATATTTTTACAATTATAATTTGCTTAGTCTTTTTTTTTCAGTAATTGGTTTGTGTTTTTTTTCTTTTAAATATTGATGTAAATTAACATTTATATTGTTATACTGACACAACAAATTTCACAATATTTTCACAATTATTGACGTGTCAATTTCTTACAAGTCGAAATAAAATAATAAAATATGAGACTATAGCCAACCACAACTGAAAATAAATGTTTTGACAATGCCGCTATGGTGCTTTTGCACTGTACATCCAGTGTTTTGGCACTGTTCATTTACAGTCCCATTTTTGTGAGTCACTTTTTTTTTTTTTTTTTTTTTTTTTTTTTTTTTCCAGTAATCGGTTTATGTTTTTTTTCTTTTAAATATTGATATAAGCCGAAGTTTATATTGTTATACTGACACAATAAATTTCACAATATTTTCACAATTATGGTTTAGTTAGACACTTTTTTTTTCAGTAATTGGTTTGTGTTTTTTTTTTTCTTTTAAATATTGATGTAAGCTGACATTTATATTATTATATTGACACAATAAATTTCACAATATTTTCACAATTATTGACATATCAATTTCTTACAAGTTGAAATAAAATAATAAAATACGAGACTGTAGCCAACCACAACTGGAAAAAAATGTTTTGAAAAAATGTTACAACACTTATTGTTATCACAATATTTTTACAATTGTTGATATCCCAGTTTCTTACAGATCAAATAAAAAAAATGCTAAGTCCACAATATTTTAACATTAATTTCTATAGTGCCTAAAGTTTTTTTTTTCCCGTAATCAGTTTGTGTTTTTTTTTTTTCCTTTTAAATATTTATATAAGCTGACATATATATTGTTATACGGACACAAAAAATTTCACAATATTTTCACAATTATTAAGGTATAAATTTCATATAAGTTGAAATAAAAAAATAAAATATGAGACTATGACCAACTACAATTGAAAATAAATGTTTTGAGAAAATGTTACAACACTTATTGTTATCACAATATTTTCACAATTGTTGAGATCTCAGTTTCTTATATATCAAATAAAATTGTTGAGATCTCAGTTTCTTATATATCAAATAAAAAAATGCTAAGTCCACAACATTTTAACATTAATTTCAGAACAAATCATAGGTAACCTATTATTGATGGATAACACTGGAGCTATAGTGCTTTTGGTTTATTCAATTGGCACTGTAGCTATAGTGCCTAAAGATTTTTTTTTCCCAGTAATCGATTTGTGTTTTTTTTTCTTTGAAATGTTTATGTAAACTGACATATATATTTTTATACTGACACAACAAATTTCACAATATTTTCACAATTATTGACGTGTCAATTTCTTACAAGTCGAAATAAAACAATAAAATATGAGACTGTGACCAACTACAATTGAAAATAAATGTTTTGAGAAAATGTTATAACACTTATTATTATCACAATATTTTTATAATTTTTAAGATCTCAGTTTCTTATAGATCAAATAAAAAAATGCTAAGTCTACAACATTTTAACATTAATTTCTATAGTGCCTAAACTTTTTTTTTCCCCAGTAATCGGTTTGTGTTTTTTTTTTCTTCTTTTAAATATTTATGTAAGCTGACATATATATTGTTATACTGACACAACAAATTTTATAATATTTTTACAAATATTGAAGTATCAATTTCTTACAAGTCGAAATAAAATAGTAAAATATGAGATTGTGACTAACCACAACTGAAAATAAATGTTTTGAGAACAACAATAACAATGTTATCAGTTTAAAACCAATAACAACTTGTCATTTAGAATTTGTTTTAAAAAAAATTTTGAATGTAGCATTTCTCTCAAATAAAATAAAAAAAATCTATTCGGATCCTAAAAATGAAGATATTGTGAAAATATTGTGATATTTTGTTGTATTCTTAAACTTTTTTTTTAATATAGTCAAATTAGGTGAGCCAAAATTCACGGTTTTACACACAAAATCTATTAATTTTTTCACTACTGGGGCAGCACATGCCTTGCACGTGCAGGCAACACTAGTATATATATATAATTAATGGGGTATCTTAACTCGACAATTTTGCCGTGGTGTTTCCACTAAATTGTTCGAAAACTCTTGTTGGGAAAATTTTAAATTTCGTCTTCCTTTGTTTCTTGTTTCTTTTGTAAGTCTTCTAAATTATTGTTCAGTAATGCTTACTTCTTCTTCAATAACATCTTTTTAGTTTCAAATCCCCCTAGCTCCCAAAAAAAGAAAATCATACCCAAATAATGTATATACAATTACAAAGGAAATCAAATAAATCGTATAAAAAGGAGAAATGAATGTAGAAACGTTTGACACATATTCCGAAGCTGATCTCTAAAAAGAGAGAAATGGATATAAAAACCTAGCCACCAACCACCTAGCCCATTTTGGATTTCCATAGAAAATCAAATACATCACATAAAAAGAGAGAAATAAATAATAAAATTGTAAATTTTGTAGTATTTACCACAGCTGATCATTAGGAGAAGAAGAACATAGCAAAAGGTAGAGAGTTTTGGCATCCTTGAGTCGATGAACGAGGATTTTTTTTTTTTTTTTTTTTTTTGAGAAAAGATGTACGAGAATTATGCAATTCTATACTCCTTCAGGGTACCATTCTTATTTCCAACAAAACCATATTTCATAGGATGAAGCAAAAAAATAATTTTGAAGTAATAGTCCTTCCTTTTATTGTTAGTATTAATAATGAAATATGTTCAAGTTACAACTAATCCAACTAGTGTTAACTCCATAAAAGTCATACATTTTTAAACCATTGATTTGTATTAGATTTAAGAGTAAAAAAAAGACTCATAATCATATTATTAATGTTCTCTAGAAATTAGTAATTTAAGGCATTTACTTTTATTATTAAACGGAAAAAAAAATGCATTAATTCTCCAAACATTAGACCCAAAATCTCTCTCTCTCTCTCTCTCTCTCTCTCTCTCCCCATTCACAAATGGATTCATCAGACCCCAAATTAAAATTTTAATTGCTGGGCTTCTCTCTCTATTCTTAAAGTTGAACCTAGAGAAGAAGACGAATTGATAATTTTTTTTTTTTTTTGCCAAATTCAGAAGACCAGCATGTTGTGATTTCTAAAATATACTACAAAAGTATATTAAGTTGAATCTGGGAGTGTTCTAACTAAGGGCCAGCTTGAGGTTTTTGAGTGCTATGGAAAGAGTTTTTAATATTTAAGTGCTTTTAATGAAATAGATTTGACCTTTTAATGAAATTCAAACTTTTACAGAACCATACGCCTTGATGGAGATTGACAAAGAGAGAGAGCCCATGTCATGGGGGATATTAAGCATAACTCTAGGGAGAGAGGAAGAACATGATGACGTGAAAAGTGGAGAATTAATGCAGTTTTTTTTTTTAAAGACTTAAATTACTAATTTATAGAGAACATTAATGATAACACACTATGAGTATTTTTTCACCCTTAAATCTAATACAAATCAATGGTTTAAAAAATATGTAACTCTGTTGAAGTTACACAGGATAACTTAAACCTATCTCATTAATTATATATGAAGTAATACGCCTTGATGGAGATTGACAAAGAGAGAGAGCCCATGTCATGGGGGATATTAAGCATAACTCTAGGGAGAGAGGAAGAACATGATGACGTGAAAAGTGGAGAATTAATGCAGTTTTTTTTTTTGAAGACTTAAATTACTAATTTATAGAGAACATTAATGATAACACACTATGAGTATTTTTTCACCCTTAAATCTAATACAAATCAATGGTTTAAAAAATATGTAACTCTGTTGAAGTTACACAGGATAACTTAAACCTATCTCATTAATTATATATGAAGTAATAGCCCTTCCTTATATTATTATTAAGGAAAATGCTAACGAGTGTCCTAAGGGTACTCATTAAGAATCCATTTAAAGAAAGTTTTTATGGGAAATGAAAAAAAGTAATTAATATTTTGACAGCTTTTTTTATTTCCTATAAAAGTAATAGTTATGTAGTTATAGTCTTTCCTAATATTGTTATTAATTAATGCAGGGCTTTACTTCCAAAAAAAAAAATGTGAATGTTATTAATCAATGCTATTGATCCTTGTGGATTATGAAGTGATAGTCCTTCCTTATCTTGTTGTTGAGGTACAAATTTTCAAGCCCTGATTTCATTAGCCCAAACAAGCCTATAAGCTATTTTGAGCTCACATAAATATTTCTCACATTATTGCCCAACTTAAACTCTCACAAATATTTCATATATAAGCCCCATAAATTACCTTGGGCCCTCTCACAAATATTACCCATTATATCTCACATATTATCCAAACTTGGGGGTTTTCACAAAAATACTCATCACATTATTACTAAAATTGGGACACAAAATTATGCTATCTACACATAAAAGCCCAAAATCATTTAACTTGTGGGCAAAACTCAAAAAGCCCAACAAATCCTTTACAAAGTCCGTTGCTACCGGTACCTTTACAAAGCCCATTGCTACACGGCACCTCTAAAGCCCGTTGCTACAGACACCTTTACAAAGCCCGTTACTACACGGCACCTCATGGCACCTCTTAAGCCCGTTGCTATACGACACCTCTAAAGCTGTTGCTACACGGCACCTTTACAAAGTCCGTTACTATACAGCACCTCTAAAGTTCGTTGTTACACGACACTCTTACAAAACCCGTTGTTATACGGCACTTCTAAAACCCGTTGCTATACGGCACTCTTGCTAAGTCCGTTGCTACACGACAATATTTTTACAAAATCTTACAAAGCCCAAATACTAATTTGACACCTATTTTACAAAGTCCAAATACTAATTTGACACCTATTTTTAGAAAGCCCAAATAATAATTTGACACTATTTTCATAAAACCCAAATAATAATTTGGTACTATTTTCATAAAGCCCAAATGATAATTTGACACTATTTTCATGAAGCCCAAACAATAATTTGACACTATTTTCATAAAACCCAAATGATAATTTGGCATTATTTTCACAAAGCCCAAATCTATTTTGGCAATTATTTATAAAAGCTTAAAATACTATTTTGGCAAAAACAATTACATTATGCTCAAAGCCCAAGACTATTTCTTGGCAAAAATATATTTTCACATGCTAAAGTCCCTAACTCATGAGAAATATAAATTACTCATCTCTCAAAAATATTTCTTTTACAAAATTGATAGGAACTATGCTTAATTTTCCATAATTAATTAATTACAAAAGCCCATGTATATCACCTATGGCAAAACTATTCATTTTTGTAGAGATGACCAAGCTTAAAAAAGCTCAACTACAAAGCCCAGCTGAGCCAGCGTAGATCACATACAAATCCTAAGGGTCCGTTCGGTTGGAGGAGTGGAAAAGTGGGAAGATGGAAAATTGTGAGAGGATGGAAAAGTGGGTGGATGGAAAATTTTTAGTTTTCCCTCTTGTGTGTTCGGTTGGAGGAGTGGAAAAGTGAGAGGATGGAAAACTCTTGTGTTCGGTTAGAGAGAAAAATGGAAGGATGGAAAATGTAATTTATATAAATTGACTATTATACCCTTGTTACATAATATGTAAAAAATAGATTTATTTATACTCATTAAATAATATGAAATTTACCACATCATATATATATATATATATTTATATTATTATATTTATTATTATAATGTAAAAATTATAATAGTATACATATAAATTATATAAATTTATATATATATATATATATATATTACGTTAAATTGATTTTAAAAATATTATTTAACGTAATATATATAGACAAAAACAACAAACAGCCACATGAAATCAAGACGGACTGAATCAAATGAAACACAGAGACACCCTCGTACAAAACACGTACTAACCAAATAAGAGGAAAACGCCCACATACAATTGAGCCAAAAATAATGGACCACCCACATGGAACAATTGAGACGTGCAACATAAATATAGACAAAAACAACAACCACCCACATGAAATCAAGCCAGAACGAATCAAATGGAACATAAACACAAGCCAAAAAAAAAAAAACTCAAATCCTTGTATCTTTTTTTTTTTTTTTTTTTTTTTCAGCACCTGTATTCTTTCTCTTTTTTTTTTTTCAGCACCTGTATCATGATAGCCATTAATAATTGGAGCACACCACTCAAAAGAATTTATTCATTTCTGGCTTTGTCAAGGGAAGCACCTGTATCAAGGGAAGCACCTGAATTTATTCATTTCAGCACCTGTATCAAGGGAAGCACCTGTAAACTTTTTTCCAACACCTGTAGAATTCTACAGGTTTTTCAGCACCTGTAGAATTCTTTCCATCAACACTCAATAGCATTTCATAGCAATAAAAATAAAATAAAATAATGAAAAACCCATTCAAGTCATTCTGTTACTCATTCAAAGCTACTACACCACATAAACCCATTCAACACATAAACATCCAACTCAGGTATCATCAGTGTCTTAACTGAAATATAAATTCATCAAATATTGCTAATGTCTTAACTGAAATATTACATTATCTTCTAGTGTCTTAACTGAAATACAAATTCATCGAATATTGCTAATTATGTAATATACTACATTCAGCCCACAAAAGTTAGCAAGTCAAAAGTCAGCAAAATGTTAAGTTGCATTGTTTAGTATTATGCAACTTAGCTACTACCAAAAGTTAGTTGACAATTATCCAACCACTAAAGGTCCTTAGCATACATCATCTTCAATAATATTTGGCGGCGTAAATCACTAGTTGGAACACCAAAAAATGCTCTCATTTTGGCTGGATCCTTAATTAGGAAGAGCATAGCATCAAGTTGCGTTTCCGTCGGTATTCCTATTTTCACCAATTCAGAAAATACTTCATCCTCCGAGTAACAACGTGGACGTCCTTTCTCCATGATAGCAAGTCCCTCCTTAGCAATCTCATGTCCTTGCACCATAATAGCAAGTCCCTCCTTAGCAATCTCATTTCCTTGCCTTATACTTGCTGCCACATTATCAATTCCGGATTGAAAAATTTCCATTTGCTTTTCAAGCATTTCAACCATTTGAGGTGTTTTCTTCGCCTTCTTGGACGATGTCTCACATGAGTAGGAAGGAGAGACCATTGGAGAACATGATTCTACATTTGGCATGCTAAACTCATCAAAGCAATCAAAATTTTCTTCCAAATTTACACTATCCTCTCTTTCCTTTTCCCATCGACGGACTTTCTCCTTTGCACTTATAGAACCTTCACCATTTGCCCTATCTTTGGAAAACAAATCAAACAACTTCTCATAATGTTGAATTGGAGTTCTTTTCCATTTTTTAGCATTTGGGTTTGCCTAACACAATACACACTTATTAGTATTATTATTATTACAACAAAGTACCAACAAAATGCATCAACTTCATGTATCAAAATATATCAACTTCACAATATCAAAATAAATATAACTAACCTCTATTAAAGGTTCCCACACTTCATCTACAGCCTCAAAAAGTCCAGTAATTGGATTCCATGCAAATCCACTCATGTTCTTGAAAAGGTCATGACATGAATTGAAAGTACCTTTCAATGTTTTGATGCGATTCTTGATGTTACCTTTCTCAATTGCATAACCGAACTCTGTTGAACACTTTTTACACATATTTGCGTAAGCATGAGAACTCCATGTTCCATTGGGCCTATTTCCATTATTTTGTTCCTCCAACATGACGTTAAGTAAGAAGCCATCCATGTCATCAGTCCATCTCATGTTACTCGCTTTAGCCTCGCTATCAGTTGTCTTCTTCAATGTCTTAGACATCTTTAAAGACTGCATATTAAACATATTAGTCTTTACAAGATTACATACAATTACTACAAAGAAACCAATTAGATTTACATACAAATACTACAAACAAACCAACAAAACAAAATACGACATAGCATAATGTTGCTAAAAATAAACTAGTAATTGAACATTGTTCTAAAACATTAATAAGGTACACATAATAGTTGTACAAAAGCAATTACTGGTAAATGTTCAACAACAGTCATTACATTTGAAACTATTCCATAAAGAAAGATACACGTAAGCAAGTCAAATCTCATAACATATTGACTAAAATTATTGATCATGCGATACATAATCATTCCACATTCTAGTTGCTATACTAGTTCGTAATATTGCTCCTCTTCTGGCATCTGCATCACTATCATTTGTACTGTTTCTAGCTTCATTATGTATGTCACCATTCGAAATCTCTTGATCAACTTCTGCAATCAACCTTTCATCCGGATCAACTCCCATAAGATAGTTGTGCAATATACAACAAGCCAAGACAATCTCAGTAACTGTATCAACTGGAAAAAAAGGTTCTGTCATTCCAGCTATAATAGGAAATCGTTTCTTCAACACACCAAATGTCCTTTCAATGACATTGCGCAAAGAGGAATGCCGATGATTAAATATTTCCTCAGCATTTTCTGGGCCACGTGCTGAATACTCTTTTAAGTGATAACGTACACCCCTATATGGCGCCATAAGTCCACTTCTCAGCATAAAACCCGCGTCTACTAGATAATATTTGCCTATTAAGAAAATAATTTATATAAGTAATTCACTCTATATATATATATATATATATATATAAGTAATTCTCTATATTTTTTATAAGTATACTTTGTATTTATAACTTAACATTACCTCTAGGGATTATAAGTTTGTCTTCCCTACTTAAAGCGTTTTTAATTATCCTCGAGTCAGAGGCAGTCCCTTCCCATCCAGGTAAAACATATGTAAACCTCATGTCAAAATCACATGCTGCCAATACATTTTGAGTTGTGTACTCTTTCCTCCCTCAATATCTAGGTGCATCTGTTGCTGACACTTTTACACGAATATGTGTCCCATCAATAGCCCCTACACAATCCTGGAATTAAAGCAATCTATTAAATCAAGAATTTTTTATTCAGATTAAAGCAATCCATATAGTTGCTTGAAAATATGTTTACCTTAAAGTATGGGTAAAATCTATGACTGTTTCGTATATGTTGGGGAACCTCTGCCCCATTAGGTTGTCGAAGGAACTGATCTTCTAAGTGGATGACTGCTCTCAACACATTGTGAAAATGACGGCTGATGGTATCATTAGAACGACGGAAGAAAAAGGAAACCGTACGAATTCTCTCATTATGTGCTAAAATGTAAAGAAACTTGGCTACTTGCTCTTCAACAGAAGCATTCCTATTGTCTTTAAGACGGCCAGTTCCTCGAAGAATTTCACATAACTTAGCAAACGCATAAGGCCCCATTCGAACTATGTCTCTACATTTCCTACTGGATCTAAGCTCACTTAGTAGTTCTTGCCGAACATTTTCTCTTTCCCCATTACTTTCGGTAAGTACTCTATCCACATAACGTGGACTACAATATATGCCCATCATCCATATCCCATGCACCACATGAACAAGAAGTTGCAAAATTGCTACATCTCGTCTTCTCTGCCAATCAGTCAAAAGTTGCAAACCAAATTTGTTCAATTCATGAATATTCCTTAATTGATCTTGACAATTTTCCTCCCAACTCTTATTACTCAAATCTTCCGGTGGACTATTATCCCAATTAGTTGGATTATCCATCTACCAAATATCCATCACAAGTAAGAAATAATCAACACATTGGTCATAATAATTACTAATTAAAGCACGTTAACCTTGTTTTTTTGTTCTTATCATCCCAAACATAATTAGCAAAGAAATACTATTTAAAAAAAAAAAAAAAACTAATACACATAACTAATCATGTAAGAAATTATGTTAAGCTCAAAATCTTAATCTGGGCAGTAAACAATATCATCTATATTTGTAACATGTTCCTAATTAAAATCAATAAAAAAATATAACAAAAGGTATGACATGCTTCATACCTTATACAAAGTATTTTCATGTTATTTCCCAACACTGCTCTAGGATCCATATTAATCAAGAAAACAAAAGTAAAATAAATTTCAGTAAAACACAATCACTAATAAATCAACCTCTTACACCAACAGATTCTAACAATCACAACTACAACCAAACAATAAAATCCAACCAAACAATAAAAATATATATAGGAGACAGAATCTGGGAAGAACCGAATAAAAAAAAATTAAAATAGCAGAAAAACTGAAGAAGTTCATACCTGTATCTGGAGAGGAAATCAAAAGACCCTTCGCTGGAGAAAAAAACATACAGAAACTAATGAGGACATGCTAGATATACGAATGAAAAAAAAAAATTAATGTCATACGAAATCTAAAAATCAACTTTTATGATGTTACAATCCAAGGCCATTGCCAGCAATCACCGGCAGCCCAATTGAAACACCGAAGCCCCAACTGTGAAATCCCAACCGGTAACTCCACCAAACACCGCCGCCCCAATCCCACCACCACAACGCAAAATACCCAAACCCCTAAAAATCCAAACCCTAGCAACCATTGATCTCACGTTGAAAAACAAAAGAAAAAAGAAAAAAAAAAAAAAAAAGACTGAAGGGAACCTGGACCCGTCGGTGAGGGAGATAGAAAAAAAAAAAAAAAAAAAAAAAGAGAGAGAGAGAAAAGAACCTGGACCTAATTGGTGAGAAGGAGATGAGAAAGAGAAGAAAAAAAAAGAAAAAAAAAAAAAAGAGAAAGAATAGAGCCTGGACCGTTGGGGAGAAGGAGATGGGGAAGAGAAAAAAAAAAAAAAAAAAGAAAAAAAAAAAGAAAGAAGAGAGAAGAGAACTTGGACCTGTTGGTGAGAAGGAGATGAGAAAGAGAAGAAGAAAAAAAAAAAAAAAAAAAAGAGAGAAGAGAGGAGTACCTGGACGGCAGCCTTGTTGGTGAGAAAGAGAGGAGAAAGGAGACAAGTCCCACTGTGCAGAGAAAAGGAGAAAGAAGAAAGTCAATAAAGTGTGCTAAGTAATAAATGCCGGATAGTTGGACGAGGGTATATCAGTAAAATACCTTTCTTATCAGTTTTCCACTCTAGTTTTCCTCTCAATTTGGGCGGAAAATAAATTGTTACCCAGGAGAGAAAATTTTCTCTCGGGTTTTCCATCCTCCCTATTTTCCCTCCCCAAACGAACAGTGGAAAATAGCATTTTCCACCCTATTTTCCACCCTTTATTTTCCATCCTCCCTATTTTCTCTCCAAACGAACAGACCCTAAAAGTTGAAACTCATGTAAGCTTACCAATCAAATCTCAACACAACCTGACAGTTGGGGTCCATTGCCATCAGTTCCAACATGTCCAATAAGACCAGAAGAGGACACGTGTCCAGCAGGGGTTAAACCCTTCATTGCCAAGCTCATTTTCATCATTTCTCATGTGACATAAAGCTGAGGTGATATGACATAAAACTAGGAAGCTTCAGCCAACTGTATCTCCTCTCTTCTCCAACTCATCCGGTCAAGGGCTAAGGGCAGCCATAACCAGACCATGAAAGCTCCTACAACAACTTGAAAATAGCTCATAATCTTGCCAAAAACGTGTACTTTTTGCTTTATGGACCAAGCACATGAACCTAAATGGGGAAACTTAGGGAAATGTGGTTTGGAGGACACTAAAGGGATCCCAGCAGAGTTCCCAGCAAAGGGCTCCAAGATTGACATCTAGCTTGGGGTGATACAATCTGTTCTAGAGAGCTCTGATTCTAGTAGTAGCAAAACTAAGATCATTAGCCTAATCCATGCTTTAATCCCATCAACTAAGGCCAATCAGCATTTAATGCTAGGTCAAAATCCCAGCTATTATTACCCAAAACAGTAAGAACTTTCCAAAGGCTAAGCTTACTACTCTTGCTCAAAATCCTAGGAACGATTCTTTAAGGATTTTCTGAAGACTGTGGTTGATTTAGCAGAGATTATTTGCTGATTACCCCCTCAAATTCAACTATAATGGAACTCTCCATTAACACCTTAACACAGACTAAAAGATACACTAATAGAAAGAAGTTCTTCCTTAACTTCTCTGTCTAAGCCTTCTCCAAGCTCTAGAAAAGTGTTGAGTCTCTGAGCTCTTAGTTTCAAACTTAGAAACTAAGCTCTTTAGCCAACAGCTCACAAATACTTCTCACATCTCTATTTACAAGCTTTTACCAGTCCCCAGCAGAAAGTCCCTGCAGCTTCACTAAACACTCTCTCACTACTCATACTACCTGAAACGTCCCTCACTACTCACCATACATACTATATCTATGAGCACACCTGGCACCATAATGATCTTGCTGCGCTAGTTGGAATCTCTCTCTCTCCCTTCATCTCACACTAAGTTTTCCTCATTATTTGTCATAATGGAGCCCATAATATTTATTTACTCATTTACTATTGAAAGCTATGATGTAATTGTTACTGTAGAATTTTCCCCTCATATTATTGTATTAGAAGACTTTTCTCCAGAGTCAATGGATGATAAATTTGAAAATGTAGATATTTTCCTTAATATGTGAAATAACTAACAGCTGAAGGTTTATTTTGTTCTGTCTTATTTCACGGCTGGGACAGTTTACCACTGGGATATTTTACTGCTGAAATATTTTTACTGATGGGCTATTTTCTGCAGAATGTTTTTTTAATCATGCTGATGTGTCTGCTGTAGGAATTTTTTATGGGCCATCCTTGTCAGTCTCAGCCTAAGCCCAAGGCATAAAATAAAGTGAATTCTTCGAATCTTCATTGATAGCCTTATGGCCGTGCTTCAAGCCCATCGTCGAGTTTCTGTTCAGGCCCCCAACCCAATACAAATCTCACTTGTCGGAGGGAATAACTTTTTCGCCCTTGACAGTTATTATTAATTATGAAGCAATAGTCTTTCCTTATATTAATTATGAAGTAATACTCTTCCTTATATTGTTATTAATCAATGCAGAGCTTTGCTTCGAAAAACAACAAGAAGTGAGTGATACTGATATTGATCCTTTAAATTTAAAAAATCAGTGTTATTGATCCTTCTGTTAATTTTTGTTAATGTCAATGTTTACATGGTTAACAAAATTATGACATATCTTTTCAAATAATGTAGAATCTTTTTATTAAAATAATTACAAAAGTGAATTGACTTATTAGAAACCCATGAATCTCACACTTGACCTAGTTTCTAATGGGTTAATAGCATGATTTTAAAAACCGAACCGGGCATCAAACCATTTTAAAAAAAAATTTCGGTTCAACCCCGGTTTTTGACCAGTTTTAGGGTTTTAACTTGACCGGACTAGCTCTCGGTTTTCGGTTGAACCGGTCGGACCAGCCGGTCCGATCTAGTCTTTAAAACTATGGTTAATAGTTAATACCCAAATAATCAAATCCATAAATTCCTTAGGTTTGCTTCAAAACTAAATTAAGGAGGGTAGGGTTACAACGCCCTCCAACCCCACCCCACCCTATTATCATTTCTAAGTCCACCTTTTCATTAATATAATTTAGGATTATTGCAATTTCCCTCCCATAGTTTGACTTTATCATAATTTAAATCCAAAACTTTTAATTGCTACATTTTACTCCTTAAAATTTAAGATTAAAATGAAACTATTAGGGGTTTGTCTAAATTAACGGATTTTGCATTTATTGGACAAACAATTGACCCCATTTGGTTTGGTCCAATCACAATTTAGTCACAATTAACCCTAGCAATTTCATTTTAGTCTTCTTAATTTTAAAGGGTTGAATATAACAAATGAAAATTCATTGATTAAATTGGAAGGACTAATACATCACAAAGATGTAGATTGTAATTTTCTGTGTAATTTAATTCATCTCGTTTTCCACATTAACTACTTTAATATTTTTCTTGGACTATATACCCAAAAAAAAAAATAAAAAAATAAAACAAAAAACGAACAAATCTTTTTGTTGGACAAAGCCATTCTGTCATTCATTTGGGTGCCATTATCTAATCTTCTGCTAAAAAAAATTGCCATTAAATATTTACATTGTCATAAAGCAATATGTCAAGTGTACACCAACAAAACATAGCACCAATTATAAATTAAACAGTAATATAACATTATCTTCCTAACACATGGATGATAACATATAAACTACGAAAGCTTTTCATTATTTTATATAATTATCAATAAGTTTCTTCTTGGGTTTAAGTACAATAATTAAGATGGAAACGTGACACATCAACATTTGTATGCACAAAAGCACTGCTTGGGAACACCAGGTGCTGTGTATAAGTCACACATTCCTTTTCCACTGTATCGATTTTTACAGTCTTCCCAGCAATGGTTATCTCCCTTGCAGTTCCAAACTTTGTGGCAGTCTTTTGCTTCTGCCATTTGCACCATTCTCTCATCTGTTTAGTCCACAAATTCAGAATTTCACTTCATCAATCACAGAAGCAAAATTATGACTCTAGCTATGACCTCTAAAAATGTTGTGATAACAGTATATATAGATAATTTTTTTTATCTTTTATTTTGGATTCTCTCCATTAATTAAACTTGTAACTTTGTGCTTCGCTACACGTATATCAGCACCAAATGAAGGTATCACTCACTTAGGTCACAATTAATTATTTGACTTGATAGTTGATTATAATCAAATCAAAATTTCATTTTAATTGGATAATACTAACATAATTTAATTGTTATTGTTATTTTGTTTGATTTGTCGTTAATTTTTGTATAGCTAGTTTAAAGTAGGATGATGTGGCCAGTAGATCTTGAATTTTCTTTTTGAGCTATAGCATAGTATAAATGAAAAGAAATGGGTGTTTCAGACTTTCAGTACGTAACAATTTTTATTTATCTTTTATGAAGGTTCACTAACATTTTAAGCGACAACTGACAAGACAAGCTAAAGAATTGGAGCTGAAGTAAATTAAGGGTCATTTTGTTCAGAATTTGTGAAACACCATTTTTTTCAGCCGCAAAAAAAGAAAAAAAAAAAATACATAGGATCATATCAATAGGCTTTACCAAAAACCCTCGTTTTTTTAGAATATGTTCTATCAAATGATGTAATGTCTTTTCATTTTAGTTGAATAAAATTTCAGTATTCCTATCAAAAAAATAAAAAAAGAAAGAAAGAAAGAAACTGGCTACATTCTTTTACGGCTACATATTTTTCTTACAAGTGAGAAGCCAAAATTAATGTAAAAGCAAACGAGATATGTGACTTGCATGGTTTCACTATGAGAGCCAAAGACCATATATTCATGATGTAAGTACAAAATAAGCAAACTCACCAACCACTTATGCCTTATGTTGGATTAACAAAGCAAATCAAAGTAGATCAAATAGAGTTAAATGGATTATTAATAAACAAAATAAGTTTGAAATATTTACCGCAGATGGTCACAAGGATGATAAGCAGCAAACACAAAGTAGAGAATTTTGCCATCTCTGATGAGTTAATTATTTGGTGCTCTTTGCTCTCTTTATAGTGCATTGGAGAATATTACCATATCTCTCTTTTTCCACCGATGATGGCAATGTATATGTCATGCTATGAGGTACATATTCAGTCACTGAATTAGAAATTTCTTCCAAGGGACCCAAAGCTAAATATTGATAGCAGAAACTTTAGTATTAATTAGTATATAATAGACTGTTTAATATTAACTTTTGGTTTAATTGGTGACAAGTCGACAGATGTCAAAAGCTGATATAAAATAACCCAAGATATGTTTCTAACAAACATGAACATTTTTTTTGAGGAAATTAAAAATATGATATTAATAACTGCTTTGTTAGTTCTTTCAAAACAATAAATACTATGTTAGTCCACTAAAAATAAATAATAATTAACCATCACTCATATGAAAATAAAAATAAATTTCAAAGAGAATTATAATATTTTTTTTTAGAGGACGAAAAGAGAATTATAATATATAAAAATGACTATCTTAATTTGAATTATAAAGAAAAAAAAAATCAATATAATCAAGACTTCTATATTTCTTACCCTCCACGTATAAGGGATCATTCCAAAAGTCAAGAATCCATGACAGTCATAATATTTTTTAAGATGGGGTTTAGCTTGATTATGGAATAATTATGATTTTTTTTATACGAGACTGTGACAGTCACAAACCTCTTTGTCAAATCAGAATGTTAGTTAAAGAATTTTGTCTTCTTCAAGTGTGAACGGTTGGCCTTTGTCCTTTGATCATTTGGAAGAGACGAGTTTCTACATCACTTATTAAATTATTATGATATACGGGGTTTAATTTTATTTATTTTATGATATATATTTTAAGTCCTTAGGGTAATTCAACTGTAAAATTCTTAAAATTATATTTTAAACAAATTGATTAGATTTTATCCCATCTTCAATATTTAAAAACAAAAATTTGATTGTTAATATTCATTTTTTGCTAACAGGATTTTCTAACATGGGCCATGTATGATTCTAGAAAATATAAAATGATAGGGATAAAACGCCTGCTAGACGCCGATAGCCTGCGCAAGCTGACGGGGCGACGTATGTCGACGGATGTAGACGACGGACGCGTCACCTTGACGAGACGAGGTTTAAACAAGCTGACGGGAGTAAGGAACGACGGGGTGAGGCCGGAGGCACCAAGGCGTATCTTGCCATGTACGCTTCCATGAGAAAATGAGTCTTGCCACGTACGCTCACACTTGGACAGATATCTTGCGCAGCACGATTGCTCCCAAAGGGATGTCTTGCCCAACACACTTATTGCCCAAGAGGTATCTTGTGCTCCACGTTAATCAAGGGTAATTGCGGTAAGGAGGTATCTTCCCAAGCACGCATTGGCTAAGGCCCCATGCTACTATAAATACTTCCAAGCCCTCCCAAATCGAGGTACGCATAATTCTACCCGACTCTGGCACTCTAGAGTTGTGAGTAATACTAACTTAACCATCGAAGGGTCGTTGGCCAGTACCACACCGATACTCCCCCTTAAGGTTCTTTTCATCTGTGCAGGTTTGTCCGAAGTACGCGAAGACCCTGTAGCTTACTGAGCAGATTCTCGACACCATCAGTTGGCACCGTCTGTGGGAAGTACGTAAACTGTTATCTGTGCTTTCCGGACAAAAAGTTGCATGGTACTCACGCGTTCAAGGGTAACCACCAGGAACGATCAAGGTAATGAACAGCGTACCACGGCCCTCGAGAGACAAGTCCAAACTCTAGCGGCCGAGGTGGAACGCCTCACAAAACATAACAACGACTTGGAAGAACAGCTGCGACGGAAGAACGCAACGATCGACAATCAAGGAGAAAATCAGGAGGAAGACAGTACCGAGGGGAGGAGTCATGGAGGCCCCGAGGGAAGCAACGCCTTGAGTCGACTCGAAGGACAAGAGACGAACCGTCCGTCGGCCAATGGCTATGTCCCGTCCCACGTGGTCGCAGAAATGCAGATAATGAGGGAGCGCATGGATCTCATGATGAACGCCCTCAAGGGACGAGTATCCAACGACCTCGACGACCTCGTCCAGCGCACAGACTCCCCCTTCACCACACCTATCATTTTGTTCCCCCTACCAACAAAGTTCCGCGTGCCTCAAGTGGAAAGCTAAGACAGGTCCAAAGACCCGTTAGACCATTTGGAGTCCTTCAAGACCTTGATGTACCTACAAGGTGTACTGGACAAAATCATGTGCCGGGCTTTCCTGACGACGTTGAGGGGCCCCGCAAGGATCATGTTTAGCCGACTGACGCCCGGCTCTATAGGTACCTTCAGAGAGCTGAGCACTCAGTTTGCCTGACACTTCATCGGGGGACATCGATACAAAAAATCCACCGCGTGCTTGATGAATATTAGGCAGCGGGAAGACGAGACGCTAAGGGCCTACATAGCTCGCTTCAACAAAGAGGCACTCTCGATCGACGAGGCCGACGACAAAATACTGGTCGCCGCATTCACAAACGGACTGCGGAAGGGTAAGTTCTTATTCTCCCTTTACAAGAATGACCTGAAAACTATGTTGGATGTGCTGTACAGGGCGACTAAATACATGAATGCGGAGGATGCACTGCTGGCCCGAGAAGAGAAGCCTCCCAAGAAGAAGGAAAGGCAAGAAGACGCACGACAAGACAAGGGGCGAAAGGTGCCTCGGATAGGAGAAGACCGAGACGACCGACGCAAAAAGCTCCCCGCTAGGAAATTCACAAGGTTCACCCCATTGACAACTCCGATCAATCAAGTCTTGATGCAGATCAAGGACGACGGGTCCCTGCCGTTTCGGGGAAAACTGAAGGGAGACCCCAACAGACGACCCAAAGACAGATACTGCCGCTTCCACCGAGACCACGGTCACGACACCACCGACTGTTACGATTTGAAGCAGCAGATCGAAGCCTTGATTAGGTAAGGAAAGTTGCAGAGGTTCGTCAGCCGAGAAAGAACAGAAGCACCTCGATAGGAACAAGTCCCTCGCCGGGATAATGAGCGTCCCAGACCACCTATAGGGGACATAAGGATGATCGTTAGGAGTGCGGCAGCCGTCGGCTCAACAAAGAAGGCTCGGAAAGCCTACCTCAGAGCAGTTCAGAATGTCCAAACTGCAAGCGTGGTCCAGAAGAAGCCACGAGTCAACGGACCCACTATTGAGTTCACAGAAGAAGATGCCCAATGTCTTCATCATCCGCACGACGACGCCCTTGTTGTCAACGTCCGACTAGGAGACTATAACATGTACCGGGTCTTGATCGACAACAGAAGCTCCGCAGACATCCTCTACTACCCGGCGTTCCAACAGATGCGGATCGACAGAGAACGCCTGGTACCTACCAACACACCGTTCGTTGGGTTCGGAGGAACGAGAGTATACCCCCTCGGCGCCATTACCTTGCCAGTCACAACTGGAGAATATCCCTGGCAAGTCACTAAGGATGTTACTTTCCTCGTAGTCGACTGCTCCTCCGCCTACAACGCCATCATAGGGCGGCCCACCCTCAATGCATAGAAGGCTGTGACTTCGACCTACCACGATGAGTATACCCCCTTCGGCCGAGACTTTGACTTACAAGCAATGAATATAGAGCAGCGAGTGAGGGCAAAACCCGTAGAGGAGCTCGAAGAAATAGCCCTTGACGAGTCCAGGCCAGACAGGACCACTAGGATCGGCGCTCTCACCAACCCTGCGGCTCGCCAAGTGCTCGTGGCTTTCCTCAGGGAAAACCAAGATGTGTTCGCATGGAGTCACGAAGACATGTCGGGAATCGACCCTTCAGTCATGGTACATAAGCTGAACGTATCACCCACCTTCCGACCCGTCCGACAGAAGAAGCGGGTGTTTGCCCCGAAGTGAGACCAAGCGATAGCAGAAGAAGTCGGCAAACTACAAGAGGCAGGTTTCATCCCGGAAGTATACTATCCCGACTGGTTAGCTAATGTGGTGATGGTCAAAAAAGCTAGCGGGAAGTGGCGCATGTGCGTTGATTTCACGGACCTGAACAAGGCGTGCCCCAAGGATAGCTACCCCCTCCCATGAGTCGACACCCTGGTGGACTCTACGGCCCGACACCAGCTACTGAGCTTCATGGATGCCTTTTCAGGGTACAATCAAATCCAGATGGACGTGGCAGATCAAGAGAAGACCTCATTCGTTACTAGCCAGGGTCTTTTCTGTTACAAGGTAATGCCATTCGGACTAAAGAATGCGGGGGCCACATATCTAAGACTTATGAACAAAATGTTCGCCAACCAAATAGGAAGGAATGTTCAGGTATACGTCGACGACATGCTAGTAAAGAGCCGAATGGAGGAGGACCATTTGAAAGACCTCGAAGAAACATTCGATACCCTCCGCTCCTATAACATAAGCTCAACCCGACGAAGTGCGCGTTCGGAGTGACGGCGGAAAAATTTCTAGGCTTCATGGTATCGCAAAGAAGCATCGAAGCCAACACAGACAAGATCCGAGCCATAATGAAGATGGCCCCCCCGAAGAATGTGAAAGAGGTACAAAGCTTGAATGGGAAGGTGGCCGCCCTAAACAGGTTCGTGTCAAGGGCGACAGACAAATGCCTACCTTTCTTTCACACACTGAAGAGAACTTTTGAGTGGACAGACAAATGCCAAAAGGCATTCGAGGAGCTGAAGGCTTACCTCTCTTCACCGCCATTACTGAGCCCCTCGCAATCGGGGGAAGAGCTTTTCCTCTATCTAGCCGTGTCCCCAGCAGCCATTAGTGCGGCCTTAGTCAGAGAAGAAGACAAGGTCCAGAAACCTGTGTACTATGCCAGCCGGGCATTTCGCGGAGCGGAGGAAAGGTATCCACCCATGGAGAAGCTTGCCTTCGCCTTGGTTACAGTGGCCTGAAAGCTTAAGCCGTACTTCGAAGCTCATAAAATAGTTGTCCTAACCGACAAGCCTTTGTAGCGGGCGATGCACAACCCAGAAGCCGCTGGTCGCTGGCCCTATGGGCGATCGAGTTGACTGAGTTCGACATTCGGTACAGCCCACGCACTGCCATCAAGGGACAGGACGTCGCTGACTTTATCGCTGAATTCACCAGCATGGAAGACCAGGGGGCAGATGGATGCCCTCAATAGAGTGTACATACAGACGGGTCGTCAACAAGACGGGCCGGTGGAGTAGGTGTCGTACTTCACTCCCCCGAGGGAGATCGGATCGAATGCATGATCCGCTTGGACTTCCCCACCACCAATAACGAAGCGGAGTACGAAGCTTTGATAACCAAGATCGACCTCGCCAGAGCAGCAGAGGCTGCAAATGTAGTAGTCTACTGCGACTCCCAAGTCGTTGTCAACCAAGTGAATGGAGACTATGAGTGTAGGGGCGACAGGATGAAAAAATATCTCCATCAAGCAAAGAGAATGGCGAACGAACTGAAGGCAGAGATAGTCCAAATCCCCTGAGAAGAAAATGAGCAAGCCGACCGCCTTGCCAAAGCCGCTTCGTCGGAACATATAACCACCCCTGACAATGTGCTCTTTTTTGTACAGGTTTCTCCGCTAATAGACTCTGTCGATATGCAGGAAATAAGCTCCGAAAGCAATTGGACCACTCCATTAGTCTCTTATCTGAAAGATGGCATCCTGCCGGACGAAAAATAAGCCGCCAGGAGGCTGAAGGTCCGAGCGGCAAGGTTCGTATTGTTGAAGGACATCCTGTACAAAAGGGGTTTCTCTCGCCCATACCTAAGGTGCTTGGGTCCCGAGGAAGCGGTCTATGTTATGAGGGAAGTACACGAAGGAATATACGGAAATCATTCTGGGTTGCGGTCGTTGGCGCATAAGCTGATTCGGGCAGGATACTACTAGCCCACGATACAAAAAGATACTCAGGCTTATGTCAAAGCCTGCAATAAGTGCCAGAGGTTCAGCAACATCATCAGACAACCGTCCGAAAAGCTGACCCCTATGACAGCCCCGTGGCCTTTCGCTCAATGGGGGCTGGACATCATGGGCCCGTTCCCAACAGCTATGCAACAACTGAAGTTCCTTGTGGTTGGCATAGAATACTTCACGAAGTAGGTAGAAGCCGAAGCCTTGGCCACTATCACAGAGAAAAACATACGAAGCTTTGTTTGGAGGTCCATCATATGCAGGTTCGGAATTCCCAGAGTCCTGGTCTCGGACAACGGGAAGCAATTCGACAATGGCCCCTTCCGAGAGTTCTGCTCGCATCTGGGAATAAAGAATCACTACTCCTCCCCCGCCCACCCCCAGGCCAACGGTCAAGTAGAAGTAACGAACCAATCCTTACTTAAGATTATCAAGACTCGGCTCGAGGGGGCAAAGGGGATATGGCCTGAAGAACTGCCAAGCGTACTATGGGCATACAGGACAACAGCAAGGACCCCTACAGGAGAAACACCATTCCGGCAAACCTACGAAAGCGAGGCAGTCATCCCGGCCGAAGTAGGACTTACAAGCTACAGGGTGAACGCCCACGATGAAGGCAGGAACGATGAGGCCTTGCGCCTACAGCTCGACCTAATCGACGAAACCGGAGCAGTAGCAGAACAAAGACTCGCGTGGTACCAAGATCGCATGGCTAAACACTACAACTCCCGAGTCAAACACAGAGAATTCCAAGTCGGAGACCTTGTTTTAAGAAAGATCATGGGCGCCACCAAAGACCCCGCCTAAGAAAAGCTCGGCCTCAACTGGGAAGGACCTTACCGGATCACAGCATGGTGAAGAAAGGGCACCTACCATTTGGAAACACTGGAAGGGCAAAAACTGCATCATCCATGGAATGCCGAGCACCTACGAAAGTACTACCAGTAAGAAAGAATGGCAACCCCCTACTTGTAGTCTGCTTTAATGAATTTTGGGAACTCAAATGGCATGTTTCCCCCCTTCTTAAAAATTATGCAAGATTTAGAAGTTTATCCAAAGTCTCTCCTATACTTTGCTGAGTGTTAAATATAAAAACTTGTTAAGCATAAAAAGTTGACGGCCCAAAGCGACATTATCCTAAAAAGGATAAAAGGCAAAAAGCCTAAGTATGAAAGCCGACGGCATAAAAAGCTGACGGCCCAAAGCGACATTATCCTAAAAAGGGTAAAAGGTAAAAAAGCCTAAGAATGAAAAGCTGACGGCATAAAAAGCTGACGGCCCAAAGCGACATTATCCTAAAAAGGGTAAAAGGCAAAAAAGCCTAAGTATGAAAGCTGACGGCATAAAAAGCTAACGGGCCAAAGCGACATTATCCTAAAAAGGATAAAAGGCAAAAAAGCCTAAGAATGAAAAGCTGACGGCATAAAAAGCTGACGGCCCAAAGCGACATTATCCTAAAAAGGGTAAAAGGTAAAAAAGCCTAAGTATGAAAGCCGACGGCATAAAAAGCTAACGGGCCAAAGCGACATTATCCTAAAAAGGATAAAAGGCAAAAAAGCCTAAGTATGAAAGCCGACGGCATAAAAAGCTGACGGCTTAAAGCGACATTATCCTAAAAAGGGTAAAAGGCAAAAAAGCCTAAGTATAAAAACCGACGACATAAGAAGATGACGGCCCAAAGCCAACGGCACTATCCTAAAAAGGATAAGAGGCATAAAAAGCCCAAATATGAGAGCCGACTGTCTAAAAAGCTGATGGCTCAAAGCCAACGATACTGTCCTATGAGGATATGCAAGGCGTAAAAAAAAAAAAAAAAAAAAAAAAAAAAAAAAACCCAAGCATAAGAGCCGACGGTCTTATAAGCTGACGGCTCTATCCTAAATATACAAAAGGGCACAAAAGCCTGTTAAGTATAAAAGCTAACGGCTTACAAGCTGACGGCTCTACCCTAAATTTATAAAAAGGTACAAAAGCCTGTTAAACATGGAACCTGACGGCCTCGTTGGAAGTGACAAATATAAAAAGAATCATCCACAAAGCTCAAATAAAAATAAGCAATCCATACAAGGACGAGTTTGAAATAGGAAATACATTAAATTGCCTTTAAAGGCAACATTGTTCATGACGGTTCAAAAATTAATCTTTCTACAAAAAATTACAAGGCTACTCGACGGGAGAATCAATAACTTTTACTTCGTCATCTTTGTCTTGAGCATGATCCTGGACGACTATCTCTGCTTCGTCTTCTCGGCTCCCGACACCCTTAATATTTTGATCTTCATCAAAAAAACAATCAGTGCTACCTGAAGCCGTAGGGAGGACGGATGTCTGAGCTTGAGCCTCATCAATGCTCACATTGGAGAGATCCAGCTCAGGGTGAGAGGCCTTCACTTGACAGATGGCATCGTCAAAACCGTCTGCGAAGGTGCTGCCCAACTCCGTCAAGTAAACTTCAGAATCGCGATACTTTCTTATGGCGTCCTCCTTTGCCTGACGGAGTTGGTCCTTGACAGATAGAATCTCCTTCTCTTTGTCGCCAAGGACTTTTTGCAGCACCTCCGTCTGCTTCTCTAACTCACCCCTTTCTTGCTCAGACACAGACAGTTTCTTCTCAATAACTACCCTCTAGGCCTTGAACTGGGCTAGCTCGTCCTTCGTCTTAGTCGCTTTAGCCCGTACACGGTCCAGAGCCGTCTCATTGTGGACACAACGGTCCATAAGACCTTTCATCATAAGCACGGCCTAGAATAGGAAAATGTTAAGTCAACATAACGGTAAACAAATATATACAAAAAAAAATGATGATGACGGAAAGTTATTCACCTGGGCGAGGCTAAAAAGACCCGTCTCACCCATTGCCTCCGTCGCGTGGTTTCCAAGGTCTTCGTAATCATCTGCCATTATGATTGAAGACAGCTTCTCCAAAGCATACTTGGGATCCTCGCGCAGGAGGACGGGCGGCTTCTTAACGTGGGGGACCTGGCCAGCCGTCATCAGGCCCTTTCCCTTGCCATGCTTGACGGGAACCGTTTTCTTTGCCTCCGCCTCGAGGCCGACGACGGTCTCAGTCATGACCTTCGGCTTCTTGGCATGACGGTCCGTCTCTTGGCCGGTCTTCCTTTTGATGACGGGCGGCTTTGAGGGGTCCGTTCCACCTGTCTATCCATTCTTCTTCTTTGCAGCTGCTTGTTGTTTGATGATGGCTCTCATCTTTGCATCGTCCATTTCTGCAAAAGAAGACGGTATATAAGTTAATGACTTAAGAAAGTAACTAAGTGTAATACTCAAGTGAACGGACTCACGTGCTCGTACTTGGTTCTCGTATTTGATCGCCTCCTCAGACGGTTCAGGTCCGTCGCAGTGCCAATGGATGGTTTCAAGGTACGCCAACTTCGCCCAAGATTTCCAATTTAGACTTTTGTAAAATTTTCTCCAAAAAACTCCACTGCTCAAGTATGACTTGTGGACGGTCTTGAGTTGCAGAAAGAAGACGGTTAGAAATCAACTATGTTTAGAATTTAAATCAAAGAAGAGGACGGGTTCATACCAGACGGAGGTAATACACCCCATGTTGTGTCAACCGGCATGTACTCAATTTCACCAGGACGACACATCCACTCACTACCGTCCATAAAAAAGTACCTAGACTTCCAGTCCCTATTGGAATCTGAAGTATCACTCACCAGTCTTAATAATGGACTCATAGCTACAAAACTATACATCTCCTTTGATTTTGTTATTTCGACAGGACGGTAACAGTGGAAGAACTCTTCCACTGTTAGTCTTTTCTCTCCTTTGGACATTGTTCCGTACAGGACCTCTACCCCCAGGAAAACCCTCCAAGCGTTTGGGGAAACTTGGTTGACGGACAATCCTAGGTAATGGAGGAGTTGACGGTGTAGTTGACTCAAGGGAAACCTCAACCCAGCCTTGAGCATTTGCTCATAGATCCCGACACCCTTGACACCGTAGTAATAACACTTCTTTGATTTGTTGGGTAGACGAAGAGGTATGTTGACAGGTATTTGGTACTTGCTCTTAAGTGTTTTAAAGTGAGACTCTTTAATGGTGGACAAAAAATCATTTACCGTCCATAGTGAAATCATTATAAACTTCCTCATCCCATTAGAGTCTATGACGGATTGAATTTGTGGCTCGTTTTCCCCTAGACCGTCACTAAGGTTACTTTCTGTCCTATCACTACTTGAGGAAGAAGAGCTGGTAGATGAACTGTCTTCACTTGAAGTGTTAGGATCTCTTGGACCTGACGGGTGAACTTCGTCGTAGCCCGCTCCGTCGCGGACAAACGACTGGTTACTGGACACGCTAGACATCTGTCACCTACATGTGACGAAAAACCCTAAGTTTAACTAGTCTAAAGACATTTGACGGTGATAAAGATGAATGAATCAATAGTGAATACTTACCAGTTGCGTTTGTTGTTGGAGAACGTAATCAACGGATATGTGAACGTGACGGACGAACAAGTTGACGGATCAAACGTTTTTCAGCTAGGTGAACGGATGCGCTCTGATCGTTTGATTTCAGTGAAAAGTGAAAAATGTGGGAGAAAAAGGGAGGTTTATATACGAGGAGTAGCGCGAAAGGCGAAGGGACGCCTCGTTCTTGGCACTCGGTCATTAAGTTGACGACACGTGTCCTACATTAATTACTCAGCATTAATTACCGTATGACGGCATATCTAGTCAGGTCTCTCCCATTGTGAACTGGAACTGTCATCCCATTAGTTCGTCTCCTATGGGGTCACGGACTGATGGGCTGAGGGGGCTCCTTATAGGGATAAAACGCCTGCTAGACGCCGACAGCCTGCGCAAGCTGACGGGGCAACGTATGCCGACGGACGCGTCACCTTGACGAGACGAGGCTTAAACAAGCTGACGGGAGTAAGGAACGACGGGGTGAGGCCGGAGGCACCAAGGCGTATCTTGCCATGTACGCTTCCATGAGAAAATGAGTCTTACCACGTACGTTCACACTTGGACAGATATCTTGCGCAGCACGATTACTCCCAAAGGGATGTCTTGCCCAACACACTTATTGGCCAAGAGGTATCTTGCGCTCCACGCTAATCAAGGGTAATTCCGGTAAGGAGGTATCTTCCCAAGCACGCCTTAGCTAAGGCCCCATGCTACTATAAATACTTCCAAGCCCTTCCAAATCGAGGTACACATAATTCTACCCGACTCTGGCACTCTAGAGTTGTGAGCAATACTAACTTAACCATCGGAGGGTCGTTGGCCGGTACCACATCGGTACTCCCCCTTGAGGTTCTTTTCACCTGTGCAGGTTTGTCCGAAGTACGCGAAGACTCTGTAGCTTACTGAGTAGATTCTCGACACCATCATAAAAGATAACTTTTTTTTTAATATACAAGATAGAAATTATACTCTAGTCTAATTTAAGTGTATATGTGTGTGAAATTCCTTCCTGAAAACTTGAATTCCAGCCCTTACCCTTCCCATCACCATCCCGCACCAAAAGCTATATATCAAAAAGTATTGTATTTACTCTTTATTTTTTTGTTTTTTAAGGGATAATTAAACCAATCTTCCTCTCTAGGTCTAAGGAAACGACAATGACCTACATAATTTTGCAAAAATGACAGTCATCACCTTGAACTTTGTGATGAACATTAAAACTAATTTGATATTCTTACTTTCCCTTTATAAGTAACTCCAATGTTGTTGACTAAATTCATGCATGCCCTTCATTAAGTGATAATATTCTTATCTCTCCCTTGGCTTATTGATGAAAACTCTATTTTGTTATTGAGTTGCACAATTTACCCAAAAACTAAGTTAATTGAAGTGCTTAGTCAAGTATATCCAGGATAAAATGGTAATTTCATCATAGTTGTTGGGAGTATTACAAAATTACAAAACTCAAGGGGTGTATTGTCATTTTTGCATACTTTTGGAGGTCACCAACATGTACTTATATCTCGAAGGAGGATTTTTTTTTTTTTTTTTTTTTTTAAGATCATTCTTTTCTAGAAAGTTTGTTATTAAAGATTTTCTCTTGATACTAGAAAAGAAAAGAATAATTCTTTAAACCAATTTAGAGGAATCTCCTTGGCCTATTGTTAGATTTTATTTTATATACATATACTCCTTTCAATTTCATAGCATATGCAAAAGTTTAGGTTGAGAGCAAACCTCCCATTACATGAACCCTCTACTACAGCTTTGAATCCCTTGTACTTGATGGTGGCCATAGAAGGTAAAGGAGGGTGTGTGGATAGAAAAGACTACTCTCAAACTCTTTAACTCCAAAATAGTGAATAATAACTTTATGAGCCAATTTCCATTTAATTAGGGTAAGAATAAGAGCTTCCTCGTGTCTAAAAATTAGGGCTGTAAATGAACCAAGCCGTTCATAAATAACTCGAGCTCGGCTCAATGAAAAGCTCGTTCATTTTTGTTTGTTTATAAATAAGCCAAGCTTGAGCCTTAGTTTTAGACTTGTTTAGTAAAGAAGCCGAGCCCAAGCAAAACTATTTGGTCATGAACAAGCTCGTGAGCTATAAAGCTCGATACAAAACAAGTCAAGTATAAACTCATTTATAAGCTTAATATGTGCTTTCTAAATAAACTCATTACACATATCTTAATAGTAAAATGTCTCATATTAGACCAATATCCTTTACCTTTATTTTTCATTTCCCTCTAAACTGATCAAGCACCACTTTAGACTTTAGTTACCTTTCTAAAAAAATTTATAAGTGGGCCCCATATGGTCCTTCCTTATTCATTATCTATTGTAAAGTTATAAAACATGTTAATCATTTCTCATTCACAATAGTTACAAACAAGCCTTTTTCTAGTTCTTTAAATTCTAATATGGATGTAAAAATTATATTTTAAACAATTGATGAAGCTATAGACAATAAAGGATGAATGAATGAATTTAATTTTGTAAAGTTGTAATATGAACAATGGCTAATCATAGGTCGGACTAGAAGCATGATAAAATGAGTATGCTATTTTCTTATTTTTGTTTACTTGATTTTGGGAGATTTAAGCGTTAGATAATTTTGTTAGATCTCAAGCTCAAAATCTTGATCTGAGCTTGTGTTTGAGCTAGATATTAAGCTCAAGCTTGGCTTGACTAATGAACTAAGCCAAGCCAAGCTCAAGTTTTTTGGGTTTCCCACAAGCTCAAGCTCAAACAATATTTTAGGCTTGTCTCAAGCTCAAGCCAAGCTTGAGCTTTTTAATTTTACCGACGAGCCAAGCTTGAACATACACTACTCGACAAAGCTTGGCTCGTTTACAGCCCTACTAAAAATTGATCCATCACATTATAGGTCCATAATAAAATAACCACAAAAACCCACATTTACATCATCAATGACTATAGTCTACAAATATGAAAAGAAGCATAATAGCCAAATCGTTTTTTTTTTTTTTTTTTCCTTCTTTCTCCATACTTTATCTGAAACATTCCTGCAGGGGGAGGGGAACTATCCTTATCCACTTCATTTTATACGATTCCCAGATAATTACTTCATGTCCTTTATATTCTTTTTCTTTTTTATATGAACTCCACTTGATTTGGTTGGAGTACAATGGATTGCACTAACTATTATTTTGTGTGGGTTGAACTACTTTTATAAAATGTTTCAAATTATCATATGGGGAGAGAAAACAAGAATTAACTTAACACAAAACATATAAAAGTATTACTTAACTCAAAAACTTAAGTTTATGGATTTGGACAAAGTTATAGTATATTATCTACTCAATTTGAGGTTATTATCCAATGTGGAACTCAAACTCAAAAAGTCGAACCACTCACATGTGAATATAGAATATTCCACCTTTAAAAAACAACTCTACCTAGAAGCTGAGTATGGTTTTGGCCTCAAATTTTATCAAAGATAAATTAAAGAAGCACTAACTAAAGCAGTGCAATTATATCCTTGCAAGTGTGTAAAGAAGCCAGGCCAAGCAGTAGCTTTCAAGCTTGACTAATGACTAGGTCATGTTTGATAAATTCAAGCACAGGTTCAGCTCGAACTAATTCCAACCGATTTTCAAGCTTGTTAACAACTCACACTCGGGCTTAGCCAAGTTAACCTGGTGCTGTTCATGTCATGATTATAGCTTAGAGGCTTTTCAATGTTAGTCCAAACCCCTCCCCCCTAAAAATAAATTTTTTTACTAAGATTGATGAATTGTCAATGAGATCTAGCTTAAGTAGCACCTCCTTCTCTTGTAGGTTCTAGATGGAAGGTTTGGCCTTGGCTTTGAGACCCATTGTGTGCATGTATATTACCTATCAAAAGATTGATAAATGTTAAGTGTATTGATTCTCTTAATTAGTTAAAATTGCAATAAGTATTGACATGCACCAAATCTAAAGGGCTACAACTCATTTAAGCCAAAATTTATGCATCACAGTCGTGGTCTTGAATCTTGAGATCAAATACTAGGTAAAAGGTGAGTACTGATTCACTACTGAATAAAGAGGGAAGGGAGATAAAGAGCGGGGAGGGCCACTCTATAACTTAATGGCTCTCAATAAACACAGGTATGAAGCCTTCAAACAAACAAGAGAACGGAAAATAGTCTAATTTTCTTTCTCGCAATATCTGAAAGTATTTGGTACATTACATTCTCATCATTCATCAACATTTGTTTCTGGTCATGAACGGCTCATGTTTAAGGGTCATGGTCACAGGTCACATCACCAGTCACCATCACTTTGATCAATGCTTTCTCAGCATTTTCTACGTGTGGCTGGCTACATCCACCATCTTATGTATATAGTTGGTCAAGTTCTACCTAATTGACTAGCCATTATGGAACATCCAGGAAGGATCCAATGAATAAGAAATCAATAATTTTCTGGTTTGAGGATCAGTGCTGAAACACGATTGAAAAACAGAACAAATTAACAGATTGAGATCAGGTGCAATACCTAGGGCATTGCACCTGACGCAATTGATATAAATGGTGGAGATTTGAAGTTGCAAAAAGCAATTCTAAATCTCAACCATTAAAGCTCTGTTTGGGTTGCGGCACGTTTTGGGCGTTGTGACCTTTTTTTTTTTCTTTTTTTTTTGTAAGTCAGCGTGTTGTGCATTGTTCAGTAGCCATGGACAGTAATTTTAAGCTAATAAACTGTAACAAACAGCAAAAAAATATTTTTTATTTTTTTCAGTTTTCAGTTTTTAACAAAATAAGCAGTATTCAAATGCATACTTAATATAAAAAATAAGTAAAAGTAAAATAGTATATAAAAATAAAAAAGTTGTGAGAAGATTGGGGTGAATTGCTTGCACCGGATATCAATCCCAAACAAATTAACTGTGCGCGCGCCCACTCTGACACAAATAGATCGGTCAACTTAAGAGAAAGATAAAGAGACACAAGACTAAAGAATAAGGCTTTTTATGCATTCTATAAGCAAATTTGTAATTTCATTACAAAAATGAATAAGCAGGGCAACCAATTAGGTTAAAAACCCATCTGATCTTCAGTTCCCTGCAAGCAGTGTGAGGATCTCGTCTAAAGGCCAAATTGTCATAAAGCAAAGGGCTTCAACGATACATTATTTGGGACAGCAAATTGATTCTACTAGCTCTGCACACCTCTCATACCCAAGATTTGGAATAGGTTTCTTTTTGCTGAAAATTTTTTGTTCTCAGATCACTCCTTCCCACAGCACCTTCATAAAAATAAAAATAAAAATAAAAAACGTGAAGGAACAAGCCGATCAATCATTAAATGAATGCATGTTGTAGACACGCAGCCCATTCTGGGCACTACATTAATAGGAGGCACAAAATAAGTCTAAGCTACAAAATTATTTCTTTTCTTTCAACGAAAACTTGAACATATGCCCTTTAAAACAGAATTTGGCTGCCATTACTTCAATCACTGAGTTTAAGAGGAACTCGAGCTGAAAATGAGTATACTGACAGGAAATAACAAAACGTACTAAGCTTATGGGAGAATTGAATTGTTCCTCCTTCACCTTCCATAAGGAGAGGTTTGAGGTCCGACCCATCGTAGAAAAAAAGGTTTTTAACGTTATGGGAGGTCTACCTCTAGTTGTGTAACTTAATACGGCAATTTGAGTAAAGAAAAGTGATTGACCTCGAAACATTATCTGTTTAGTGCAAACCCTGATCCTTGATAGCCAAAAGTTTTTCTCAGCTGATTAAATAGCTTGTGATAACCTATGAACAGCACACTCAGCTATAGAAAGCCAAGAATTCCAAAGTATGAAGTGCTTATCAACCTCAAAACACTATCTGTTAAATGAACCCTTATCCTTGATAGTCACAAGTTTTTCTCAGCTGATTAACTAGCTTGTGACAACTTATGAACAGCACACTCAGCTATAGAAAGCCATGAATTCCAAAGTATTAAGTGTTTATCAAGTCAAATTACTTGGTTTCTATTTATTACAGAAGAATTACAAGCATGAAAAGAGTTGCAATTCACAAAATTTACATATAATTAAAGTGTAAAAAAATTTGAAGGAATTATATGCATTATTTTTCATGAGAGAATCAGGTGAACTGTGAAAGGAAAAACCTATGTGATAGTCTATCCCGTATACCAGTAAAATATACTGTGCTTCAAGCCAAATTATATAAGAGTAGAAAAGATTATTAAAAAGTTCAAGCACATAAAATGTAACATTTGTCTTATAAATAAAAAAACAAAAGTGTACCTTTTGTATCTCTTCTTGGAACCACAAGGGCATAGCGCATTTCTACTGATTTGCCCACTCTTGGCCAAATTAGACCTGGCAATATCCAATGGTGTTGAACCCATCAGTTTTTGCACCTACAGAGCATAACATACAAATAGTCGTTAAGTGTATTTTCAATTTGCATTTCAAAGGAAAGATCAAGAAAATTGAACCAGCCCCTCAACCAGCAAACAGAAAGGAATTAACATGCATGTATTCTACATTCTACACAACAAAGTGGTGTATAGATATGCATGCCTACAGTCTTACCTGCCTACATAGTCTAGACCCTAGAGTGAAGAAAGAATTAGACAATTGTACAAGTGACTTTAGGTAAATCTGGTAATCGATGCATGTATTTGTAGCATATACATACAGAGATCAGTGAAAAACCAGGATCAAGGGAGACCTTTTGCAAGGTGATACAATCCAACATTAGAACCCAGAGTTCCAAACAATGTGACTCTATACTGGTTCTGCATGGACTTGGGGCAGTAAATGGCACAGAGGTGTGTGATCAAAAAGGATATAGGCCCTACCAAGAGAGACAGAGACAGAGAGGAGAAGCCTACATAAAGGGTTTGCCATAATTTATCCCATCAAGGATTAAATAGACTTACACCCGCACCCCCATCTTTTTCCTCATTTTTGTATAAAATCCTTCATACAGCCAACATATAAAAATGCACTCAATTTAATAGAATCAATCATAGTGTTGCAACCCATGTATACATCCCATATTCTTGGGTACACTTTTTCCATTCTCAATCAACAAGATCCTTACTTTAGAAATAAAAAAATAGAGGCAAACATACTACTCCACTAATCTGGGACTACTATTTTCTCCACTGGTGCAAGAAAAACCTATGCCTTGTCAAGGAAGTGGGTAATTAACCAGAAAACAGTAAGTGCTATACATCCCTCGAAAGACTAGAATACAATAACACACTTATGTACTGGCATGCAAATGCTTAAAAGTGTACTATTCAAGTTTACCCGATCTAAAACAAGCTTAAAACAGAATTAGGCATCACAATTAGTAATTTTACAAATAGTAGACAGGTAATGAGGTTTCTATCATTCATATGCATGAAATCTTCACAAATCCACAAAACTAGAACACTTTGGCAGAAGAAAATAAAACAAGCCAAGAGAAATTTACCTCAGCAATGTTCTTCGGCATTGGTTTCCCTTCTTCTTTTAACTTCTCTAGCTTCTTTTGTGCCTCTTTGGCCCATGTAAACTTTGCAAGTGCATTCTCTACATCTGCCACCGTGCAATTACAATGCTTTGCTGCTTCTTGTTTTTGACCGCTTTGAATATTCTACACATCAAGAGACCTAAAACCAAAATGAGGAGATTTGCCCCAAAAAATCACCAAAGAAATAAAGAACCATTATAGGACTTTCCTAGATGGAAATACTTCAGCAGTATTCTTCAAATAATGTAGTTTTTTTTCAGCTCTATAAGTCATAGTTTAATTAGTCAAAGGTCCCACGGTGGAAATATTGGCAGTAGAGAATCATTCAGCATTATTATTGAGAGGACCATGTGATGAAATTCATGGACTATATTCAAGTGTTGTTGGCATACTAAATACTAAGCTCTGCGAAGGAAAAGCACATGTTCTATTTTAAGATAAAGAGAAAGGATCTCCATAACCGTCCAGAAAAAAATCAAGAACCTCCCTAATATTTAGAATTTAAAATACCAAGGAATCCATAAGAACAAGACACGCTTGAGTCTATTTTGTTAACACAAGAAATCCAAGATAAATCAATGATTTTCAGAACTACACCCATTTGAGTTTTCTTTTTCACGATGAAGTTCAAACATCTTGCACTAATACACCTATTAATATCTATTGTATTGTAGTATCTTTTTCTTCCTTGTGCCCATGGCCACACCTTGTACAATGAAAAGAAAATTTAGCTTACACCTACTTCAAAACTATTGTGGTAATATCATTCCTATGTTTCTGTAAGCACAAAATATGCATTTTAAAAAAATGAATCAAAGGGTGTGAAAGAACTATATTGGATCTGAAGTTGACACTCCACAGATTCTTGTTTGAATGGAAGATTGTTTCAAGCTTGTTTTCTTTTCCTAAACTTTTAGATTTGGTTGATCATTGCAATTTTAGAATTTAATCGTGGGTGTACCTGTTGAATACTTCCTGTGTACTTGGACTATGCCATTCTTTTGATTGAATAAACAATCTTTTTTATGTATAAAATTTATATAAAATAAAATAAAAAGAATCAAATGGAAAAACCAACATCTCCAGTAGCATCAAAGCCGCCAAGATATCGAAGTATAGCTTCCTGTTTCTCAAAAGCATCAGCAAATGTCGCTTCACTGCTTCGTCCCACTATATACTGCTTGAATGTCCCCATCCTTCTCGCATTCTTCAACACATCCGCAAACCCTGCAATCAAACAAACAATAACATTAACTCAGGACAACATTAACAACAACAACTTATAACCAATGAACGTAATGTACAAACAACTTAGTACTACTGAACATATGTACAGAGTACTACCAACAAAAAAAAACAACAACAACTTAGTACTACTGATCGTAATGTACAGTAATTCTACAAATTAATAAATAAATAAATAAAAACCAAAAGGGTTTGACTGTTTAAGACAAAAAGGTTCAAAATTTAAAGAAAACAACTAGTACAGCAACAAATTTGACACCCAAAAATACAAAAACTACAACTAAACTATAACCAATTGTTACTAATGGATTGAAAAAAATGGCAAAGATGCAAAATTTGAAAGAAATAAAGCCCAAAATGCCCATATTGCACCAAAAGAGCAAAAGGGTATGATCAAAAATCAACAAAAAAGTGAAGCATAGAAAGAAGAGAAATTTTAGCTAAGTAAAAGAGTAAAACAGCATTAGAGTGACAGGGCAGTGAGGTGGGAGACTCACGGAGGAGAGTAAATGCTTCGGAGCTGATTTGGGGTCCTCCTTCTGGACCTGTAGTGGTCTTCTGCTTCTGCCCAGTGAAGACCCCTTTGACCTTGTCCACCCATGAGTTGTGGAGCTGTGACGTGGAGGAGATCGAGCGGTGCTGTGACGGAGTTAGGTGACGGTAATTTAGGGTGGAAGAAGAGGAAGTGAAGAATGAGAAGGTGGTGGGGAATTTGTTGGTTAGGATTCGTGAAGAAGGCATTTTCTTCTTTGGGTTTTGGTATTTGCCTTTGGCTCTCAAATATTATTGGGTTAGGGTTTAAACTTATCAAGGGTTTTAGTATGGATTTTTAATTGATCTCTGAGAGAGAGAGAGAGAGAGTGTGTGTGTGTGTGCTCATTAATTTGAGACGTGACATAAATACAAAAGTTTTCTCTTTAATTTACTGTATTATTAATTTATGGCATAAATTCAAATATTTTATTTTCCGTCGTATTATCAATCTATAGGATTTTTGACAGATTATGATATTGTTTATTTATATAAATAAAATAAGTAAAAATGTGTAAAATCTTTAATAAAAAATTTTAAAGCAAAATAACATGTGAATTGGAGTGAAATAATATTCATATGTAATAGATAGCCAAGGTGACCATAAAAATAAAATACATGATGTCATTTTGTTTAAACAATACATGGTCATGACATCATGTAAAATGGATTTATGATTTAAATTGAAACGGTTTTTAGAGTATACGGTTTAATTTGAAAATTATGAAAATGAGGTTTATTTGAAATTGTTCATAAATTATAGAGTTTAAAATTTTTTTTTCTCTCTCTTTCAATTTAAACCAGATGGAAAAGATCAATAATCGAGCCAGAGTCAAGACATATACCATTTGGATCCAAATGTATTTGAAGAGAAATATAAATAAAGTTTGAAAATGTAATTTTATTTTTTCTATTGATAAATAAGTTACGATAATCAACCAATGGGTTTAAATTTTATTAATACGTGGATTTAAAATAATATTTTACAAATAAATAATCATTTCCAATCTATAGCATCACAAAGTCCTTTGTTGGAGCAAATATTTGAGCTCAACTATATGTATTGTTAAAATTCATATAAGCAATTTAGTTTGAAAAAAAACTTAAAGGTCTTCAGATTCTCAGAAGGCCCCTGCTTTAGCTAATAAGATTCTATGATATTTTGGACAAGTACAAGCTTCTGCGAGCAAATTTGAAGCTTTAAGTACACAAGGTTCCTCCACCCAACTTCATTTACGTTCTTCTTCTTCTTCTTTTTAAGTGACACTCAACTCCCTAATTACTAATAGCCTTCTGAAGATTTTGAAACAAAATATTTAGAGTACTTTGTAACCCTGCCTTACCTCTGTCTTTTTACATTGAACCATCTGATTGCCCTTGTTTTTAGATAATATTATACACAACCATGAAACTAAAGAAGAAGAACTAGAAGGAAAAGAATAAGTTAACACATCTCTAGTAGCCATTACATAACATGACAATCCCGTATACCTACAATGTTACAATGAACCCTTTGCTGCTCAAAAATACAAAACAGGTTCAATTTTGCACTTAAGCTAATGATCCATTCAAATGGAGACCATCTCTTCCACACAAATTTATCAACAGGAGGTTGAAGACTCGATATCTCTGGTTGCAGTAATTTGTGATCATTGAAGGCTCTGACACCTGCTTCCAAATCATGAACTAAATCACAGAAAGAATCAGATCCAAAAAGTACTATGCCTTTGACCGCCTAAACCCAAACCAGATCTCATAGTGATTGAAAAGCAAGCTGTCATGTGTATGCTTTCCAATATACTCAAGTCCCAAACTCGTGAGCCGCTTTGTACACTCCTCTCCTCCCATCCGGGAACAGAACTTTATGTTATGTGACACAAATATTCGCCCATCATAAGGTTTCAATTTACTTGCTAACCTCTCCAATCCGACCCACACAAGCTTGTCAGGCATATGAAGAAAGACAGCACTAGCATAGATCAAATCATACACAACTCCTGAACCAAACATGGTGAAATCCATGTCCTCACCTTTCACAATCAAAGGGCGCTTGTATAGGAGCCCTTGGGAAGGAAGCTCATATCGAAATGCAGCCATCAGAGAGAGCTCATCTCTTTCAAGACAATGGAAGTGCTCAGGATTGAGATAGCGAATGAAATGCAAGCCAACTCGGAGGGTGCCGCAGCCAATCTCAAGGACACGTGAGTCAGGCGTGAGGTGGCTGGATTCAGCAAGGAACTCAAACACATCTCGCCCACCTGCCCAGGGCTCTCCATAGTTGCTGTGATGCTCCTCAACAAGAAGCTCACCAGGACATGGGAAGGCTGTGTGGTTTTTTGCCTCAGGTTCTTCATAATGTGATATGCCTTTGAATCTGGGAAGGAGAATTTGTTCATAATCTTGACAAAGACATTCATAAAAATACATAAAAACTGAAATGCAGAAACTCAACTATGTATATCAAAAAGATAAATCTACACATACTACATATAGCCTTCAAATAACAGCATAACTTATAATGTTGCAAGAAGTGTCAAATAAATGCATGAGACAGAACCAGCATTAAATTGAATGATAAAGTGTCCCAAAATATGTCTAATAAAACTAAATAAAAAGGAAGCAAAAGCTTCTAATCATATGCTTCCAATTGTGTTTTTTTTCCTGCGGTCCTACTGATCATAGTTTCTGAACTATAGTCTACCTATAATTTTTGCACTTCTCGAAAGCAAATGATTCATTGGCCTACTTGACACTAACACCCATCCAATCCCACCCCCACCTAACCTGAGTCAAGGGGCAGAAGCATTTTCCAAGCTGCAGAACAGCATAAAAACAAAGCATGTAAGTTAGACTAACCCAATAAAAGGAGAAACATTTAACAGATTCCATGGAAACTTCCATCACGATTCTGAAACCAGTATCAATGAATGGCAGATACAATGTCTACAGGTTCTAATCCCCTGTATCCGTGTATTCCAAACAAAAAAATGTGTGTGAACTCAAAGAGCTGATTAAACAAAAGCAAAGCATAGTTCTAGAACATTAAGACATTGAATACACCAAAGCTTAATTATAACTTCCAATAAACACATTGAACAATGCAGAATGTTCCAGAAAAGTTTCCCCAAATATTCTTGCATTTTCTCTCAGCTTCCTACTCTCCCCCACTCCCCCTTTTCCCCTCTTTGCTATTAAAATCAGTCATTCACAACCGTTTCTTATTGACCATTTCCCCACCCCTTTTTTCCTCGTGTGCATTCTTCCTCCCACAAGCCACCACCATCTAAATCTTTCACCCCAAACCCCCAAATCACACGGTTCCAAAACCAACTCCCCCACTGCCCACCACATTAACCAAAACACCACAAACAAACCAACTCAGTTCCGCTCACTCTAATCTCATTCATTCCATACACGCATAGAGAAAGACCACACTTCGGCAAAGACTAACCCCAATTCTAAAACAAACACATGATGCACACACACAGAATATAAACACACAACTCTCAAATCCTAATTAAGAGAGCAATACATAAATAAACAAATAGACACCTAAACACATAGATAAACAAAAATATGCCACATACCCATATCACAACTACACACAAATTTTAAAACTTTACATTTGAATTCACACTTACAAGTTAAAACAACGCGCACCCATTTCAACATATTCATAAATACAAACATAAAACAGACATACATACATATAGAAACAAATTCATAAAGTACAAAGATAGAGAGAATGTACAAACTGTTCGAGATCTTGGAGCTGCTGGGCTCTGGTGCGGGGGTTAATTCCTTTGCGGAGCACATTATCCTGCATATGAAGGCCGTTCAATCGGATCTGATCCTTCACCCACTCGACATCCTCTTTGGTCGTGGACACGGCGACACGGCCAGCACCACCGGCAGCGTCGTCATCAGCGAGGGACACGGGGACACGGGGTTCGGCGGTGGAACCGGACACGGGAGAAGTGTTGATATTGATATTAGAGGGACAAGAGCATGAGGAAAGAGAAGACAAAAGGAAGACCAAGAAAATAGCGGCAACCGAGGCTGCAAGTACGAGAACTGGTACTGTTATCACTATGCCCTTCGGTGTCGTCGATGATGTGAGAGCCATGCCCCTCTCTCTCTCTCTCTCTGAACTGTGATTTGAGCACAAAGGCCTGTTTGGTACTTCGTTTTGTTAGATTCAGTTTTAATGTTTCTCATAGTTTAATTTAAGAATAATTGTTTTTTAAGATAATAAGGCAGTTGGTACGATGGTTTAAACGACCGTTCTCAATATTTAAACATTATCATATTTATTTTTATAATACTTTTTAGTTAACGTATATTTTTATAATACTTAAATAATGTTACTAAAAAGAATAATTAGTACTTATTTACTATTATTTTGAAAAATGATAAAATTAGAAGAAGAAAAAAATTTGTTTGCCCCTATCTGTCCCACGTAACATTTTGTTAGCAGCTAGCATTTTAATAAAATAAAGTCAATGTTAGTATTTAATTTTCATAAAACATCCAAATAGGAAATATTCATACTACTTTATGAAATTTTATTTATTGATGGGAAGGAATAGTGGAAAACAAGTATAACACAACTAGTCAATTATCAAATAGGAAAAATCATTCAATAATAATACTTTGATAATAATATATTCATTGATCTTACTCTCTTTTTTTTTTTTAATAGAAGACATTGATCTTACATGAAAATAAAGTTCGTCATAGAGTTAATTAATAAAAATTAGGAGAAAAAAAATATTACTTAAAAGTGATGAATAATTTATATGACTGAATTTTTTTTTACCTTTTTCACTTTTTAAAAAAATATTAGGAATATCATATTTATATCATGAATGAGTAGGTTATAATTACAATTACATAAATAAAAAATTAAGATTACAATAATGTTTTACTTTAAAAAAAATAAAAATAGAACTATGAAAAGATAGCTTGTGTATAACTCAACCAATGTACCAAACAGTATCATATGATGCTTTCTTTCTTTCTGTTTTTTTTTTTTTTTTTTTTTTTTGGGTACATCGCGAGACACCGACATAGATTTTTTAAAAAAAATTTGGATAGGATCATAGGAGACAGAGATATTTTTTATCCAGCTTGAATGGGTGGAACGACAACGTTTCCGAGGATAACATTATTAATTGTATAATTTCTTTTTATAATACTGTTCTTTTCTTTGGTGATGTGTTGTTTGACTCGTTTCTGTTGCTAGACGGATGTCGCGGACGCTGTCGTTTTGAGCATCCGAGGTGGGATGCACGTGGTGGGACTTGGGAATGGTTGGGAGTGTGAGTGCCTTTTGTTTGTTTACCTTGGGATCTAGTTCTTTTTTATTGTATTTTATTTCAAAAAACAAAATCTTGCTAACTGATCTGATTTGAAGTTGTCATTTTCAACTTATTACTTAGAAATTTTATAAAACTCATTAAAAAAAGTTATGTAAGTAAAATTACACATAGATAGTCTATTCAATCATCACATTATAAATTAGAATAATTTAACTCCAAATCAATTTGATACTAAACTTTTTTATTATATTAATAGATTTAGATGCTTTTTTTTATATATATAAAAATTTAGGTAGTATAACTTTTTCTTTTTTATATAATTCAATAGTTACAATAAGAAGGTTAATTTAATTTAAATTCTAAATGTCTCAATTGGAAATACTCAAATGTGCCAACCAATTGAGATACAAAACTCTTAACTAGATACATTTTTAGCTTAAACCCAATATATGAGTGCGGGGTTCAAAAACACAATAACAGACAAGCTAGCCTTGTGATTAAGATCAACACAACTAATTTCTAATATATGAGATGTAGAAATCCACAATAGGAAGATTTAAAAGAAGGTTGGAGACAAATATCATCAAATCAAAGGTTTTATATGCAAAAAAAAAAAAAAAAAAAACATATTCCCGAGGTATAGATAGGGGTTCTAAAGGATGAATACAAGTAACAACTCTTCTCAATTTCTCTCTCTTGTTCTTCCTTTGGTTTTTTCTGGATCCCCCTTTGTTGTTCTCATCTTCCTTTTATAACCATCTTTCATCATCTTCTAGATGTCCTGCTCTTAGCCGAATTTAGAGGGATACTTGTCCCATCAGCACATTCTCCTACCATTTTTTATTATGAAAATAGACTTTTAGGCGTATTTATACTATTCAGGCCTATCACTTAACATTTAATGTAGCTGACATTGGGTAGGGAGAGCTCATTAATGCAAAAGTGACTGTTACATTAGTTTTTGCGTGTTCCTCGGGGAAGATATTGGGTAGGGAGAGCTCATTAATGCAAAAGTGACTGTTATATTAGTTTTTGCGTGTTCCTCGGGGAAGATAGGAGGAGTGTCCTCGATTAAGCACCTAACCGCTTCTTGGTTGAGTTATTATTCCTTGAGAAGATTAATTCCTCGGACTACCTCGATAACGAGCTCAAATGGTCTCTTCTCAACGGGGGGCTCATTGGTTAGTTACTAGTCTTTGGGCCGGGCCCATTCCAAAGATGGAGCTTCTCAAGATTTTCTCTGCGGGTGCAAGGTCCTTAGGGCAGATTAGGTCCACCCTCCACAATTAGATTTCTCAATAAAATTCAAATGATTTTTGTATTGAATAATAAAACACAAACCTATTATGCATTCAAGAACAAAATATTCAATACAAATATGTGTACTCCGAAAGTTACAAAAACCAGTTTGATTTTTTATTTTTTTCTCCTTTAGTAAAAATTTGTAGGGTTTGGGTAATTGACCAAAAAAGTTGGTATGATCTCCCAAAAAAAGTCTTATTAGTTATATAACATAGCATTGTAATTTAATTCTTTTATCCATGGCATGACGCCATGTTACTGCTTTAAGTTCGTCACTCCATTGACACAATGGACATTTATAAGGACTTAAGAAAGTGGACTAACTTTTGCTCCCAAAGAAAAAAAAAAAAAAAGTGGACTAATTTTATGTTTATACATCAAAGAACCAAGAATAAGAAAGTGGGGTAGAAATTAGCTGGGCTTAAATGACCAAATTCACTGGCCCAAAGAATAGGTTTAGATTTGTTTAGCCCAGGCTTTTCTTATAAATGGGCTACAAGTATGGGACCAAAAAGTGCTCCAACCCCAAGGATTCAACAACCAAGATCCGAGAAAATTAAAAAGAGGGGGGAAAGAAGTGAGTGGTGACACTGAAAAGTTTCTAGATAACTATTAGGTCCATATTTATAGGTTGGCTAATCACAAACCAATGTAATGTTTAGAACTAAGTTTGTCTAGTTATTTGGTAACGGGCTATACAATTGATCAAGACAAATCAAGCTAAAAACAATAGAAGACTCAAAAATGTAGAAATTAGACAGTTGTTGTGTTATATTTCAACTGCAGTTTATAGGTTGAAGACTCAAGAATGTAGACACTGGACAGCTGTTGTGCTGTATTTCAACTACGATAGGTTAAGAGTCATTTGACTCAACCAGTCGAACTATATGTCTCGACCAATCAAGACTAGGGTAGATTGGGTATTCAACAGTTTTTTTTTTCAACTATTGGACGTAGGGTTTTGTAATACACTATATATACAAACCCTAGATCATATTTTACATATACAAGAGAGTAGTGTTTTGTACACAAATTTAGAATTTTCCAACCTTTCTTTAAGCATCAATCGAAGATCTGCGTGCATACAAAAGATGTTACTGGACAAATCTTTGAGATTAGATCTTAGAGTCACGATCTAAGAGTTTGTGTACAACAAATTAGTATAGAACAGTCTATGAATCTTGGAACTACTTGTAGTCATGTCAGTAAGTACTACATGAGGAAAACTTCTATCCTATTTTAGTGGATTTGTTGTCTTGAGGTTTGACAATTTGATCCCTTTAGGTTTATATTGTGAAATAGTTTGTTTCATCAGTTTTCCTAGGTCATCAATTTGGTGTCTTATGTGATTCCTATTTGTGTAATGTTTTTCAATCTAGATCTAAAACATAATTAATCTAATTAATTACTTGGCTAAGAATTGGTTAATATTGTAACTACTAGAGCCAAAACCCTAACAATAACAAACAAGAAAAAGAAATTATACATATAAGTTAAAGAATAAAGTAATAAACAAAGACAGATATCAAATAGTTATTAATTTTAAGGTCATGTTAACGGGTGCCCTTAAATTAATTATTAATAAACTATTTTAAGAAAGCTTTAATACAACTTTTATAAGAAATATAAAAAAAGCTATAAAAAAAAGTCAATACTTTTTACTTTTTCAAATAAAGTTTTTAAAAATAGTTTTTAAATAAATACTCTTAGAGTGTCTGTAAACTTTTCCCTTAATTTTATTCATATAACTAATCACATCAATGGATTCCAATTAACTCATTTGATAAAGTCAATAAGGGATACAAGTTTCAGTCACGCGTTCACCAAAACCAACTGGTTTTTTTGACGCAATTATCATGGAATCTTTAAGTCCAAAGCATCTATCAAAAACCACATCATCTAGCTTGGTCAAAATACGAATAAGAAGACCACATCATAACTAGCCTGCTAGAGGAGCAAGCATGCCGTGAAGCTCAACAAAGCATCACGAAAGAGGTTTATAGGAAGTTAAAGAATCCATAAGCCAGGGAGTAATCAAACATGAAAGAGAGACGCAAAGAGCCAAAGTTTGATACTGGACAAGAGAGAAAAGACAAGTTAATTAAAGGTAGTTTGACAAAGTGAATACAAAGATATGTGCTTTTAGGACTTTTAGATGAGTAATTAAATGTGTCAAAAGTCAGTTCCATACAATTATGTTAACAAACTTCAGACAAAGTTTACTTGCCCTATAAGGGCTACAAAATCATGTTAACAAATAATTAACAGGACTCAACCAGATTACAAGGATCACAAAAACAAGTAACTTTAGAGATCCAAAGGCAGTAAGCCCCAGCAAACCAACCTATTGCCATATGTAACACACATCACCACCCACTATAAACTTTCCCAGATAAAAGAATGTGAACCAAAAACAATACACACATGCACACATTATACAATTATAAGTTATAGCATTAGAAGATCAGTAAACACTCATTTTTCATGCTTAGATTAGATCAGACATCCTTCTTCTATGACGACAAATTGTAACTCTCAAATTTGGATCTGATGAAGTGACAATCTTGTTTCTTGGCAAGGAGTCCACCTTCAAATCTGAGCCATTGCATTTGGGACTGTCTCCAGGAAGAGTTTTTGTCTCAGCATATCGAGATTTTCTACTTGAGCTTTGTAAAATTGCCCTGAAACGAGGTTCTGAATAACTAAGTGATTGGGAAGGTGAAAACTGGTTTGAACTTCTTGTCACTGATCTAAAACTTCTTGCTCTTCCAACAATCTCTTTTTCTACAGCACTGTGCCTTTCACGACTGGCCACAGTGGAAGTCATGAAACGAGGCTGAGACTTGGAACGATTTCGTTTAATATTTTTCTTGGTTGTTTGAGGTATTCCAATAGCTTCTTTCAAATCTACTTTGGGGCTTATGGGGATCTTGGCTTCTTCTTCAAGAAGACCATAAGTAGTTGAGAATAGCCCTTTGTTTTCACTCAACAGAATTTCAGCATTGTGTATTTGATTCCTAACTTTCTGGCATTCTTCTTCAGCTTCTCTTATGTCTTCTTCAAGCAACATGATCTTTTTTTCTCTTTGCCTTTTCAATTCCTATATAAGCATAGATACAAAAATTGCGCATGAAAATGTGTTAACAAAGAAACCAACAGTTTCTAAGAATTTGAGAAGCATACCTCTGGAAGTTCTCTATTGGACTCTATTCCTCTTGCTCTCTTAGCAAAGCTCAAAGAGCAGATGGTCTCTGCAACATCAGTTTCACACGGACTTACATGCACAAGCATTAAAACTTTCGAGTGATCACCTGTAGCAATTGATTGTAAAACATTTTTTCAATCAGGATGTTGTAACTTCACATAAAAATAAATTTTTGTTTAAAATTTTTTTTGATATTATCACAAATGCATAGTTTATAGTGGATTCATCAACCTAGAAAGCAACTAGATTTGATCAATCATAATTTTAGGATCTCAATTAAGCTAAAGAACAATCTCATTCAGAAATGGTATCAAAACTAGTGCATTGTTTCAAATGTTATGAAGATGGTAAATAGAAGAAAGCAGTATATTACCTAAGGAATCCTTGAGAAGTTGAGTTAGCTTGCTATTTCTGCAACCAAAGAAACAGATAATAAAACTGAGCCAGGTTACAGTATAAGTGGTAGGGAAAAGGAACCCCTTTAAGGGCTTATCTGCCAGCAGTTAGAAACTTAAAGCCCATGTCTAGCAATTTCAAACTTAGGGACCGCTGCTAGCTTATCTAACAAGAATGAGTAGATAACTAAAGCTGAGAATCAAACAGGACTTGCCTGTAAGGAACATGTGCCTTCCTCTTCCTCAAAGCTGCAATAACATCACCTAAAGCTGAAAGAGAGAGATTTATGGCTCTTCCTTCATCAAGCGTTAGTCCAGTGGCTCCTGTTTTCAATAAGCGCTCGCTTCCTCCTAGATCAACCATCCACAGTTTGCTTACTGGTGCTTTAGCTTCCAAAGCATCCCCACGTCGATAAATGGTGATCCTCGTTAAGCTAGATATATAAAGCTAAGCAGATAACGTAATTATCAAACCAAATTAATCCATCAAACTATCTAAAAAATATAACTAGATCCAAAACCCACCAGTGTGACCTGCTAGATGCCTCGTTCACATTAGTCCAAGCAGTGGATCTAACACGTCTCCCCTTAGTATACCACCATCTGGCCTTTGCAATATCTGGAATTGGAACATCTGTGAGACCCTCAATTGCCACCGATCCCTTTGAATCTGTTTGAATGTTGAGGTTGCTGTAGTAGAGTTAGTCAAAATCATAACAAGCAAATTTCTGCTTGATAAATATATATTGTGCATTGGGTTGAATATAATACCATCTTGTAAGAGCTTCATATGCTCTATAGAGTGGTTTTGGAGCCAGCAGATCTCGAACATGACCCATGTAAACCTCCAACATGCTCATCGAAAATGATAAAGAATACGAGTTATCAAATGAGGCTTGATGGAAGAGCTCATTCAGAGCTCGAGGAAGAATTCCTGGTTTCTCATCTGTGCCATCCTGTAGATTCATTTGAGTCCATCATTGTTCAACCACATGAAAGAATTATTAACTAAATCCAAATTTCAATTACTGACCATGGTAAATGTCTTCCCTGTGCCAGTTTGACCGTAGGCAAAAACACACACATTATGTCCATCAAGTGCAGATTTAAGGATTGGTTCCACCTCAGCAAAAACATCCTCTACAAAAATTTTGAAACAGGATACTCTTATTGCAACTGGCATTAATTTTTTTCAAAGTATAATCAGAACTTAACATGTACATTGACATTTAACACTAACCTTGGCTTGTTTCTTGTTGAAACACTTTATCAAATTCGAATTCTTTCCTTGTTCCAGCCAACTTAACCGCAATCTTCTCTGATCCAGCTGAAATGGGTTCATGAATTCTTTTCTTGTCTGTCAAAAGCATTGGTCGAACTCGACAAAATACCCGAACGCTACCTGAAAATTGAACTCAATTCTTAGATTAGAAGGAAAACAAAGAACATTCCATATGATTAAGCCAACCAAGACCATTACCTTTGATATCTAATATCTTATTCAATGCTTCTCTCCGTTTCTCAGCCAATGACCTCCCCTTCAGCCTCAACCGTGCAACTTCCCCTAATGAACCAATTCAATGAAAGGTATTAACATTATGGCAATGACCACTACTGCTTGAAATCAAAACAACAACCTCAGGTAGCTTCAAATGTGATTGAAAATCCTACCTTCTAGATTCAGTATTGACTGCTCAAGCTCATGCTTTTCTTGCTCAGGGACAACATTGACATCGGTACAGATGACAGGAATAGATGGTGAATCGTGCAATTCAGAAACTGGTGAGGATCCATCAAGGGAATCTTGGTTTGATCCCATTGGGGATGATTTCAAGGACTCCATTACCTTTTCTGAAGGCAATGGGATCTGTTTTTCCTCAGTGGAAATGAACATTTCTTAGCCCAACAAAGCAATCAACCACTCAAACCTTTTCCAAAAAAATGCAGAATTTGAAACACAAAGAACCTTTTTTTGGCCGTACAATGCTCCAACTAAAGCACAACTGAAGCAAATCTTTTTTTACTCTCTCTTTTTCTTTACAGGCAATGGATGAAGCTAAAATCTAAATATACTCTTATGCAAAAAATCCATAAATAACAAAAATTTATCACAATGACTTAAGTTATTTCTTAAAAATAGACAAGAAAAAGAAAATCTATCTCCAATGACCCAGACAAAATTTATGACTGACCCATATAAAGACAACAAGGGAGACAATTTTTTTTCACCTTAAAACAAGGACAATAAGAAGCTATCATCACTAACTTTGTTAGCATGAGATCAGCTATTTAACCCAACATAATCAACTTTGACTGACCTACATGAAAACCTCAACCTTGACAACCAGAAACACCTTAAGTAAAGGAAGAAAACAAATCAAAGTTTATGTATCAGAGTACTAACCACACTCAAAGTACCTGGAACTAAAAAGAAATGGCTTTACAAATTCCAGAAGGTAAAGAAACTTTTTTACAAGATGAGAACTAGAACTGGGGATAAGGATGCAAACAGAGTGACTTGTAGCTGAAATAAAGTTACAGTAGCTATATAATTGAGTGGCACAAAAAAATACTATTTTTCTTGAAAACCCAGAAGAAATCAAGCTTGAGAACAAGAAGTCAAACACTGAGCACGGATTTTCAAAGACAACCTTAGGAAATTCGGGAAGCCAGAAGAAAAAAGCATGTGGGCATTAGTTATTTTCAATGATTAGAAGGTGAAAGTTCTTGTACAGTTAAGGGGGTACACAAAGGTCAATTATAAAGAAAAAAAAAATCTAAAAACACAAATTTTCACAACCAGAGATTACTAATAATAACGGGAGATTGCTAACCAGTAGTTGCAGGACGAAAAATTATTTTTCAATTTTTTTTTGTTATGATTTTAATACGGGAGATTGTGACTAATTAATCATCACTCATTGACTTACTATTTTTTTATCATTCATATTCTGCCACATTACAATTATGTCAAAAAGTTGTAAAAAATTTTGTGATTCTAAATTTTTCCATTATGTCAAAAAGTTGTAAAAAATTTTGTGATTCTAAATTTTTCCTTAGCTAATAACATGTAAAAAAAAAAAAAACAATGTCAATGTGGACTCAAATAAAAACTATTTTTTAGATAATTTCAACTTTTTTGTCACACTTCTAATATGATAAATTGAGAGTGATTTTTACTAATCATATCCTGTCACGTTACAATGAAAAATTTTGTGATAGTTTCAAACTATGGCAAGTTAACCTAACTGGAAGCCGCACATTAGATAAGAACATAGAAGAATTTATCAACTAAACTAACTTTTATCACATTGATCATAATAAAAAAATACTTTAGTGTAAGAATCTTTTTTGGTTGGTCCAGATCTCAAACCGAACTGTAAAGTTTAGATTTTCAAGGAGGAGCGTGAGGAGCGGGGGGGTAACAGTGTTTTTTTTTTTTTTTTGAGAATGGGTAACAGTGAAATTAAAAGTGAAAAAGATGTGCTTTTTGGTCACAGTGATCAATTTTGGTAGTTTTTTTTATTTTAGGTACTTTAGCTTGAAGGAATTGAGAACATGGATTCTTGTACTACTTTAAAACCATTGGTTAAGGTCTTGACACGTGGTGGGACAATAATTTATATTGCTGATGTGGCGAGATACAACTGGGGGGAGATTCAGTGGTGGACCCTATGTTTTAGTACATGGGATTGTTGTTCATCAGTTAATTTATCTTTTTAACGGTTTTACCGAGATGGAACATGGAAGACTTGCCGTTAACGGTAAAGTCGTAATAATGGCGGGTAAAGAGTAGAGAAGACACTAGAGACTGATTTTTGGGTGTTGGAATTTGAAATTTCAAATTATTCTGCCTGTGGATTTACTTTGTTGGAACCTTCGTAAAGCAACAAGAATCTTTAGTATGCTGATTTTTTATTTTATTAAGGGTAAATTATACTAAATTATCCTGAGATTTGACGAAATATTAAATACTTTCATAACTTGTTAAAAATAATTAATTTAATCCTTTAACACAAACGATGTTAATGTTTGCTGTTAATAACAAAGTTTTCTTAAAAAAATATGAAACTCGGATTTGACTCTCTCTTTTTTTCTTTTTCATAATCTCACCGTCTTCTTTTTCATTGCTTTTTTAAACTTAAAATTTTGAATAGTTTGTGTTATGAACTCAAAGATTTATTCTTTGAAATGTCCTCCCCCTTTTTTTCTTAAAATCAACAACTTAGTAGTGGTTTTCTTTGGTTCTTTTTTCTTGAAATAAAATTTAACAAAAAAGCTAATTCCTTTCTACTTTGTGTTTGGTAGCTGAGAAAATCAAAACGAAAAGCCATAGAAAAAGTCTCATCTCCTCCATGTAGTGTTTGGCAGCTGAGAAAAAAAAAAAAAAAAAAAAGCTCCTTAAAAACAAGCCCTTTTCTCCTCCTCAAAGAAACCCAGAAAACCTAATCACACCATCCAAAGTCCTAACTCCACCACAAAATTGCCATCAAGCACCAAGCAAACATCACACTCCTAATACCCATGTCAGCCAAACCCAAATCCAGTCCATCACCGCAAGATCTCCACACTGAAAATAGAGAGACGAGAGAAAAAGTAGATCCACCATCCTTCATCGGCAAGATTCAGACAACCAAAGGCAAAGAAAATTGAGAGAGAAAGAGTGTTTGATGAGATTGGGAAAAAAGAAAAGAGAAAGAAAGAGAGAGAGAAGAAAGATAGTAAGATTTGGAAAAAAGTAGAAAACAAATATTAAGAGAGAAAGAGTGTATGGTGAGACAATTAGGAAAAAGAAAAGAAGAGAGAGGGAGAGAGAAATAACTTTGTTATTAACGGCAGATGAAAACCATTTGTATTGAATGATTAAATTGGCCATTTTTAATAAGTCATGGATGTGCTTGGTATTTCTCCAAACCTAAGGGTAGTTTAGTGTAATTTACCCTTTTATTAATCTTTTCCTTCCAGAGAAAACTAGTACCTATATACAATTGAGTCAGCTTGAGAATAGTTTATTTAGAAACTTAAAATTTTTTGCTAAAATACTATAAATAAAGTTAAAAGGTAACTGAAATAGTATAGCAAAACCCATGAATAGTATCAAAAAGTGCAATGAGACTCATGAATAATAGTAAAAATAAGCTAAATAGTAAAAAAAAGCTGGCTATTTTTTTATACAAGATAGAATTTCTACCGTAGCTCAATCTAAGTGTATATGTGTGTAAAACTCTCTCCTAGAGACATAAACCCCGGCCTTTACCCCATACACCCCACGAGCATTTATACTTGTGGAGTGACCACTGCACTAAGGGTGTGTGGTGGTAAAAAAAAAAAGCTAACTTTTTAAGCCAATACTAATTGCAACCAAAGTTATGCCTTTACGTTAGAACCCCTTTCCCTCTTCCCTGTGTGTGTATTTGTTTCTAAAAAAAAAAGGGTAATTGTCCCACATTGTTTAAGAGAGTATGTGTGTAGTATAACTTGTCTCATCCTCTCTTAAAAGTTACCATGGCTTTGGAGTGAAGTTATGGTGTGCCTTTGTGTTAGAACTCTCCTGTGTGTGTGTGTGTTTCTAAAAAAAAAAAAAATGCAACCAAAGTATGAAACTTCTGATGAGGGAATTAATTGATCTTATGTAGTATTCAATATGAAATTCACGACCTTCCAAAAATAAAATATTAGATTTTTTTTATAAGAATAAAATATTAGATTTTAGATTTTGGGCCTTTGGGCTTGGTTATGTTGTATAGAAATGTCCAACAGTCGCAGTTAACAAAGACCATTTTGTGATATGTGAATAGGGATGGCAATTTATATCTGACCCGCAGATACCCGGCCCGGTCCGACCCTAACGGGTCGGATTTTACCCGGTTCGAAAAATTGTAGGGTCGGGTATGGGTTTTTGCAAAAACCCGACCCGAACCCGGACCCGGACCCAGACCCGACCCGTTTATATATAAGTTCAAAAATACTAAAATATCCTCCCTACATATATATATATATATATATATAACTTAAAAAATAAACCCTAATCCCATTTCACACAACACCAGTCGCCTACTCACTCTCCTCTTCCACTCTCACTCACCCCCAACCACAAACCCAAATTCTTAGTAAGAAGGGTGATTCCTTGACTAAATACTTGAGCCAGCGCTTTCTTACTCCTCCAACCATCAAAGCAGATAATGACATTATAAAATAGTACATCATCAAAGTACATTAAGGGTGATTTCTTACTTCCAACCATCAAAACGCCGCCGCTTCATCACCGGAGCTGGCATTTCCCTTTGAATCGCACTCTGTTCCATATCTCCTCCGTCACTTTCAATCGTGACCACTCATTTCGCAGACCCATCACAGCCTTGGACAGCTCTGATCAGGTTCGGCCTCCTCTAATTCTATTTCTTTCAACCGACCCTCACCCAGTCACGGAGGAGCATGGATCTCGTGGTGGCTGCTGTTTGTCACGGAGGAGCACGGGATTGTTAGCTCAAATCTGAGAGAGATGAGATGGGATTGTGTTTCTGTTTGTGGTTTTTTTTTTTTTTTTTTTTTGAGTAAAAAATTTGTATTAACAGAGAAGTGCAAAAAAAAAAAAAAAAAAAAAAAAAAAGCTAATTTGTTTTTATGTTTATGTTTGGGGTTGTGATGTGTTTTTTTTTTTTTTTTTTTTTTTGATGAGTGAAAAATCTGTATTAACAAAGAAGAGCAAAAAAAAAAAAAAAAAGGGATTTATTTTTCTATATATATTAGACAATCCAGTATAAGTATATGCATCATGGGTTCTTAATTATGCCATAGTGTAACTTATTAAAAAAAAAAAAATTATGCCATAGTGTAAGATTTTTCCTCCTCTCTTTTTTTTTTTTTTTTTTTTCCCTCCATATTTTAAGCTGATTAGGCCTATTTTTGGCATCTAGGCCTTAAAAAAATAGTTTGTGATTGGGCCATGATTTGGGCTGAGAATTAGGCCCAAATCTAGCCTAGCTGGACGGGGCCCGCGGGGTGGATCTGGAGCCCGGATAAAAAATCTGTTTATTAAACGGACCGGGTTCGGGTCACAGGTTTTAGCCTGCGGGTTGGGTCTGAGTATAGTAAAACTCGGCTCGAACTCGACCCGTTGCCATTTCTATACGTGAACTATTTAATCAACTTTTACCTGATAGGGACACTATCCTTCCACTAAATACTTCACTTAAGTAGAAAGTTATGTTTGGTCGAATGATTTTGGGAGAACATAAAAAAGAGAGTGATATAAGAGAGAAAATGGATAGGAAGGGTCAGGGGTGTTTGGTAGGGAGGAAAAGGAGAAGAGAAAAATGGTTAAGGCTCAGTTATTTTTTTTCCTAGCCTACCAAAAACAAAATTCAATGATATTTCGCCCATTGCCAACGTGAAGCTTTTTTTTTTTTTTTTAATCGTCCTTGTTTCTTTTAATTTTTCTGTACTCTTTCTAGAAAAATTCCTCCCCCTTGCCGGCGTTGACAACTCTTTTTTCATTAGTTTTTTTTTTGATAGGTGCTATTCATTTCTCTCTCTTTTTTTCCCCATTAGTTTTGGGTTTTTGATTATTTTAGGCATTAATGTGTTATTGGTTTCTTTTTTTTTTCCCTCATTCTTTTTTAGTTTTATAGAAAACAATTTTGGGATCTTGAATTTTTTGTGCTCTTTTTTATTTTATTTTATAAATGAAGTGCCCATTCATATATATATATATATATATATATTTATATATATATATATATATTTATATTAATAAAAATATAAAAAAAAGTGTAATTTTTTTATTTAATAAGGATATGATTGTAAATTTATACAAACACAATTTTCTATTCTCTCATTTTTCTTCTTAATCAAACAAAAAAGTTCTTCAATCCTCCACCTTTTTTGCTCCTCCAACTAGGTGTGTGGATGGGTTGGGTTAAGGAGTCTTTTCAACCCAACTCACCATAATGGGTTAAAAAACATTCAAATCAACCCATCATAGGGGTACAGCTCAACCCACGTGGATCCAGTTAAGTCTAGTTGGACCCATGGATAGTTTTTTTTTTAATTATTATTATTATTATTATTATTAAATTGAGTATTAGAATTGTAGGGACACGTTTTTGGCATGCCGGCCCAAAGGAGAATGGACTAACCCAAAAGCCCAACAATAATGAATTTGTAGAGAAATAGGAATCAAGAACTGGGCTAGAATGGAATAAACAATCAACCAAATAGACTTTGAGCCCAAGAAAGGATAGAATGCAGGGCTTAATTCAATAAAACGTCCTCGGCTATGGTCCAAGGAGATTATGTTCAGTTTAGTTATCCCTAGTTTTTACACAAGCTTTTCTGGTCTTTTTTCCTTCTCCCCTTTTTTTGAAGGATTTCTCTACATTATATAGCTCTTTCTAAATCATCTACACCTTACACTTGTCGATTGTTTAAGCCTCTACTTGAGTACCTGTCCCATCATGTATCTTCTTTGGTCTCCTGAGAGTTGCGGTGACCAAGATTACACCGTTCAGGGGTTTTCTCCACATAAATGCGGTCAGGAGAATAGGTGCAGCACATTTAATGCGGTGGTGACAGCCTTTTCCTTAGATATTTTAGGGAGTTCCACTCATTAGGGGTTAGGTCTACTCCTCGGCTGCCCTTATTTGTTCCAGAACGCACTAATACGTTCTGGGAGTCCGTGCATTTGCCTTTCGTCTCCTTGGATCTGGCTCCATCCTCGGACATGATTGGGCCTAATGGGCATCTTTGGGCCTTTACCCTTGCAAGGCCCAACGTGTGATCTTAGGATTCCAAGTGTTGCGTGGCCTAGTACATGATCTTGGGCCCCTGTGCCCACAAGAATAACACCACCACAAATAAGAGTAAATTTATAATCAAATAATCATGAGCATAACATCAAACAAATACAAATTATATGAGGAGAATTTAGGGTTTGAGTTTTATTTAGGAAGAGGGTCAAAAAAGTAAATAACAAAATTGTATAATATATTTTTTAATATTTAAATATATGATAAATATAGGTGGATTGGGTTGGGGTTTGTGAATCTTATAACCCGAACCTAACCTGACTCACTGTTAAAAAAAAAAAAAAAAATTCATAACCTAACCTAATCCACTGACCCTTAAAAACCGATTATAGAAAATATTTTAGTTTCCTTCATTAGGTCGAGTCAGTTTTGGCGAGTTGGTAGGTTTATTGCACACCTCTACCTCCAACCAAAAACAAATGAAGGAAACTAAAATATTTTCTATTCTCCAACTTTTTCACCCCTCTCCATTTTCTATCCTCCCGCTTTTCTATTTTCCCAACCAAACGAACTCTTAGTTGAATTTTTAAGCTCTTCTAGGAAACTCAACGCTGCCATTCAATTTTGTGTTAAATATTTTTACGTACATATTCATGAAATTAAACTAAAAAATATGAAGAAAAAAAAACTAAATTAAAATTTATTAACTTTCTGTGCAATACTATAAATGTGTTCATCCAAATTACAAATTAAAAAAGAAAACAACAGTTTGTCAAATAATTTTTTTTTTCTTTTTACATCACTTTATTTAGTGAACACATGTAATGAGCACTTCAGAGTGTTTTTCATATGATATTCATGGAGATGAACTTATGATTACATAAATTGTTTTTGAAATTTGATGAAACAATAAAACCAGTGATAATTATTTAAAAAAAAATATTCACAAGTTTTGAAAAGTGATAAAATAATCTAATCTTTAATAATAGATAAGTACCGTGCCTTTTTTTTTTTTTTAGTAGAAGTACCATGGCTAAGTTAGTAGAATTATACTTGACAAATCTCTGTAGTCTAGACACCGTAGTTGAATCACATGTCCGGAATTTATCTAATATAGCAATCATATATATGTAATGCTTTTTTTGCATATACTGGAGTTTACAAATTACGTTTGGATAAAGAGAAAGGAGAACATACGTTTTTGAAATATATATCCAAAATCTCATAGAAACTTAAGAGGAACATCACATATGATCGTAATTGTTGAATTTAGAAGTGATACATGATTCATATAATCAAGGGCGTACCTAGGAGGGGGCCTAAGATAGCCTGGGCCTCTCTTGGCCCAAAAAAAAAAAGCTATATTTTTTCTTTTTTTAGCTGGACCCCTTTTCTTTCAAAACCTTAGCCCAAACAAACTAATAATACTATAATGATGCTTATTTGAAATTCTTTTTAAAAAAAATGGTCATGCTAATGAGCGCTCTTAGGGTATTGATTAACAATCCATTTTAGGAAAATTTTGACACCACTTTAATGAGAAATGAAAAAAGTTGTCAAAACATTAATTGCTTCGTTAGCATTTCCCTTTAATTTTTTTTTTTTTTTTTTTGCTTATACTCCGGCCCTCAGCATGAAATTTTGTGTTTGTCCTTGCATATAATTTAACTAATATTCTATTCTAATTTTGTGTCCAAGTCTCCCAAGTTTTATTTTAGATCTACCCTAAATTTATGCTGAGTTTTGATTCAATTTAAAACTATTTCAAGCCCATTTAAAATCTAAACACCTAACCAATAAATCTTTTACCATTATAATATATAGGTGGAATCATGGAAACATAAATAATAATCAAAATAAAAAAATATTGATTAGTCATAATTTAGCATCTATCCTAAAGTCACCCCACATTTAGGTTAATAAAATCAGAATCAAAGTCTATCATTCTTTTTTTTGAGTAAAAAGTCTATCATTTGTTTAGAAGTTCAAAGAATAGATACCTCGTTACCAATTATCTTGCGATGGTTATGAATATGATTCATGAGAAAAAAATTGCGCACTTTTCTTTCATGTCTCTGTTTAAACCTACAAGCAGGCCTACTATGACAGTATGATTTCTAGATTCAGACAATAAAAATAAAATCATGGCTTCTTAATTAGTGGTAAAATTAATTGAATGGGAAATCTATTAAAAATTTAAAATGCGAAGATGTACTTCCAGAAAATCATTTGGCATGTGAACTGCAAACAAGTTGCTAATCTCCAAGCATCCAACGACAACCCAATAAAACTTAGAAAGAGAAAGAAATCTGAAGCTTTGGCCAAATTTATCTAGAGAATAAGAACAATATTCTGATGCTCAATGTACATAAATAGACCCTATATTTATAGATGATGCATATACTGCTTGATTTTCTTGTTATAAATGGATCAGATATTGGACATGATTAACTTCATTTTAGTTTTCTGTCTTTTCCTTTGCTAACAACAATATAATTGAAGTTGTCCATGTTCTTAATTATGATTATCCTCAAGGATGTCTACCTATAGAGTAAATACTGAAAGCATGTGTAGAGTTGATTTTTTGTTTCAAAGGTGTACAATGTGAATAAGATAGGTAGGCACGCAGAGTCATAAATAAAGTCTTGAAGGAATATTGGAGACTCAAATGAAATAATCCCTTAAGGCACATATCATATGGAATAAATGTGCTTATAAGTTATAACATGTGGATTCTTTCTCAACTAGAAGGATATAAAAACCAAATTGATAAATTATTTTCACATAGACAAATAAACTTGCTAGCTTCTCCTCTCTCACTTTCTTTCATATTGTCTGTATAAGAAATTAACTCATTACAAAGAACCCTTAGGAATGGCTAGCCACAATGATTCTTATCTTTCTTCCCCACCTGCTGATTGTGTTTGCATGTGGCAAATTCTTCCTCCACAACCACAAGCCAATAATACTAACCCCAATCCTAATAATCTTGAAGTTGCACTACCCCAAACACTTTCACCAGCCATTGATACTAAACCCAAGCCTAAAACCCTGGGTGACAAAATTGGTGTTCATTGGTTTTGCATGTTGATTTTGATTTTGATTATTGTTGTTATCATTGCTACTGTCCTAGGAATTTATTTTGGGAATGCCCCTCGTCCAAATTTGCAAGTTTATGCAGTCTTTGTATGTCCCTTTAACATTTCAGGCTCTTACATAATTTCCAAGTGGGATTTTTATTTGTTGCTACGAAACCCTTATCATAATAGTTTCTATTACAGTCTTTTTGACTTGTCTTTGTTCTACAAAAGCAAATTCCTCTCAGGCAATTCTATTGAGCCATTTGTTCAGCCTAGAAAGGACCAAAGAGCAATTAAGGTGAAGCTTGATACTTCTTCAATGTATGTGGAGGATAGAGTTATGGAGGATATCATTGCAGAGAAGAATACTGGGGTGGTCAAGTTTGACCTTAAGATGAAAGTCAATATTTGGACTAGATGGTTTTCTACGATGGATAAAATGAAATTGAACATTATATGTGAGGATGTTATGGTTGGTGTTCCATCAAATACGAGCGTGGGAAGATTTTTGGGCAGACCAAGAAAATGCCAGGTTAAGAGGCGGTAGTTTGGTCAAGAGCTTTGTAACTTAGTGATATAGTCTGGTCCACTTTATTTATTAAGAGAATCATGATTCGAATCCCTTTCCCTATTATTGTAACTAATTGAATCATCAAAAAGAGACAGTAGATTTAAGTCTTCTCAAGTTTTAGATTGTTATTATTTCTCTCTTCTTCTTCTTTTTCCTTTGAGCGTTTCCTAAGAGATCGATAAGTCATGAACCAAATGCCAAAATTCAGATTGAAATACCAACATGTAAGAGCTGAGTGCTTCCTGTGCATGCATGCTTATCATGTTTCCCAGTAATTGTTTTTGATATTATTCTTTCTAGTTTTTTTTTTTTTTTTTGGTGTTTAATTTTTATTTATGGTATTATTTGAATGCGGGATTAATCTGTGCTTCTGTTATAAATTATTATCACGTCTCAACTTCAGTTTCAAGGTTTGATTTACCTGAATTCCATGCAAAAAAAAAAAAAAAAAGTAGGAAGAAATTAAGAAGAAGTTTCTTATATGTAATAAAATTACACATTTTTTGGATAGAATAGATAGCTTTCGTTGATGATTGGAGAGGTGGGCATTTTTTTTATGAATAGAACATATAGCTTTCATTGATAAAAGTACACATTTACATTACACATCCTGCCCTACAAATCTGGCAATGTGAGAAGGAATTTCTTCTAACCAAATTAACACTTTCACTACCAAAATTATATTCCTTGCTAAAGCAACAGCAGCTTTATTACAGAAATCTCGAATCCATCTAAATGAAAAGAAATCCAGATCATGTGCCTCCAATTTTGCATCCTCCACAATATTGCCTACACTAGACATGTAGACACTCACCATCTGACCATCTGAATTAAGAAATCATGAAAGGAGCAAATCATTGTTGGAAAGTATAATTCACTTAATTTCCATGAAAGTAAAGACCAAATCAAGATGTTAATTGCCAGAGAAAATTATAGGATTGGTTAATAAATTGAAAGATTGACTGCTAGAGAAAATTACGGATTTGAGACAATAAATTGTGTTGGGACAATAAATTGATACCCACCACAAAAAATTGGTTTGGTTTACAAATTTGTACTCAGTTTTTATTTTCAGTATCCAGAAAAAGTGAGTTTGAATATAGAAAATGAAAAAGACTTTTGGCCGTTTTCATTTTCAGCAAAAACAAAAACAATGACATTTTTATAATAAATCTAAAAATTTTGGCCCCCACACTCAGCTTTAACCCTTTTGTTTACTCCCCAACATCTCTCTCTCTCTCTCTCTCTCCTTGGTCCAGATTAAATTTTCTCTCTCAGTTGAGTTCACCAATGGTTTTTTTTTTCTTTTCTTTGGTGCCACTAAGCCAATTGGGTTTGGTGGTGGTGAATCCAAGTTGTGGCTGTGATTGTGGTTTTGGTGGTGGGTTTTGATTTGGGTTTGGGCATGGGTTTGGTTGTGGCTTTGGCTATGGTGATGGGTGTACCAAGTGGGGGAAATGGTGGTGGGTGTGGTTGTGGCTGTGACCATTTCTTTCTCGTTCTTTCCACTTTATCTGTGGGTTTAGAGTTGGTGGTGGTGGGGATGGAGGTGGATGTTAGAATTGGTTATGGTTTTGATTTGATCGTTGGTGTGGGGGTGGTGTGGTGAATTTTTAATTGAAAAACAAACATAAACTAGACAAAAAAATTTTTTGCCAAACATAAAATGGGTTGGGTAGAGAAAATAAGTACAAGGTTTGAGAAATAGAAAATGAGTCCAAAAAATGAATAGAGGAAATGAATGCACACTCAATGAGAACCAAACAACAGCTAAATATCCAATTCATATTTAAATTATCTTTATGTGTAACAATATAAATATGGATTTTGTTGTAATGTATTATAAAGAAAAGGGAATGAGATCCTATAAAAAAAAAAAAAGTCTATGAGAAAATGTAACCCTTGAACTCTTGTCATGTGGATGTAAGTCATAAGAACTAACCACATAATTCTTATGTATTATTTTTTTTCTTTTTTCCCTCACAATGCAAATTCCTACATGGTATCAGAGTGGGTTGATTGGGCCTTACTTAAATCTCTTTGTTCATATGATTTTCCTCTTATTGGTTGTTTTTAATATAATTACCTTCTCAGTAATCATTTATTATCTGTCCTCTTTCTTTTCTTTTCTTTTCTCACTCTAGTGCCTTACTTCATAGCATAGGAATAACCTCCAACATTATCGTGCTAGAAGAGTTAGATTAAACGTTTTAGGGCCCTGAAATCCCAAACCCCTCCAAATAGTTTTGCACAACACTGTTTCAACTAGCTTAACCAGTGACACTTACGTTAATTTTGTCTTTGTCCCCCCAAAAAATGACTCATCATCAAAGTAAGTTCCTTACAAGTAATGACTATCTAAAAACAGAAGTGATTAATGGCATATAAATATAGTTATATATTGGAAGAGTCTGAGCCACTGCTTTGATTAGAAAATCCTTCCATGCTTGAGATAATATTTTGGATTTCGATCCTTAAATGTTACCCTGCTTTTATTTGCACAAAAAAACATAAGGGAAAAAAAGAAGAAGAAGAAATATTTATCTATTCCCAACTCCCAAGTTCTTGTTTAGTTGTTATATTTATTTGTCAAAAAATAAAACTAATATTTACTATGTGATAAGAATAATCATCAAAATTAATAATTATACAAAAGGTGTTTATCATGCTTAGTATTTTTGCCTGATGGTAGTTTAGCATGATCATGGAGGTCAAGCTCAAGCTGTTAATATAATCAAACCATGATTTAGGAATAGAGCACAGGGGTGGGTAGGAGTGGGACATGACATAAGACCCCATGCAGCCACGCTACATTAATTGCCTAATAGTAATAGGCATGACAAATTGACAAGTCATTACCAGTCTTGCTAAAAGCCTAAAACTACTCTTTCATGGCATATTTAGCTTTATCTCAATTTTAAATATCTTTGAACTATTGAATCCCCAAGGTCCCTAATCCAAGTTGATACTGAAAGCAGCATAATGATATGCATTACATTAACCTTCTTTATTAAGATACAATCCATATTTGACAAGAGAATTTATTTAAAATATATATTGCAATATATATTGCATTAACTAATCTACTTAAAAAAAAAAAATGTATTCCCAATTGATTGCATTGGTATACTACTAATTTAGTATTTTAAAATATAAAGTTTTAATTGAATAATTCTTTGGCTTTTGAATAATTGTCAAATTATAATAAAAAATGATTTGAACTTATGAATATATAAAGTATGAACTGAGTATTGTAAACATTTTTCATTTAAAGTTCCAAATTTCAAAATTTCGTTGATAGGAAAAAGTATTAGGTAAGACAAAAAAAAAAGTTTGGTTGAAGAGATTTTATAGTTCTAAAGGCTTTGTGAGGCTTTACTTATGACAAAGCCAAACAAAGCCTACCATGGCAGCCCAACGTGGGTAAGCAGCCAAGGCATGACATGCCAGCGTGCACTCCCCCAAGGCCATGTCAGCCCCCGTGGGCACACAGCCTATTTCATAACTTCTCATTAAAATTTTTTTTACAAATCAATCATTTGATTAGACGATCTATTTATGCACTCCATGCTTGTAAAATAGCATGATAATAACAGATTAATAACTATCTTATTATAAAATATTTAAATTTCAAAATATTTAAAATTAAAATTGTATGTAAAATAAGAGTTTGTAGATCATATAGTAAATAACACCTGATTAATATTAAATTTGGCATGCATAATAAGTATAATGAAAATATGCTCTCTCTGCACAATAAACAAAGAAGAGAAAACAAATGAGGCGAAAAGTGTTAAAAGGATACGGTCAAAGTAGTGATAAGTTTATGATTTCAAGTTAACATTGTGGTTTCAAAAATATGTTAAGACTTTTCTTAATTAAATTCAAATATATGATTGCATTAACAATAATAAAGTATAAAGTGTGATATTTTTCAACAATAATTGAACTCATGTAACTTTGTATATGAATTTAATTATAGAACCTAATACTTTGCATAATAATAATAATAATAATAATAAAAACTATTATGAACAGTGTTTATTTAAGTAATGCTGAACCAGAATTTTTGTCACAATTTGCTCACGTGGTAAATTATGAGTGGTGAAAATATGGACCCATCACTCACAACTTGTGACAAATATTACTGCCCTAATATTTTTCGGATTATTTAGTCACAGAGATATGGCAGTGTGGGAGGCTTCAAAGCATTATAAAAAGACATTGTCCACTGAAACATCTGATTCAGGCCTTTACTCATAGCTTCCTTTGACCACCAAAGAGTATTTAACCCACAATACATGTGCATCTGCAACCACACCAGAACTATGTGGCCCCTGTTTTAAGAAACAACAGGCAACAGCTCTTTGCTCACTGTAATTCCAACTCAAAATGGGGGGATCAGATCAGTTAAGACTTGAGAATGAAGTCATCTAGAGATTGCCAATACAACGTGCCCTTTTGCCCGTAAATTTCCAATGCACAAATTTTAATTACAAACTTAACTATAGGGAGACCTCGTTATTTGGTCCTTAATTTATTTCTTTGTTGTCTCAAATCTTTTTTTTTTTTTTTTTTTTTGATGAGTGTTGTCTCAAATCTTGGTTGCTCATTTGTTGCAAGATAATAAGATCACCCCCAACTGGTCGTGGAAAAATTTATGTCAATTTTATTATAAGAATATATATTTTTTATATTATATATTTACTTTTTTTTTTTGAAAAGTTATATATTTACTTTTCAAAACATCTCACATAATTATTTACTTTATACTATAGTTTATTAAAATATCAAATTTTTTAAATTATTTCTCTTTTTTCACACATAATAACTACTATTTACTTTCTTCATTTATCCTCTGGATATGTAAAAAATAAAAGAATAATGTCAGTATAAAATTTATACGGTTATTGTAACAATTTTCCAAGTTTACACATCTTAATTTGATTGATGCAGATGATTTTGAGGTTTGAATGTATAAAATTGAGCCATTTTTTCTATTTTGCATTATTTGATTCAAATGCTCTAAAAATGGAAATAAATGAAACACAACTCATTTCTCTTTTTCAATTACTATATTATAAAATTTGAGCTATTTCTTGTTTTGCTTTTTTCAGAAAATTGGTAAGGGAAGTGAACACGGAATTCAATTTGGAAAAGAAAATTTAGACAATACCATACATATCATCTTCAAAATTCTTTATTTGTTAGTTATTACTATTTTTAAACAGTGAATCAATTAGTTAGAATAATTAGTAGAAGATAAAGTTTATAAAGTGTAAGGCTTAAATTCATCTCAAATGTTGTATGGTTTCATAATAAATTCAGGGACACAATTTTGACCACAACTTGATGGAGTGATAAAAAAACCAGCAACAAGTTCATGTAAAAGTAAATTACACTACTCACAATTGATTACTTTATCAAATTTTCATGAAAGTTGTGTCTTTAAACTTATTGATAGTTCCTCGATTCGTATTATTTATTTAATCCTCTATTAGCATCTTTAGATATGTAGAATAATGCATTTTAATAATGACTCAGAGCTTTCAAAAAAAAAAAAAAAAACTAGGAAGAAATCATATAAAAATGAAAAGAGAGAGAGAGAGAGAGTCATAAAATTAACATTTTTCTTACCTCATTTTTAAAATAATATTCCAAATTATTTTTTGAACCAAATATGCCTTCAAGTCATTTTTCAAGTCATTTTCATTCTAACAAAAAAGGAGTCATCTTCTCTACCACATGAGCCTTAATAAATAAATGTCCATAATATATTATTATTCATTAGTCCCTAAGTTTTAAGTTTCTCTTGGTGGGTTTCTAACTATTGGCTAATAAAGTTAAAGACAAAAGTTAAAGAGTAAAAAAAAAAAAAAAAACATTTTTACTCTTCTTCTTTTGGAGAAATTACTTATTTCTAGTCTCCAAAAATACAATATTTTATTAAGTTAAAAAAGGCAGAACAAACGAAATCTTTATTAATTTTTTTTTAGAGAACAAATGAAATCAAAACTTAAGTATACCCAAACCATATAGCAGAGCATATCTGCATGTGAGCTTTATACAAAGAGACGTAAATTACAAGAAAAGATTTTAAAAGTTTCAACTAATGGTCCAAGTCTTCCCTCCCCCTCAAAGCTTCTAGCATCTCGTGGTTGTGGGTGAGAATTTCAACGTTGTCAAAGAAGGATAGATGGTGATCTATAAATACTTAAAATATTTTAGGAGGCATAGCATAGTATTTTTAAGTGAGTTTGGGGTTTATACTTGTCAATTGTGACTCTTTCCTCTCATTGTCACATTTTTTTTCTTGGCCCAAAAAAAAGAAAAAGAAAAGAAAGAGACCAATAATCAAAGTCCCTTTTTTTTGTTGTTGATGGAAACCAATAATCAAAGTCAAGTGGACAAATCAGCAACTTTTGAGTATTGGATTTGTAACCATCACATTTTGATGTTTATCGCGAGTGTCTGTTTGTATTATACAATTTCATTAAAATCTGTGATACTTCTTTTTGTTTTGGGGTTTCACAATGAAACTATGATAGTTGCTTAATTATACATTTATATACCAAACCTTAACATTGAAAGAATCTCACATTAGTTAGTGAAAAGAGGATCAATCCAAACTTCCAAAGCTGTAAATTCCGCCCATTCATATCACTCATAACAACAATATTTGGTAGGGGATACATTCTTGAGTTTCATTTCAAATATGTGGGCATCTCTTCACTACATTATGTGGTTTTTTTTTTTTTTTTTTTTTTTTTTTTTTTTTTTTTTTTTTTTTTAAGTTTCACACTTTAAAGGTCTAGAAGTTGACCTTTTTATGGGTGTGTCTAAATTTTTTGGAGGCTAATATTTTTATTTTATTTTATGAAATTTCCTTCCAATTCTATTTGCTAATAAATTAATGTTTAGGGGACTTAAATAATAGATTTGAATGTACTTCATTAGGTAGATTTAGCCATAACCAGGACTCAATCATATCACTTATAGTAATGGTAGGCATCTTGACAAAATCACTCCGTGGTCCTTAAAAATTAGAACTAAGCTCCACCAAATCATAGAGGTTGATCCTTTATAACTCTTAATGGTTTTGATAATATCTAATATTAATCAAACATGTGATAGATGATAGATAGTCATATTAGGCTAGTATAGTTGGTTTGGATTAGATATGCTTGACCACCATCAATTATATCACAACCTTTTTTTTTTATCTTTCTAATCTTCCTCTATCTTTCTTTGGTAAAATATTAAAACCAAACCTCTTCTTTAATTCATAGAGCCAAGACTCAGAAGGTTAATCATACCATACATATTTTAACAATAATTTTACAATAAAAATTTTAAATGAAAAATTATTATTAGTTATAATTTGAATTTACCATTTCATCACATTTTTTACTCACCAGCATCGGTCTATCATCTAGAGCTTTTATTTATTTATTTGTGGAACTATTAGAAAAAACAAAAAAATACAAAAAAAAGAAAGAAAGATAAACCAGAGATTCTAAGAATATACACAAATAGCTAAAAATTGCTTGCCACCACAATTACGAAACTAACCTTCCTTCACCCCTCGCAACCTCACCCAAACCCAACCCCATTCATCCAAGGTCAATATCGTAATTCGACATCCACGTCTTTTGAATGCACGCCCTCTCTTCCCCGACCCCACCCACCAAACGGACGGCCAGAGCGGCGAGTACCTCAACATCTCCACACGCAAGCGCGTACAGCTATGTCTCCCCCTCACATAGCTCTATCTGTTACAGATGAAAATGACGATTATACCCTCCGATCAAAACCCCTAAAAACCGAGTCAAAGGACCTTTTTGCCATTATAATAAAATATATCGAAACCCACACAAACACACTCTCTCTCCATTTTTATTATTTTTTCCACTTTCTCTCTCTAAAAATCACTTTCTCTCTCTAGAAATTGGAACTTCGGCCACTGAGATAGAAGAAGAAGAACAACAACAACACAAGCTTGAGATATTAAAAAACAAGCTTCAATTGTGTCGCACTGATTCGAGGGTTAGGGTTTTTCTTTAATCTTTCCACTCTATCTCTCTTGTATGTAATTCAAATTCGTTCTTCAGTTTTTCTTGATTGATTTATTTATTTAATTTTTGATTATGTGATTTTTTTTTTTTAATTTGGGGTTGATTTTTGGAATTAGCTAGTTATAGTTCAATACGTGTTGAAACCCTAAATTTTGTGATCCGATTGTGTAAATAGGTGACGATGATCAATGGTTTTTGGAGGGTGTGGTTTGATATCTTTGTTATTGGGTTTAGTTGTTTTTTGATGGTCGGATTTTGTGATTGTTGGGGTTTTGGGTTGGAGTATTTGGAAGGGTTTTGTGAGATAGGTAGCTATGGGCTTTGTTTGGTAGCTGAGAGAAAATGCGTGGAGAAGGTTGGGGTTGAGATTTTTGGGTGTTGAGAAATGTGGGGGTGTGGGGGAGGGGTGTAGATGGGCTAGGTAGAAGAGAGTGTTAAGCTGAAATGGGTCTAATTGAGCTAGAAAGTTGGAAGATTATGGTTCTATTTGGACAATGGAAGATTGACTTTTGGTTTATTAGGCTGTTGGTATTATATGCTTGTGGTAATTAATAGGCTTCTTTCACTTGAAAGTCTCCAGCATGAGTTATGCTCATGAAGGGTTGCTTCGTCTTGGTTATATGCACATAAATTTACGGAGGTAGAGTCGAGAAACTATAGGTGCTATTGGAATTTTGGAGAAGACCCTTTTGTATTTTAGGCTCATTTTTTTGGTGTGTATTTATTAATAAGGTAGTCTCTTACAACCACCATCACCACCCCACCCCCCCCCCCCCCCCCCCCAACAACCACCCAAAAAAAAAACTTAAGCTAATTGATTGATCTCTCCAGACCCTTGAATGTTCAATTGTTCTGCTCCCTCAAAAATTGCCCTCATAAAAAACAGTGAGGAGTTGCATTCCACTTGGTGCTATTGCTGTATCTTTATTGGGTTATGAGTTTTTAAAAATTGAAGGGTCGATGAGTTAAGTAGTAGATTACATATAGGAACTGTCACTCACACGAGGAGTTGGTAATATAGGTTACGTTCTATCTCATATGGTATATGTATTATGTAAACTCTCCACATGGTTGTTTTTCCCATACTAGTGCAATAAAACTCATAACTAACAATCAAGCCAACTACAAGTGCTTAAACATTTAAGATTTTACAACACATTTTTTAATAAGTAATGAGATTTTATAAATAGAGAAGCTACCTCATGTACAATTTGAAAGTAAGATGGCCTAACGAATGCCAAGATAATGAAATTACTAACTGGAGCAAAGGGGAAACAATGAAATCTACTAGAGAATGAATATCACGGAGTCCAAAACATGAGACCATTCAAACAATGATCTAGCAACAAACAACTTCAACTGAACAACCGAATCTTTCAAATCATCAAAAGTATGGTGATTTCTCACCATCTCTATATTGTGTCCACAGCAGGCTTGGGGGACTTAGATTTCAAACAAAAGAGGATTGTTTGCCAATCTAATTCCTCCTGCCAGATAAGAGATTAATAAACCTCCTTGGCATCAACAAAGCTCATATGTACAAATATCCTATAATACCTGCTATTCTGCCACTCTTCATTTCCCTCCTCCTCATACAAAAATACTTATATTAGAATTTTTTATTTATAGAAGTTTAACTAATCTGGTTAGTAGGTCTGAGATTGTAACTTCTTGTAAGGCTTTTTTATAATTAATTTTATGAGAAAAATGAAGTTATGCAGTGAGAGTTTGGGCATCATTTTCATTTTAAGGCAACATTATTTAAAGGAAAGAAAAAAAGGATTACAAAGCATGATCAGAGATAGCCTCCTTCTCAACTACACTTAAGAACATTAGGAGGGCAGAGGCCCACACCAAAACTGCCAAAATACCCATGGCTTTCAGACCATTTAGCTTGTTCATGAGCTGCCTTGTTAGCCTCAAGGTAAACCCATTTAAAAGACACCGAACCAAAATCTACACATATAACTTGAACATTCTCAATGAAATTACTTAACCTCCATGGAACATGATCCCCACCAGTTGAGATAGCATCTATACAGATTTTGGAATCACTTTTAATCATAAAATGAGATGCATCTACTTTCTTAGCAAGATGAAGAGTCCAGAAAATTTCCTCTGCTTCAGCTTGGACAGGAATGTCGGTATTCACCCTCTTCGAATAGGCAAAAACAAATTTCCCTCTCCAATCCCTAGCATCCACGGCAATACTTGAAGCTCTAGTTCCTAATATAGCATAAAAACCACTTTTGTATAATATAAATAAAAGTATTTACTGTACACATATTTGTTCATTTTTGACTAGTAAGAGTTCAAGCACAGCCATGCTAGGCTTGGTGTTGTTGATCTGTCTCCTCTTGAATTTCACCTATTCTTATAATGATGCGGATGAGATAATGTTCATAAATTCATAATGCCAAATTTGAATGTACGTATAAGGAAGTACATGCTGGTCCTGGCTCCCTGTTTCCCTGGAAGAGTATAAGGAAGGTCAATGTGCTGCCAAAGGTAGTTTTTTTTACTTGGACACTGGCTTTGGGACAGATTCTTAATTTAGATAATCTTTGAAGGCGCAGAATGTTAGTTGTAGATTTGTGTTATATGTGTAAGAAAGCCAAGGAGTCTGTTGATCGTTTATTGCTTTGTTGTGACCATGCGGGAGTTGTGGTCTATTGTCAATTTGAGGTTCAATGGGTAATGCTTAATAGAGTTTTTGAGCTATTGGAATGGGAGATTTTCTAGACATGGTCCTGGTTCACACTGAACATTGTTCAATGGATCTAAAGTTGATTACGCAATTTTTTTGATTGGATGACAGTGTTACCAGCTCATTGCTCTTCTGCTTTTTTTGACTTTCTAGATTGCTGTCATAATAGTTATTAAATCTGTACCAACTACCAAACCACTAGTTAAACTGTGAAACATGTGAACCAAAGCATTATTCAGAATGATTTGGCGTAAAATACCTGATATGCAATAACCCATTCTCAAACTGTGTAAATGGATTGCACAGGTTAATCTTTTTAACCTGCAGATAAAAGAAAAAAAATACTGTGTATCTGTGGAAAAAAGATTGAACTGGACTACTGAAGTCACTGAACAGTCTGAACTTTGAAGTCTGGTGGCTCTAAACCGAATTACCAAACGACTGAAGATTGAAAAGATAAATTGATAAAGACATGAAGTGATAAAGATTAAAGACTTAAGAGATAAAGTAAGAGTTGTGCCATGAGATGAGAGTTGAGATTAAAGAGATAAAGAGATAGTGATGATACTGAAAGGGATAAGGAGATAGTGGTCTGCATGGAACACAAGCGAACAATGTCTCAACGATAACACCTGATTGATTTTAATCATCAGCTGTATTTGGAGATCTAAATAATTTTGTTATCCTCTAGGATTTAATGATTAAGCTAAAAATTTATTTTGAATTTATATGAGATATGTTGTTTCAAGACTTTTGGATTGTATATCTTTGTTATTGGATGATTTACATGAATATTGTGTTTATTTTTTTATATTCTTTAACTTTATGTCATTTGATGTAATTTTTTTATTGTTATAATTTATTAATTTACCTAAATGGAGTATTTTTTATTTTATTTTATTTTTTTTGTTTTTTATAATTATAAAATATATTATTTAATTAATTAACTTACAATTCAACCAATGAACCACTAGTTGAGCCAATGACTCAGGGAACCAATTCTTCAACCGGATCAACCTCCGGTACGGTTTTGATAACTATGACTATACTTGAGTTTGGCATTCATGGTATGCTTTTTTTATACTGCAATTTCTTTGATTTTCTATAATAAAACCCTTATTACCAATAAAAGAATGTCATTTTTTAATTGCTGATCTTAGTATTTTATTCTTATGATCAACCTTTTAAAATGCTAGTTTGAGCTGTTCAGCATAATAACCTGGGAAGCTGTTCAGCATAATAACCTGGGACAGTGGAAATTTCTGCTCTTGGGCCTGTATTCTTATAACCAGTCTTCTAAACAGCTGCTTTTTATCTACATGGTACATTGGATAAGTATTAAATCATTGAATCCCAAATGAAAAACCAAAAAAAAAAAAAGGTCAGCTTATGGTCATTGTTTGTTAAAAGACTAGAATACCAATTGTGCGACATAGTTGTAAGAACAGAGAGCGCATGATAGCATTGACTGTATCAGTTCTAAATAAAATTAGTTGATTAACTTTAAGTACTTGTGGTTTCATTATTTTGATTTATTTGTTTATATATGTTCCAGTGGTTTCTGCAATGCACCGTGTAGGTAGTGCAGGGAACACAAACAATTCTTCTCGCCCTCGTAAGGAGAAGAGGTTAACATATGTGTTGAATGATGCCGATGACACAAAGGTATATTAGTTTTAAAATAAACTCCCAGTTTTAAGGTTTTTTTTTGGGGTCAAAAAGTCTCCTTCACTCGTCTCCGGTCATAGAAAATAAGCTTAATTGTTCTTATACCTATAAAAAAAAAAAAACTTAATTGTTCTTATAAAATAGCAATTTTTTTTTGAGTAATCTGTCACTAACATGTCCTGGTGTGCCTTTCTTTTCTATAAATCCCTGGCTTCTCCTGATTTTATTTGAGTTCCCTATACTTTAAATAAAGAAAGAATGCCCCTTCTTGTGTCACCTCTAAATATGTTGAAGATCCTTTCTGCTGGAGATTGCTTTAGACCCTGTATTTGGATGGCATAGCTGTCATAGTGATGCCTTTTGTGCTTTATAAATAAAATTGGTCTGTGTAGCTCTTGCTTAGACATCAATGATCATATTCTATTATTAGGGTACCTCCAGTGTTAACCTTTTCAATATTTCAAAATTTCCTCCTGTGATAAAGATTGTTAGAAATTAACTTCCTATCATCATAAAAAGTTATTGGACGGCAGTTTTTTTGTTTGTTTGTTTTGTTTTGTTTTATTTTTTTTTTCCTGCTCTATTTTTTAGGGAAAAAAAAAAGAAGGCTTAAAAGAACCTTTCTACTTCTATCTCGCGTTGGAAGGCCATTTGAAATTTAGAGGTCTTCTTCAACAGTTTAGCTATGAATGTGTGGGCCCATTAAATGCAGCCCCCAGTAAATTAGGAGTTAATCCCAGGTGTCTGGGAATTTAGAAGGGAGAAGATATTCTTTTCTGAATTTTTAGAGGAACAGTTGGGTGATTACTTTACTACCCTTAGTTGTCTTATAAATTCTCATATTACTGTGTTTTGCAATGTTTCTCTATCTGCAGCATTGCGCAGGTGTAAATTGTTTGGCTCTATTGAAGTCATCAGGAACTGATGGTAGTGATTACCTCTTCACTGGGAGCCGTGATGGCACACTTAAAAGATGGGCTTTAACGGATGATGCAGCTACCTGTTCTACTACTTTTGAGTCTCATGTGGATTGGGTACTGTTTATTTTTTTCTTGCCTTTTTCCCTTATTATATTCATGTGTCATTAGTTGCTAGAGGAGACTATTGCAACTTTACTATTTTTTTTAGCCTCACTATTGGCTAGGAAGCACAGGTATGGCACCCAAAATGAAGTGTCTGTGCTTCCTAGCTGTTAGGTGTGGATGAAGGAGCCAATATAAGTTGTTTTTTCTCCGGGTGAAATCCAGTTCTATAACTGGCTGTTAGACCTGATGAGCAGCCTTGCCAAAATAAAGTAGGGGAAAAAAGAATAAAAGAGTATTAGACATGTGAAGGCAGACTTTTTTGTTTTGAAAATTTTCACCCCTTATATACTTAGATTAATTTATTCAGCCAAGCCCATGTGGGGAAAGGAGAAGGAAAAGATAGGGTATTGCATATCAAACATTAATATCTATTTTCATAGTGCGTATTAAACGTTAATATCTATTTTCATAAGGTTCTTTTACTTTGATATATGGGGTCTTCTTCTTCGATCTTTATAATACAATTGCTCATGCTATTCTGCATGTATAATTCACAACAATTGAACATGTGGTGAATGTCTGCGGTTGTACAGGTTAATGATGCTGTCCTTGTTGGTGATAATACTCTTGTTTCCTGTTCTTCAGATACAACCCTTAAGGTTTGTCAATCATTCTCCTTCTTTTTTTTTTGGGGGGGGGGGGGGGGGTGTTCTGTTTGTTATCTTTGGCTGTTATATTTTTTACTGATATGGTTATTTTTCATAATACTCATGATACGCCAGACATGGAACAGTTTGTCTGATGGAACATGTACAAGGACTCTCCGTCAACACTCCGACTATGTTACTTGTCTTGCTGCAGCAGAAAAAAATGTAATTTCTTTTTCAATTTTTTCTTGGATCTTAAATGCATGAATGAAAGGTTCCTGTCAGTTTGTCCTACTAAATAACTTTTGTATTCAATATGACAGCACATATTGTCTTGAGGTATAGTATCATATCACATCAAAATCATCTTCTGATCCTTTTATAGTGTCATGCATTTTAGAGCAATATTGTTGCCTCTGGTGGCCTTGGAGGGGAGGTTTTCATATGGGATCTTGAAGCCGCACTTGCTCCGCTATCAAAGTCAGGTGATGCAATGGAAGATGATTGTTCAAATGGTATCAATGGTTCAGGAAATGCACTACCAATTTCAAGTTTACGTACCATAAGCTCAAGCAACAGCATTTCTGTGCACACCAATCAGTCCCATGGATATGTTCCAATTGCTGCCAAAGGCCATAAGGAGTCAGTTTATGCATTGGCAATGAATGATAGTGGAACTCTTCTTGTCTCTGGTGGAACTGAAAAGGTATGCTCTTATATATGGTTACTGTGATATTTTGATTTCTGACTTGATTACATTTCTGCATTACCTATGAAATTATTGGAGGTATTTGCACTTGGTTGAATTGAATATCTTGATTTTTATCATTGACTGTGTCATTCATCTCTTTTTTTCATTTTCTCTAGGTTGTTCGAGTTTGGGACCCAAGATCCGGTTCAAAGACTATGAAACTACGAGGGCATACAGATAACATTAGGGCTTTGATTCTGGATTCTACTGGCAGGTATGTCTGATGGGTCTGCAGTTCTTTCTTGAATTATATACTAAAGTTGCATTGGTTAAAAATTAAAGAATTGGTTTTTAGTTCTATCTTTAATGTAAATAGAAGTTTTACAACTCAATATCTGTAAAACGTAATAGGAATCATATCTGAATAAGACTGAAAAGAATTTAACTGATTTTCTCTGATTGGATTCAATTTACTGGAATATAATTTTATCTTAAATTTATTTTAATATTATGAACCAGAAACTGCATTAATTGGATTGTGTGTGATTCTGAAGTTGCTCTGAGAGGTTGTGTTGTAGATATTTGTGTCCACTAGTAGGGGTTTAGATGTGAGCAAGAGAGAGAGCTTTAACATGTTTCTTTTTTCTATAGAAAAGATGTGGTTAAGTTAGACCAATTTAAGATAATAGTATCCCACAGTTATGGATACAATTTAGTAGATCTCCACCAAAAAGTTTGAAAACTTTTCTATGTAATTTAAAAAGAAAGGCATAAGAGGGTGCTTATTTTGATAAAGTGGTTAGTGGAATTTAAGTTAAGCTTTATATCTACTTAATTGTCCTTTTATATGCTTCTTTAATATTCTTTTTGTGGATCTGCTCTAGTGTGATGTGTTTCTGAAGTAAGTTGCCTTTTGGATGGTTGTATGTGCCTGTTCTACAATTGCAGATGATGAAATGTTGCTTCAAATTCTTTTTCCTTATTATTTGGGTTGAAGGCTGTACTCTCTCTCACAATTCCATTCTTGAAAAGTGTTTGCTTAATTATCCAATGTCCGACCATTATCTTCATCATACAATATGCAAATGACTAAAATATTTCAGTCAGGGCTCATACTTTTCTTGAAACCTGGTTTAGTTGGTCATTTGAATTTGGGCTAATTAGTTGGCTAGTTTTTAGTGCATATATAGGTTGCCAATTTTTCACTTGTCAAATTGCAACTACTAACATGGAATATTTTTTTCTAAAATTTTTTCTATGAGATTTAGCTGAAACAGTACCTCCTTAGGTTAGAAGGCTAGGTTGGAGGTTCAAATCCCAATGGGTGTTAACATATTTTCCTGATAAACAAAAAAAAGGTTCCACTATACAAACTCACACACTCTCACATCCATTTTGAATGGAACTTTCTTAGATCAACTATATCAACCATCCTGGTTGGATGTCTCTTCTCTACAGCATGCATATATGCTATTTCATAATATTTTTATTTCTTGCATATTGAGAATGCTTTTGTATTCTTGCAGACTATGCTTATCTGGATCTTCTGATTCTATGATCAGGTTAATATCTCTCACCTATCTTCTCACTGTAAAACAATGACACAGCATATGCAAGCATACAAATGTGTCAACAATATAAGCATTTGTCTTTTCATTTTGGTTAACTAATTATTCCAACTATCTTCATAGACTCTGGGATCTTGGTCAGCAACGATGTGTGCATTCCTACGCTGTGCATACAGATTCTGTTTGGGCACTTGCTAGCACTCCGGCATTTAGTCATGTTTATAGTGGTGGGAGAGACCTTTCTGTGAGTATTGTTTTCTTTTATAAGCTAACTAATTCAAGTACTTCTGTCTTGTGTATGTTTTTAATGTCTTTTGCTATATAGCTTTAAGCTCATCTTTTTGATGCCCAATTCTGTTTATACCTTCAGTTATACTTGACAGACTTGGCGACAAGGGAGAGTTTCTTGCTTTGCACAGGAGAACATCCTATTTTGCAAATGGCTTTGCATGATGATAGTATATGGGCTGCTACCAGTGATTCTTCTGTTCATAGATGGCCTGCTGAAGGACGTAACCCTCAGAAGGTCTTTCAAAGAGGCGGTTCATTCTTAGCTGGAAACTTGTCATTTTCGAGGGCAAGGGTCTCTTTAGAAGGATCTGCCCTTGTGAGTAATACTTCTTTCTGTTTTTTCATAATTTGTATTTTGATATATTAATGTTATTGCAGTTCTTAGGTGGTTATGTGTCCCTGTTGGACACTGGTATGTTAGTGTTTTGGAGTATGCTCCTTTTATTTTGTGTTTTTTTTTTTTTTTTGGATTTTTAATTCTTGGATTTTCTAATTTTTGATGTTTGCATTTTGGGGATTAATATTAGTGTACTTGGCTCATTGAGGTACTGGTTTTTCAACAATGTTGTGTAGGTTCCTGTTTACAAAGAGCCAACACTAACCATTCCTGGAACTCCTGGAATAGTGCAGCATGAAATTTTGAATAATAGAAGGCATGTGTTGACTAAGGTAATTGTGACTTCCCTCATACTTTACAATGACAATGTGTTACTTAACTAAACAAGACCTTTAAAATCAACATCTTTCATTGACAGGATACTGCTGGTTCTGTGAAGCTGTGGGAGATCACCAAGGGCATTGTAGTTGAAGATTATGGAAAGGTCACACTGGTTCTTTTTCTAGTTGTGTTTGACAATGATATATTTGTTGACATGGTAGGAGTGCCTGATTGGCATAAGGGCCAGGGTAGTTCTTCTGCTTAATGCTGGCAATATTTGTTTATATATATTAAATTTTTATAAATTTCATTTTGGGAGGGGACACCTTTGGTTATCATCCATGCTTTTGAGTTTCGATGTAAAAAAATTCATGGTTTTTATATCAATATTCCAGGTGTCATTTGAGGAGAAAAAGGAAGAACTATTTGAAATGGTATGATGCTTAGTCTATATTAGAGATATAGTCATTTCATTTTGACAGTATCGATTGATTTTGATTTTAATTTTAATTTTTGAACTACTTCAGGTAAGCATTCCTGCATGGTTCACTGTGGATACCAGGCTTGGAAGTTTATCTATCCATTTGGACACCCCACAATGCTTTTCTGCTGAGATGTATTCAGCAGACCTTAACATTGCAGGGAAACCTGAGGATGACAAGGTATATTCTTTTAAATTCACAGGACCTTCTTGTTACTCTCTTTTATCTTTTTGGGGGAGTGGGGAGGGGGATATGTTGTATGCTCTAGCATTCTATATTGAGGTACCTCATGTAGGATATTATCTGTTCTTTGTGGATATATCAACTTGCATGAAAAGACAATACATTACTGGTTGAAATATTTGGTTAATTTCTCTTTAACACTATATTTTGAATGACTTGCTTATATGCGTGCTATTAGCATGAGCTGATTAATGTGTTGTTTTTTCAACTCAACAAACAAAATATTTGTGTACTTAATTCTTTTCAAGTTTTAACATTACTGGTTGAAATATATGGTTGATTTCTCTTCACCTGTCTCTACTGTGAATGACTTGGTTATTTGCTTGCTATTAGTGTGAACTGATGAATGCAGTGTTTTTTCAACTCAATTAACAAAATATTTGTGTACTTAATTCTTTTCAAGTTTTAAGTATTTTAACCTTAGTTTAATTTGTTTTTCTGTCTTGCTTCTTTTGAATATCAAATTAGTTTAATTTCTTTTGAAAGCACGAATGTCTTTTTGAATTTATTGCTTCTATTGGAAGAACTCTGTATACCTGGAAGATCAGAGCATAGTCTCAAATTCTACAGGTCTTCTGTTAGGCCATAATATTGTGATATGTTGTGTATAAGTTTCTGAGTGTTATGATCCTCTGGTTTCCCAAGTTATTTTAGTTTTTCTAAAATGTGATGGTCCTTTGAAAATTTACCAATCACATTTTGTTGGTGTTGTAGCAGAATATTTTTAAGGACAGGGATTTCCTCCAAACATGTTTGCAGCAACTGCTGCAAACAGGGACAGGTGTCATGCACATAAAGAAACACATAAGCAAGGGTCATGTGCAACGCACATGACCCATTTTAAGTTGAGTGCTGTTAACCCTAACGTTAACAGCGTTAGCCACCAGAATGAGGTCTTCTCCTCAAACACACCTCTTACTGCTCTCTCTCATCTCCTCCACAGAGCTTACACTTTCTCAACCTCCGGCCACCTTTGTTTTTCTTCAGCAACCTCATACTACTAAAATTTATTATCCCCTTCCTATATCCATGTATGTACAGACCAACAAAGTTGTCATTGACATGATAAAAGCAACAATTTAATAATACAAAATTGCAACAATACCCCCAGATCAATAAACCAATAAAGAACATGAAATGGAAATGGGCAAAAGCTATGGATCTTAAGTACAAAAGATTCAACTAAAAAAACCCAGATAGCAAATCAAGCATAACACTCAGAATTATTCAAAGTTTGTTCATTTCTAAGCCCCATAAACAAGTACATAGTCAAAAAGAAAGATTCCTAAAAACCCTTTTGCTTTTGGGTCAGATCCGTATCATCTAAAGCTAAAAAAACTCAAATCAAAAACCAACTAAAAGTACAGATCTGAGAAAAAAAACCCAAAAGAGGGGACAATTAAATTAAAAACAGAACAAAAAGAAGAGAAGAAGAAGAAGAAGTTGTGATCAATGGAGGCAGCACCTTCATCTTCATCAGTTCAGATTAGAATATATATTCTTTCAGTTCAAGTATCAAGTATTATTGTTCGTTGATTGGGTTTTAAAGAGAGAGAGTATTTTCTTCCCATCAATACGTGGCCGGAGGCTGAGAGAGAGAGGAAGCTCTTGCCGGTCTGAGGTTGCTGAGAAAACAGCGGTGGACATGAGAAAAACAGAGGTGGAGGAGGATGAGAGGGACTTGGCTTGGCTGTGTGCCGTCTGGGTTAGATTGAGAGAGTAGATGCCCTTGCCGATCTGAGGTTGCTGAAGAAAAACAGAGGTGGCCGGAGGTTGAGAGAGAGGAAGCTCTGTGGAGGAGATGAGTGAGAGCAATGAGAGGCGTGTTTGAGGAGAAGACCTCCTTCTGGTGGCTAATGCTGTTAATGTTAGGGTTAATAGCACTCAACTTAAAATGGGTCATGTGTGTTGCACATGACCCTTGCTTATGTGTTTCTTTATGTGTTTGACATCTGTCCCTGTTTGCAGCAGTTGCTGCAAACATGTTTGGAGGAAATCCCTGTCCTATTTTTAATGTACACCGCTACTAGAATTTAAGAACGCAGATTCACAATCTACCTTTTTCTTTCTGGGTCTGAGTATAATTATTCCCTAATCAGAGGCTTCACTGGGATCTTCTTTTCTCTAGAGCTCCCCAAGATTGGGAAACTGAACATTTTTTCATCTTTCTTGATCTTATGTATTCTCTGCCCCTTACTGGTGAAGGTCAGGACAAACTTTGTTGGAAATCAACTGGGAATAAGAATTTTAAAGTGAGTGAGTTCTATCTCTCTCTTTCCTCTTCTCTTGTCCTTTCTTTCCCTTGGAAACCTGTGTGGCGTTCTAAGGTCCCTCCTAGGGTTGCTTTCTTCTCGTGATCTGCCTCTTTAGGCAAGATTTTGACTACTGATAATTTATGGTATAAGGGTGTCGCAGTTGTTGATTGGTGCTGTATGTGCAAAATGAGTGAGGAATCGGTGAACCACCTGCTCCTTCATTGTCCTATTGCTTATGATCTTTGGTCTATGGTGTGGGCTCTTTTTGGTCTTCATTGGGTTATGCCGTTTGGTGTCTCCGATTTATTTTCGTGTTGGCAAGGTTCTCTCGGTAGGCATCGTAGCATTGTTCTATGGAGGGCTGTCCCTCATTGTGTCCTTTGGTGTATTTGGCGTGAGCGGAACTCTAGATGTTTCGAAGGGAAGGAGCGGTCTACTTCAGATCTTAAATCTCTTCTCCTTTATACCTTGCTTGAGTGGAGCTCTTCCTTTAATCTCCCTTGTTCTAATCTTTTGGAATTGCTTGATCTTTGTAATTTTTGTGTTTGATGTTCTGTTTTCCTTGTTCACCCCCGGTGTACTTGGTCTTCTTTTTTAATACAATTCCGTTATTTATCAAAAAAAAAAAAATTATTTATTGATACCATGAAAGCTTCTCTAGAAGATTATGTTGCATTCTTGTATTTTTGCAGGTTAATCTAGCCCGAGAAACCCTTAAAGGACTCTTGGCTCATTGGTTGGCTAAAAGAAAGCAAAGATTTGGATCCCAGGCTTCAGCAAATGGGGATTTGTTATCTGGGAAGGATGTTAGCCATAGAAGTCTTACCCATTCAAGAATTGAGGCTGATATTAATGCTGAGAATGACTCCATGGTGTATCCTCCATTTGAATTTTCAACTGTTTACCCGCCATCCATTATTACTGAGGGCTCTCATGGAGGTCCATGGAGAAAGAAAATTACTGATTTAGAGGGAACTGAAGATGAGAAGGACTTTCCTTTCTGGTGTCTAGATTGTGTGTTGAATAATCGGCTGCCTCCTAGAGAAAATACCAAGTAAATTCTAACATCCAAAGATATTTTGCTTAATTTTGGTATGTTACTTGCCAGAAAAGCTGCATAATTGCATATACACCTTATAAAACAATTGAGAGAGAGAGAAACGGGTAGAGGGGTAAAGCTGCATATACACCTTTTATCATTGCTGTCGTGTTCTTTGGAAGATGCCCGCTGCTTTCTGCTTAGTACCCATTTGGTAGTGCAGTTTCAAACCAAATGTTTTCAAAATACATTTATTTAAAACTTCAATTTTTTCTAGGTACATCCTTTTCAAACAACCCTATTTTCAAAATGATGAAAATAATCTGTACCAAACGGGCACTAGGTATTTTAAAAAATTCAATTAATTTTTGGGAGTCACTATTGGTTAAGGACAATGTTTCAAATATATCAAGTTAATTATATCCATGTGTTTTGTACAAAGCACTTGACTTCAAAATACATCTGTTAGAACCTCATAAAACTAATATGATGCTTGTGAAAATTTTTAAAGATTTTCTCCCTCACGTCCTAAGGACTTTGCTGCTTGGCTTCTTCTTGTGGCTGCAATTTCTTCATATTTTTTGTCCTTTTTATTTCCCAGAAGACATGTTTAAGTTCTCATTTTCTAAGATATAAAAGAAAATAAGAAATAGGGGTCTGTGAATTCTTTTTCCCAACAAAAATTTTATGTATTCTGCAGGTGCAGCTTTTATTTACATCCATGTGAGGGTTCAACTGTCCAGATCCTCACACAAGGGAAACTAAGTGCACCCCGTATATTGAGGATTCATAAGGTAAGTCCGTTCTTTCTGTTGGGTAGTATATGATGGACAAAGTTTTCACAATATTTGTGTTTAAAGCACTCTCTATGAAGAGCCTATTCTGTTTGGATTTTGGGTATCACTGAATTATGGTTAATTGCATACTGTATTTTGTTCTGTCATTGAAAATCATACATCCTTCTATTTTAGTGAAACAAACCCATTTTGGTGGTTGACAGTGATCTGAGCTCTAATTTATTTATCAAATATCTGTAAGATACTAATATGACCTTTGAATCAGTCATAATTTCTCTATTATGCATTATATTAATGCCAAGACCAGATGGAAGAAAGGGGAAATTGACTAGCACGTTATTTTCTGCTAACCGTGATGGGTGCCTTGTTATCTTCACTATAGGAGTCAAAACATAGTCGCTCCTTTATCAATGGGCTTACATAAAATAATACTCTTATACGGTCATATTCTAAGGAACTTAGTACCAAATTTTAGTAAATATTTGTTCCACTTGTCACTCATTAATAAAATTTAAGGATATTTTAGTGTTCCATGAGCCCATGAGATGCATTGTGCCGATTTAGTATAGCAAACATACTTGTGCATAAGTTCAGAGGTGTTATTAATTCTTTGTATTTTAAGATTAGAGAAGAATGGGTCACTTTGTAAAAATTAGGAAAAAAGAAGAAGTAATTATTGGGTCTTATATTATTGTTTCATTAGCTTTCACCGGAAGCTTGCCTGTTGGTTCATTTTACCTTCCATATCTCTTAGCAGCAGTAGCTTGGTAGTAGGGGACCCTGAAGTTCAGAAAAGAAAAAAATTCAGTGTGTTTGACATTTCAGTTGCAGAAACCAGAAAAAGAAGTGCATCAATGCATTTTTAAAGTATTTTCTTTATAAAATTTAAGTGTAACACTGAATTTTCAATTGTAAATGCTTCATGTTTTGCTTTGGTCCATTGTATGTCGTTTATATGTGCTTGTAAAGAGAAAAATAAAAAGAAAAGAAATGATAATTATTTTTAAGGTTTCACCATGTTGTTAGTTGAAGTGAACTGTACATGAATATTTCTGTAATGGAGTGTTAATATGAGAAGTCTTCTGTAGGATGGTAAAATATTATAGCTGTATTCTGGTGGATATGGCATATGCACAGGCACATGACTATAGTTGGCATGTATTGTCGGAATGCAGCTTTCATTGTTTGAAAAAAGTATTGGTTTTTTTGCTTCGCACAAATGTTGTGTTTCTTTATTGTGCATCTTCTGCATGGAAGAATACATTATAAATAAATGGCTTTTTGTGCTTTGAAATGTAGGTCATTAATTATGTCATAGAAAAGATGGTCCTTGACAAACCCTTGGATGGTGCAAATCCCGATGGAACGTTTGCTCCAGGACTGGCTGGAGGGCAGTTACAGCATTCAGTGATTGGAGATGGAACTTTTCGGTCTGGATTGAAGCCTTGGCAAAAGCCTAAACCCTCCATAGAGATATTGTGCAACAATCAGGCAAGTGGATTTAGACCTTGAATGTATAAGTTTAATGACTGATGAGCTTTTGCTGAGAGTCTGGCATATAAACCATAATTGTTTGCATTTCTGTGTTCTTAAACTTTGAATCTTATTTTTTTAAATGTTCTTTTATATTTTTGGATTATATACTTGATACTTTGTTTTTTACAGATTTTGTGTTCGGTTTTATATATGTTGATTTAGTAAAGTATGGGAATTGAATCTGAATACTCAAAAGCCACCATGAATCCAAACAAAATTGGGCTACCTTGTTTTAGAGTTAGATTCAGTTCCTTGGAGTGCAAAATTGATATTGGAACCTTGGGTAGCTCATGTATGGGTTAAAGCAAGAGTTGAATGCATTCTAAAGACATTTGATTCGTTCCAAGTTTTAACATTCTAGAAAGTTACTTTCAACGTTGCTTTCTGTCAGGCTTGGTGCATATCTTAGAAAACTATCTTGCTTTTTTCCAGGTCCTGGCCCCAGACATGAGCTTAGCCACAGTGCGGGCTTATATATGGAAGAAGGCTGATGACCTTGTTCTCAATTATAGATTGTTTCAGGGCAGGTGATGCGTATGACATCCAGGAGGTGTGTACTGAATTTTACTATTGGTTGTTTCTCTCTCTCTCTCTCTCTCTCATAACCATCTTTACTGCAGTATTGTTCTAGTGTTAGTTCATATTTGATTAGGAGAGCAGACAATGAGTTTGCAGATTTTCATAAGAGATCTTTTTTCTAAGCACAAAGTAGAGAAAAAGGAATTTTAATTTGAGTGATTTTTGGATTTCCAATACTGACCTGATAAGTTTGTATGCTTAGTTTTGAAAAATAATTGGCTGTCCATTCTCAAGAGATTACTAATGTTTGCAGGTGATCTTCTGCTTGTGTAAAAATACTAGGGAATATGATTCTACACGGGGTGCTTATGGTGATCAAAAGTATTTATCAGGTTTGTAAATTTGGAAAACAAATTGATTGCTGAATATAGCCAAATTCTCCAAATGTGCCAAGAAGTTTCCAGGTCACTGTTTCCTAGTTGAACAGATGGTGTTATAAATTTTGAACTTTCATTGCCGGCACGCCAGCTTTCACTGGATGTGTTGCGAAGTTGTTATGGACCGAGTCTGCATGCAACAATAGAAGATTTTTCGTTCTGGAGGAGGATTAAGGCAAGTTCCTGAGCTGCCAAATTAGGGATATTATGATGTCGAAAGCTTGTAGATTTGTATTGTGGTTACATACTAGTCATAGAAACTCTATTGTGAAGGTGATTTTTTATAATTTTATTTTAAATTTGTTCTTTTGGAAATAAAACATTTCCCATTTGCCAAATTAGTTAAAACTTTACTAGATATTTTTCTTGGTGCTCTTCCCTCTTATGTAATTTGTCGCTCATAGGAATTACTAAATGCTATATCATAGTTGCGGAAATCTGGCAAGAAAGTTGATACAGGCTACAAGGCTACATATTAGCCGAGTTACAGAGATGTAATTTGCCTAATGCTCTTAATTAGCAGTGTATTTGTGTACGTTTACTGCACTTAGCATGGGACTACTTTCTTTCTAGCTAAGTCTGAAAACTAACGAATATTAAACTATAGGCAATGCATTCAGTGATGGATTCTACAAATACGGGAACATTTGGAAACCAAACTAATTAGTAAGAGAAAGTATAGAAATATAGTTTTTGTTACAACTTGTTGAAGTTGTCAGCTAGGTTCATGTGAAAGTGATTGTCTAAAAAAAAAAAAAAAATTGTAATTATGCTATTTGTAAATTATTTTTAACGTTGGGTGACCTATTTTTCAATGTCTAATTTATGCCTTTTGGAAAGATATGTGAATTAAAGACATTGATAGTTTCTTGGCCTTTTGGCTTGTAACATAAGAGAATACAAGAAAAAAGAAACTAGAAAGTAGGTTCAGGAATAAATATAACTTTTCTGTGCAAGCGATGGACTATGGAGTGTCGGTTAGGTTTTGGGAGGGAAGGGGGAGGTGGGGGAGGGGGAGGGGGGGGCGGGGTGTGTGTGTGGTGTTCATTTCAAAAAAGTTTCAAAGGCGTTCAATTTCTTTTTTAAGTAAAATACAAAGTATCAATATGTACCTAATAAATACTGCAATGACTTGTATTTTGTTCCTGGCCACTTCAATTTATTTTAATAAATATTTCAAAAAGGTACATTCTAATAGCAAAAAAGGCCAATTAACCGTAAATTTTCTGTTATTCATTATTTAAGAAAAACTACAATGCCTAAGTCTTAATTAGATATAATACTTTAAGATTATATAAATATTAATGAGAAATTTTTATATGATATTGAGAATTTTAAAGATTTAATTTTTATACTAAAAATTTATGAAATAAGATAATTTTTTCTTCCTTGAAAGTTTGACACTCTTAAATATTGACTTAAATGATATAGGAACACATCATTCACTTCAAAGGTGCTAAAAAAATTTGGCAACAACTCAAAAAATTATTTTATGTATTTTAATAACTCACTTTACAATACACCCAACACTAAATATTCTATCATTTTACCACTTCATTTAAATATTATTTCTTTTATTGCTTAAGTCTATCTCTCATTTAAATAATATTGTATGTGTTAAAAAAATTGACGTCGACACCTTTGATATAGTGGGGGGTTTTTAGGTTTTTTGGGTGCTCACCTTGGAGGTTTTAATGGGTCAAATCCCCAACAAAAAATGTTCAAGGAGTTTTTTTTTTAGTTTTTTTATTAATTAAAAAAAACTTTCTATAATATAATTTATTTGATTTTAAAACCATTTATCTTGATTTTTGAGTTACAAAATTATTATTTAATTTTTTTGTATTTAGATTTTATTAAGATCTATTTTTTTTCTATTAATTATACTAATGGACTTAATATTCATTTGGCATAATTGATCTTAAGTAGGCTTTTCGAAATTTGAAAAACAATATTTATGTAAAAATAATTGTAACAAGTAAATTTTTTTTTTTGGAATATTAAAACTCTTTTTTATATGATAAGAATGTTTATATTAGGAGTCTTTTTGGCATTAGTTTCAGCTTTTAGTTTTTATGTACACCTTTTTAAAACCTCACTTTTTTCAGCATTTTTTCACTTTTTCAAATTTTTTCAAAGTACAATATTTATGTAAAAATAATTGTAACAAGTAAATTTTTTTTTTGGAATATTAAAACTCTTTTTTATATGATAAGAATGTTTATATTAGGAGTCTTTTTGGCATTAGTTTCAGCTTTTAGTTTTTATGTACATCTTTTTAAAACCTCACTTTTTTTTAGTATTTTTTCACTTTTTCAAATTTTTTTAAAGTACAAGTATACTTTAGCACACTTTTAACAAAAAGTTTTCAATAAAAAACTAAATAAACTGTTCATAAACAGACACGTACATGTTTAAACATTGTTGTTGACTTCTTTCAACATTGTTTAACACAAGCAAAAAATAATAGGTTTTGGGTTCAAATTTCTTTAAAACCCAAAAATGGTCAAATTGTATCCAACTACACGGATTAAGTTTTCTTGTCAAGAATTCACATATTTTTGGATCGGGTTCATGGCCATAAATCTCTTTGCTTCAGGGAACGGGCATACTATCAATATGTTTTATAAATCACGTAATGGACCAAAAGCCTATATTATTTCTGTACTTCACTAATTGGGCATAAAAGTCTTTAGTTTCTCTACATCATAAATTTGGCCTATTACTATTTCTCATCTGATGGAAATGACCCAAAGCTTTCAATCTTTGGTACTTCATAGAATGGGTTCAAGGTCAAATTTTTAACACTTTACAAAATGGCTTCAATGTTTGAATCTTGCTACTTCATGGGATTGGTCCAAAGTCCAAATCTGCTACTTCACAACTTTGACTCATGGCTTGTATTTCTCTTACCATATAGATTGGGCTTGAAGTCAATGTCCTTCTTAAAATTTTTTTTTAAATCAAGGCTAATGGCCCACTTCATCCTTTTATTGCTACATGGTGGACTAAAAGCCCATGCTTACACAAAATGGGCAAGTTAAAATCACTTGGGCTATTTAAATTGTGAAGCCCATGCATATCTCTTGAATGACCCAAGCATAGGACCCATTTAAATACAAAGGAGGTCCAACCATTCGTGCCTAAGAACTAAGAAGCAAGAGGAGAAAATCCATCCGTCGAGCATGTGTGGGCTAACAAGAGGAACCAACTTTGTTCATCTACCAGCACATTTTAGGGAACACTAAATAGCCCATTTAGGCAGTTTCAGAGCCAAGCATGAAGAAGCTATGGCTAAAACTTCACAAAAGCTGAAGACATCTACAACTTTCTGCTTACACGTGACTCATCAAAGTGAAAAATAATTACTAGACTTCATCTAATGATCGAAGCTCATGAGTTTTAACAGGAAAACCTAAGGAGTATGTTGTGGTTTGGAGGGTCAAGACGTATGTTCAGTAAAGCCTCAATGGTTCGAAGTTTTACAAATCAACTTGAACCTTGGCAAACAATGTTTGGCTAGTATATACCCTTACTTGATAGCCCTTGGAATGATGAGGCTATGCATTGTTCCTTCCCCAAAACTTAATTACAAAATTTAATGCCCATAAAAATGACTAGTCATTCACGAGTCTAGAACTCTAGGTTCCTTACCATTCTTATAGCAAAAGGACTAGGAGAGAGGTCAAGACTCTTTGCCCAGTACTGGTTAGACCCCTCTCTAGACCTCTCCTATTCTGTTTATTCTCAGATCTTCCTCTTCCAAGAACTGAATTAAAGAGGAGTATCAGTCTAAATCATATAAACACAACACAACACCTTATATCTCAACAAGAACAATATATCTAGCAGCCACAACCTCTAATCATCATGCTTTCTCATAATTATCTCCATAACACTCCAAAGAAATTCAATACTCTTCCAAGAAAGTTTAACATTATACCAATGACAATAAGAATTAAAAAGCATTGGAAAGTCATCTAATGTACATGGATAGAATCGGAAAGTTGACGAAGCTTCTTCAACACATGGCTACACGTACACTTTCGCCCTTCATCACACACCAAATTTCCTCCTTTTAATTAATCCAAACACATGGCTACACGTACAATCTTTTCTTTTCTTTTTTTTTTTTTTTTTTTTTTTGTCATGGTCGAGCTCACATCATTTATATTAACCTTCTAGTATTGGATTCTTATATTTATAATTGCTGAAAATATATTGTTTCAGACTTTCAGTGCTAACTTATTGCAGGATGTATTTATCACATTTCATCCTACAGCTAGACATATAATAACTTGCCTAATTCTACTACAAGATGCTCACTAGACAGTAGACGCTAATTATTAGAATATTTTTCTTTAGGTTAAAATGCAAAACTGATTCTATAAGTTTCTTAAAATTTCATTTCAGTTCTCTAATTTTGTTTTCATTCATTTTAGTTTTCTAACTTTCAAGTTATTCAATTAAAGCTTTTCCATCAACTTTTCTTATATGTTGTGGTTAATTTTTCAAATTTAAAAAAAAAATTCAAAATTCTTAAATTAAAAATTTCAATTAATGATTGAAAAATATTTTCCATTTTTTTTTTGAAAATTTTTTAACAAAAGTTGACGGAAAGACCATAATTGAATAAATCTGGAACTTAAAGGACTGAAATAAATGAAAGCAAATTTAGAGGACTGAAATGAAATCTGATGAAACTTAAAGAGTCAGTTTTGCATTTTAGCCTTTTCTTTATTATCTTCATGTTGTGTTATTTCATTATTTTCTAACAATTTTTTATAAATATATTGTGAGATTTGTGAGATTTTCATTTGAATTTTTATGATATTTTTTAAATTTCTAGCAACAAAAGTATTATATTTGAAAGCCAATTAATCTCTCTCTCTCTCTCTCTCTCTCTCTCTCTCTCTCTCTCTCTCAAGTTTTTATTTTATTTTTTTATTTTTTTTATAGCTAGATTGATATTTTCTAGAGTAAACACTATCTTTAAAAAAAAATTATAACATGACAAGAATAAAATAAAATTTAAAGAATAAAACAATATAATCTAATTTATTAAAGGTATTACTACAAATTCACTTAATAATATAGTTAACTGTATGAGAGATTGTTTTACAAAAATTAAAATTGGCGCGGATTACTCCAGTGCCTCTAGAGGACTCGCTGCAATCATGACACGTGTCCATTTTTGGACACGTGTCATGATCGCAGTTTAGTGTTACAGGACACTGAATAGAAGCTGCACCCAATTAAAACATTAAGTCGTAAAAAGAAATTGCTTCTCAATGATAATTAGTTGTACTCAAGTTGTTTTTTAGTTTTTTGGTGTGAAATCGTTTATGGTTGTTGGCTTAAGGAATCTTATTGGAGGTGGTGAAAAGAGTGCACAGCATGAGAGTAAGTTTAGCATTACATTAATTTTCACAACTTTGTCACACGGTGACTTGTAAATGGAGAAATTATAAATTCACATTAACCCACCATTTTATTTTTACCACTTACAACTCTCTGCATGGCAAAGTTGTGAAAATTAGCGTGGTGCTAGACTTGCTCTTAACATGAGCAGCTAACGTTGACTGCAGGATAAATACTCCACTGGATGGTTGCTGGGTGATGACTGATGAGGTTGTTGGATTGATTGAGGTTAGGTGGCCTCTAAGGTGAGGGACTCTGCTGATTGGTCTATATGTTAATCTAACTTAGATTAGGTAAATTTATTTTTCTTTTGTGCCTACTCTTGTAATAATAATATAAAAAGATTAAGTTTAATTAATTAAAAACATGCTTTTGAAAAACTGTTCATTTATTTAACAAAGGTGTAAAGCACGTAGTTGTACTTGTACATTAAGAAATGACAAACTTAGTTACAGTACTTTAGCTGCTGTTTTTTAGATTTTCCTTTTAAAATTCAGCCATGCGGCTACTTAACTAAAAAATATACTTCCATCCTATGAGGAAAAATCTATATGGTAGAATCTTAAAAGATGAACCTAAAAAACAACACCTAAGTACTGTACCTAAGTTTTGCTCTTAAAAAATATTGACGGTAATTAATTGGAAAAACCGATGAAAATAAATAAATAATTTGGTAGTGGGTGTCATATGAGTAAAGTAATGCTACAGTCACAAACTGTTTTACAATTTTTTTATAAAATGTTGTTGTGGCTAATTATTACTGGTTTTTATCTTTTTTTGAGAATGTACTGTTTTTATCCGAGTTTACTATTAACATCATTTTTTCACTTATTAATATTCACTCACCACATCAAGAGTCTGTAAAATAGTTTGTAATTCTAACATTTTTTTCGTATCACAATCCTAATGTAAGACCGATCTCATAAATATAATAAATTATAAAATCATTTGTTTAAGTTTATATAATAAGCTTGTTTACGTAGAATTTCTTGAAACTTCTGTTTTTTAGGAGCAATTTTTTTTTTTTTTTAGGTTTGGCTTACATATAGTACTTTTTTAACTGGATTCTCCTTTTATTTTAATGAGAAACTGTCATATCACCCACTAATTAAATAAAAGGTGGAGATTAAAACCTATTATTACTTGTTATTGTGTATTTAAATTAAAAGAAAATCTCTAGTTAAAAAAGTATTGGAGATAAACTAAACTTTTTTTTTTTCCATCTTATTTTACTAAGTCAAATAAGCAAATTAATTTATTTCCTCAGATGAAGTGGAAGCGATGGCAGCTGTTAGAGCAATCTCTTTCGCTCTTGAACTCCATCTACCCTCTGTTATTGTCGAGGGAGATTCAAAGTTGATTATTTCAGCCTTACAAAGTGAGGAGGAGTCCTTTGCTTCCTTTGGCCATCTGATTTCCTCAGTTAAGCAGAACCTAGTAGTCTTTTCTTGTATTTCCTTTTCGCACATCCGTAGGTCAGGCAACTCTCTAGCTCATAGATTAGCTCAGTACGCAAGACATATTGATGCCCTCACAGTGTGGATGGAGGATGTTCCACCACAATTTCATCATGTCCTTATAACTGACTTTGGTTGATTAATAAATTTCCTTCGAGGTCTAGATTCTCAAAAAAAAAAAAAAAAAACAAAAAACAAAAAATTTGCTGTCGGTCTGTGTCACAATCACTAACATACATTTGAAATAATGATATCCTTTGCTAATTAATTTATTAAATAAATTCTCACCAAATTTTTTTTTTTTTTTGATGAATCAAAAAATTTTTAAGTAAAGGAGAAAAGTACTAAAAGCAAGATCTTAAAAAAATCCTCAAATCTTATCAAGGGTAGTAATACTATATAAAAGTCTAACAAAATATTTGATTTATGTCGACTTTGTCTCTTTTTCCTTCCAAAGTTCAAATCAGGGACCCCCTCAAAAAAAAAAAAAAAAAAAAGTTCAAATCAGGGAGTATATTTTTGTTATTTTTCATTTGGCGTATTAGAATCCTCCATTGCTTTATGGTCACACAAATTTTGTCCAAACATTTTGAATATATAAATAGAATTTTGTCATATTATCTATATTAAACAAATGCTAATTATCATTATTTTTTTTAACAATTTAATAGTATGATTTGAATTTGGATGTGTCTATTAAAAGTAATAAAGATGAACATATTAATTTAAATCATAGATAATCTCATAAACCCCAAATCATTTATTTCTTTAGTGATACCAAGTCATTTATTTTATAATAATAAATAAAATTTTAATAATTCCATAATATATATACCATAAAGCTTCAAGAGAATGTTAATCATATCATATCATATACTATATAATAAAAGTTAGGATTAAAAATTGTAGTGGTGCCAAGTGGTTTCACCAAATTATGGAAATTTTTTCTAAGCTGTGGTTCACAGCATTATTTTGGATACAAACATTTTTTTTTTAAATAGAGACAACAACTTATTTTTTCTTAAATAGGTAAAATAACAATAAATGTTTTAACAAAACATGCAACATGCATCTAAATTTCAATTGACAGAGATAACAACTTATAACTTATTTGTTCTTATCAATTTTTTAAGATAAAATAACAATAAATGTTTTAACAAAATTTGCAACCTACATCTAAGTTTCAGTTGATAGGGATAATAATTTATTTGTTCTTATCAATTTCTTTAATTAGATAAAGTAACAATAAGTGTTTTAATAAAACATACAACATACATCTAAGTTTCAGAAATTTAAATCCTACTCCAACTAAAAATCTATTATTAAAATTTCAAAACTTATATATATATATATATATATATATATATTCACCAATGGTCTTTCCATAAATCCTTCTTGCACCCAAAGTTTTTGTTTTTTTCAAGTTGAAACTTACACAAATGTATTTGTATGTGATAGTTTTGATTAAATAAATTCATTTCACTTATTGTTATTTGTTTCTAAATTTGCAAACAAGGAACACCCATTTAAGTTCTTGGATTCTCTTAGGTAAGTTTTTTTATTTTTTATTTTAGAATTCTCAACTTTTGAACTATTTTGTATGTTTTAGGTTTTGGTTATTCTATGTATTTAGTTTGTAGGTGTTTTTATTTTTTCAATTGACTATCACTATGAAAAATTTGGTTCAAAATATGTCTTTCACGTGCTGTAGTACAATTTAATTTCAGGTTACTTTTACTTATTGATTGTTGAGACTTTATCAATCTTTATATATTTTTATATTTTAAAATTCTTTTTGTGTTTTGTATTAATTTTATAGTATGGGGCATTCATCCCATATCCTTTAGATCATATAATTTAAGGTTTCTGTGAACTTTTTCATGACTGTATTTCTTCAAAAGGCTAACTAAATTCAATTTAGAATTCCTCCTATATCCTTTTAGATCATAGATAATATTTCCTCCTATATCTTTTTAGATCATAGATAATATTTGGCCTAATTAGATCCACCAGTTCAAAACCCTATGTAAGTCTATCTTTATTTAACTTCTTTTACATTTTTTAAAAAAAGTTCGGAAATTTGGATTGCTTTTCATTAATGAATTGAGATTTTTTGGCTTAATTTTGTTTTTGAATGTTTTAATTCTTAAATTTATTATTTTTCATGTCTAATATTAATAAATGTGTTCTTAAAGGCTAAAGCACAAGATAATTAGAAACATTACTCAAGTTGTATAAGTTAGGGTATTAACTATTTGAATAAGATCAACAATAAATCAGATAATTTAAATATCAAAATAAGACTTAAAAATGAAATTTTTTTTAGGGTACAAATACAATTGAGTTTTTAATATTAAGTTTGGAATTATTTATTTTAGGATAACCTTATTTATGTGAGTATTAGAAAAGATTTAACTACTTGAGTTCAAATCACTTTCCTCATTCCTTCTCAAAAAAAAAAAAAAATCACTTTCCTCATTAATAAATAAGGAAATATAAAAAAATTAAGAAAAGTTTTTATTAATCTTTTTAATTAGAGAAATTATATAAGGATAAATATACAAAATTATGTATTTTATATAATAATAATTTATTTAGTTAGGAATAAGTTCTAAAATTATGTAATAATAACTCATTTCATTATTATTTATCAAAAAAATATTCAAAGAAAATTTATGACTAAAGCTGTGCAACACATAAGACTTTCACTAATATATACATTATTTTAATACGTGTTCTCTAAAAAAAAAAAAAAAAACGTTATACGCTAACACTGTCAAAAACAACCGAATTAATTGCTCTGGCTCTGAAAAAAAAAAAAACCTATTCCTCTTACACTTAATTATTATCAATATTTTAAGGGAAGGGAAAAGTGGTTATATTGTTTAGTTGGGTTTTGGCCTTTTAATTTTTTGGAAGTACTCAGCCTTTCCAAAACCAAACAACAAACAAAGACGCTACATGATTAGTACACACGTTATTGCACGCAAAGTATACATTAAGTATTTTCTAAACAAGACATTTTGAACGGAAATGACCACTTCAATATGCAATGTCAATTCAAAAACTGAATTAAGCTAGCGTATAATAGACATTATTGAGAACAAAAACAATCTAACAAAGAATCTCAAAAAAAAAAAAAAAATACAACAAAGTGGCAATCCCGCAATATACAACAAATGCAGGCCTACCCTAGGTCCAATCACCAAACGGTCCAAACCCAACTGAGTTTCTCCCAGTTCAAAATATATATACAAAGAAGACAAGAACCATGACTTTTTGTCTCTTCCCATAAATTCTGGGGAGAGAACTAGTACCTGCACCCACATGAGGTTATTAATTCAGAATGCAGACGTACAAGTTACAACACACAACTCTTCTAGAAGACTAGAGCTAAACTCCATCAAAAAAAGAACTAAATCTTTGTTGTTTTTCTCTTTTATATTGTCATTCTATATTTACCTTCTTATTTATTACCTGACTTCACACTTGCCCATGAATCTTATTAACGCTTAATGTTCCATATTTAGTTAGTTTCCAAATTCGTTTCCCATTTTAGATAAGTACTAAAAGCTTATGAATTACATTTTGCATTCTGGGTTTGCTCTAAGAATTAAGAGAGCTTCATTTTAAAACCCAATATTCTTTTTTACGTTTTATACTCTGTGCTAAACATATTAGGCGTGTGTGATTCAGTTAGAGTGGCTTAGGGAACTTTGTGACTGCAAAAAAGTTGCATTTTATTTAAGCTATGCTCAGCTGCATGTGTGTTCTTGAAAGGAGTTGAAAAGTTTTTCAACTGTTGAGTCTTGAAAAGGAGTTTTAACTCTTAATTGTATTTCCATTGCTTGTAGAGGCCATGGCATCATTTATAGGTTTCCAGGCATTGCCTTTTTTTACGTCGAATTCGAAGAATAAGCGTGGGAGTCAAGTGCAAGTGAGGAGTTTAAGTGGTGCTGATTCTACAGTGTTGTCCTCAGATTCAGTTGTGGTGAATGGAACTTCTATATGTGGGGAGAGAGGGAGATGTGGGACTTCAATTGATCAAGGAAATGGGCAGTTAATGTCTAAAGTTGAGGAGAAGAGGAGGGCAGAGGATGATGCTTTGGAAACTTTGAAGCCGTTGTGGGATGATGGGTATGGGACTGAGACTATAAAAGATTACTTTGATATAGCCAAAGACGTTATTAAGCCTGATGGCGGGCCACCAAGGTGGTTTTCCCCCATTGCTTGCGGATGCCCTTTGAAGGATTCTCCAGTTCTGCTCTTTTTGCCTGGTAATGGATACCTGACCATGCTGATCGGTTCCAAGATGGTTTTATGAATTTGTTCTGTGCAATGTGTTTAGGAAATATCTTAGTTTTCTTTATGTGATTTTGTTCCTTGATGTTTAATATGTTGTTTGGTGGGTTCAAACTTTAGAGATATTGTTAGTTTTTGAAAATTTAAATTGCAGGATGATAAAATTTTGTTGGTATTGCAGGGATGGATGGTACTGGTTTGGGACTTGTTTTGCACCATACAGCTCTTGGGAAGTAAGTCATATTACCCTTTTGTCCATGATGCATGTGAATGTTTCTGTGTATGTTAGGATTAACAGTTTAACACCTTTTTAACTGATCATCTCAATGATAATCAATTGATGCGGGAATCGTGGAGAAAATTTTATGTTAATTCAGTTTTGTTTTAAAGTGAATTTTAGTTTATTAGTCTGTTGGATTTTATTTTAGATCTTTTTAGTTATTTAGGTGATAGTAAACTATTTAAATTCATAGAGTCAAAGTTATTTTTATAATTCAATAATTGGGATCTTCTGAGTCAATTAGAATCAGGGTTTAGTCCTATAATCTATATAGGTGTGCTATTGTAGTCCTATGGAGACTATTTACAGTTTGCTTGAATAATAAAATTATTTGTTGGGTTGTTCCTTCAAATGCTTGATACTGATTCCAGGTGACCCTAGGCATAGATTCTTACTTTCTCTTTCTTGGTTCTGATTCCAAGCAAGCGTAACTATTAATTCCTAAGCTATTTTTATTTTCCTGTCCTCAAGTTTTCTATCACTTCAGTTTTAGTTTTGTCCTGACTCCTGTGTCAAAATTTAGTATTGAGCACATTGTTCTACATCATCAATTTAAAATAAAATTCATTATTATTTATCAAAAACAAAAAATTCCCATTGGTGAGAACAGTTTAAACTTTATCATCAAGGAACATAAAACAGATACCCTCAGCCTTGCAAACATGGGAATTTATAGGTCTTTTATGAGATGATGACTCTATTCTAATAGGAAAAAAAAAAAAAAATAAAACTAAATCAAGAATTGACTTCTAGAAGGTTTGGCTTTTGAGTTGCCTAAGAATAACAGGAGTGGAATCACACTTGGTAGGATTGAACTTATGACATGGGGTTTTGAAGGCCCACTTTCTACTGAACTGAACTAAGGGTGCTTTATTATCACACCATATATTTTGTAACCCTAAGGTCTCCATCAAATTCCTGTAGAAATCTGAAGTGAAGATGTTCTCAGTGTTTCTGATTCTTATGGAAAGAAGCGTGTTGATTGGTCTTTAAATCTATTTTGATCATCTTGCCATTGTCTTGAAAGAAAATTTTGACTCCTTTTTCTTTGAGACAGTTGACCTCTGGGAGTGTCCCCAGTTCAAATAAACCGGCAATAGCTTTAGCTAAGTATGCCAAGTCTCAAGCTTGTATTTGTGTAGTGTCCTCAATTTCTGTGGCCGTTGGTGGCCCCTGACTTACATACTGTGTTATCACTTGCTTCACTCTTTATTCAATAAAATTTCCTTCTCAATCCAAAAAAAAAAAAAACCCTAGGATCTTTCATATTTAAAAAAATCTATGCAGAGAAAATAAATGTGTTCACATTTGGGCATGGTAGACAGCTTTGACTCTGTTTTTATGCTGCATTATGTAACTTCTGTTGAGAATCTTTTAGATCTCATTTCACACAGATTCCATTCCTCTTGTTTGTATGCCATGAAAAGAAACTGAAGTTGAATTAGTAGAATGCCTGTCAAGCTTATGTTAGCATTATCCTGGTTCGGGAAATATCATTATGCCTGAATTGATTCTGAATATTTATAGTCAGTTTAAATGTAAAATTTACTTTCGATGACACTCTATCTTAAAATGGCTTTTATGGCTTCACACCTGTTGTTGATGCTACCTAATGTGGTTAGTTATATATATCCATTCTGTTTTGGCAAGGTGATAGCAGTGTCTTGTGTGACCTACTGAGAAAAATGGTCCTCTCCTCACCCCCCCCCCCCCCCCCCCCCCAAAAAAAAAGAAGGAAAAGAAAAGAGAAAGTTGTACACTTTTATTGCAGTTCAAAGTGTTTTCTCTATTACTTTCCTTTTTGGTTGCATCTGCAGTTGTGCACTATTTACAGTGACTATTGTGGAAACTTACCTGTGGGTATTTATATTATGGTTAGCTACAATTTATAGAACTTTCTTCAATGCAGGGCTTTTGAAGTCTGGTGCCTGCATATCCCTGTTCATGATCGTACACCATTTGAAGGTCTTAATCTTTCAATCATAATCTCTCTCTCTCTCTCTCTCTGAGTGTGTGTATCAAAAATTTTTCGTTAGTTATTTATGAATTTCAATTGCATTCTTAATTCATTGAAATGATAGATTATGTCTCTACATCTTGTAGCTACTAGACTATCATATGTAACTGTAACTAACTTGATAAACAACTATAATTCATTAATTGAAAAATCTTTGTTTAAACAGAAATGAAAGACTCCATTATTCATTTATTGCTAGCACCTTTAATTCAAAGCTGCCCATTTTTTATGTTTATATACTCAGTCCTCACATGAATTATAGGGATTTTGATGGTAACTTATGATTGAATACAACATGCCAATTATTCATTATGAAGTGTTTTTGTATATATTGAGAAAAAGTTTTAAGAGCTCTGGCCTTGATGCAATGGCAAGTGTCTTCCACCAAAAGTGACAAGTCGAGGGTTCAAGTACGACAATTAGTCTCTCCAAAAAATTAGGTGGTAAGGCTGCCTATCATGACCTCTCCCCGACCTTGCAAAAGTGGGAGAACCTTTTATATTAAGCAAAGTTTTGGATAATATGAGTTAGTGATAGTAATTACAACAACAATAACAATAGAAAGAACATATTTTGTCTATTGATATGATGCCCTAGTCCCAAAACTTTGGGGTTGGCACAAATCCTCAATAGGCTAGTCAAGGTTAGCTTCATGATTGAATTAGCAGCGTTAAAATACTTATTGGGATGTACATGCCTCTTCACATGTTTGAATTAAAAAGTATGGCGGGTTTGTTTGTGGGTAATGGTATCTAAGATAGCAAGTTGGTTTGTTAGGAACTTCTTCACTTGCCTATGGGCTCCATAGTGCGAAGACAACATAGGGTGGCATCTCCCAAGTGAAGTTGAATTAATCAAATTTCATCATATTCTATTTTAATTTAGTCACAAAATTGATTTTATTATTCCATTTTAGATATTTGAGATCATTATTTTCTAACAGAATCTGTAGAAATTTCCTACACAGTGATCAAATATTTCCGGTCTTTAATGAAAGTGTTGTGTGCCTGTTCTTCACATGTGGCTGGGTTTGGTTTATCCTTTAATTTCCTAGATATTGTTATCTATAGTTCAGTGTTTTTTGGTTGTATGAAGGGCTGGTAAAACTTGTAGAAGAAACTGTGAGGTTTGAGCACGCTTCATCTCCACATAAGCCAATTTATTTGGTGGGGGATAACTTTGGAGGATGCCTAGCACTTGCTGTTGCTTCTCGCAATCCTGCAATTGACCTAGTTCTGATATTATCCAATCCAGGTTAGATTCCTCATAAGCAGTTCATTTTTTTTTAATAAATATAATCTTGTATGTTTCTGGTTGATGATCAATGGTTATCATTTGAGAAATCCTGACCTTTTGGTATTTTGTTTTAGCAACATCATTTGGCAGGTCTCAGCTGCAGCCACTGTTTCTTCTCCTGGAGGCTATGCCCGATGGACTGCACAGTGCAGTTCCCTATCTTAGCTCTATTATGGGTACTGATCTGTCCCCGTCATTTCTACTTGTAGAATTCTTCATTGTGTGGAAAAATTGGATAAGTTATTGCTAATTTAACAAATTCACTGTGCCTTATGACTTAGGAATAACGCATATTAAGTAATTAATTACTATGGTGTAATCAATGTGAATTCCATTGATGTGATCGTTGGTTCTTCTGTTATGAGCTATAGGTCAATTTTGATAGCAATTCTTTTTTCATATTATTGCTATCTTGATCATAAAAACTTAATCATCTTAGTTTATTTCAGTATTCGTAAACTTAAAATGATTAATTTGAATGAAGCACTTTTAAATGTATATTTTACGACCTTTAGTTTTGTCTTGCTACTATAAATACTCACAGTTGACCAAACCAAGGGAAAAACATGGTTTGAACTGCATTTTAATCCTTACTGGCCTAATCTATTGAATAGGTAGCAAATGCTTGTTTAACTTGTGAATTTTCAGCCATTAATTTAGATGATAATGTAATGTATATGTTATACATTTATCTTGTCTCTGCAGCCTTTATTTGTCCACCTCTGTCTATGTTATATATATATCTTGTCTCTGCAGCCTTTATTTGTCCACCTCTTTCTCTTGTGAGTGCTTCTACACCATGGTTAACATAGATTAACCTAGGTTGTCTTCTACTGTAAATGAATTTTATTTTGTTGGAATCAGCTCTATAAAGCTTGCATCATTATTACTTTTATAGTTTTAATGTGTTTTTATAAGGTGTCAGTTGTTGCAGTCTCAAATTTCTTGATTTCTGATATATAATTGTCTACTTTCATGACATTAGGTGATCTAGTGAAGATGGCAGCGGTTAATATTGAAACCATGCTTCCTCCTGAGAAAAGATTTGAAAGGCCGTCTGGGTTGTTACCATATCTTTCTGTAAGGAGTGCTTGCCAATTGATTTTTTTTCCCCTTTTCCCCTTTTGTGTTTTATAAATTAATTTCTTTCCTTCTGCTTAGAATATTTACTATATTCAACTAGTTTTTTGTTTTCTTTTTTTTTTTTTTTTTTTTTTTTTTTTTTTTTTTCAAAATGTGGTTTAGTTGTGAACTCTTTAGTTTCCATTTATTCAAGTTCTATAATGATTTGATGAGTTATGGCAACAAAAATCTTTTTATCTACTGTTCTATATCTTGTTGATGGATTTTATTTTGTCTAGTCTAAGACTCTTAAGTTGATTCCTCATTTCTTTGGCCTTACAATTTTCCTCCCTTTCTTCCTTCTTTTCTTTTAAAGTTGAATTAATTCCTGAAGCAGTCCAATGTCAGATGTCAATATAAATTTTACATCACTCCATTTGGTTGTCAGGATTTTGTTGATATTATACCAATGGACTCTCTTCTTTGGAAGCTGAAGCTGCTGAAATCAGCTGCTGCTTATGCTAATTCCCGTCTCCATGCTGTTAAAGCTGAAGTTCTTGTGCTATCTAGGTTTTTCCTCTCTCTATCTACTTACTAGCTAGATTTTATTGCTTAGATATGAATTTACTATTAAAGTGGTAAAGCTTAATTGATTATTAAGATTGATGATATATTTTCATTTTAGTGGCAAGGATAAAATTCTTCCTAGTAGAGATGAAGCTGAACGACTTAAGAACTCAATACAAGATTGTGTTGTTCGTTACTTCAAGGACAGTGGGCATACCCTTTTATTGGTACGTGAGAATATGTGCATGCATCATATAACATCATGGTTAGCCCTCAAGATCCCTTTCAAGTTAGAAAAGTTTCTGATGACATCAAGATTTGCATGAACATTGACTTAAGAGAGATAGTCCAAATCATATTGGTCAGCTATTTAGAGTCCAAGCCCCTCCATAGCCTCCTAGGACTTTTCCCTGTCTAGGCAATGTGAGACTTAGTCAAGATTTGGTTTTCTCTCACCTCACCCCACTTAAGAGGTCTTTTGGCCTTTGAGTCCCCATTATCTACCCAACGGTATGATGGGTAGGGAACATAGGGACATATGGCCCTTTGAAGGGGGTTAGATTGTGGGGACCCAAAAGACCTCTTAAGTGGGGTGAGGTGAGGGAGAACCAAATCTTGTCTAAGTCTCACATTTTCTAGGTAAGGGGAGGTCCTAAGCCTTATATGGAGGGCCTTGGACTCTAATTGGCAAGAGGCTTTTTAAAACCTTGAGGGGTAAGACTCTGTGTCACTCCCAAAGAGGATGACATCTTGCCATAGAAGAGTTGGGGTGTGACAAAATCTATGACAATATGTATTTTTTCTTGCCATGTTGATACTTGATACTAAGGGCCCAATTCAGAGCAAAACTTGGAAATTTTGATGATTGAGCAGACACTTAACGTTGAAGATCAGTAGATGGTAGAAATACTGGTTTATCCCAAGTTTAGGTTGAACTAAATGGTCACGTACTTTATGTTGGAAAACCATCAGTCCAAAACCTTCAGCTATCAGGAAGTGGGCCAACAATATATATCAAGCACACACTAGCAATTTATACCCTCTTTTAATTTTATGTAAACTGTAAATTAATTACTTGTCTGCTTCATTTTGATAAACAACTTTATGATTGGTCTTGGCCTTTTATGTTTAATCTAAGGTTGGTCATACTTGTTGGCCTGTGCTCTGTCCCTTTAGGAATCTCCGTGCACATAATTTTTCTGTTCTATGTGTGCAGCTATGCTTACTCTTTTCTGCTATTTTATTGTGGGAAAACAATTGACTGCACTTTTTTCTGTCATGATGCAGGAAGATGGAATTGGTTTGATGACGGTTATTAAGGGTACTTTCAAATATCGTCGTGCAAGGAGGCTTGATATTACCTCAGATTTTCTTCCTCCTAGTATGACCGAACTCAAATATTTCAGTGATCAAATAACCGGGTAATTCAATAGATCTATATATATATATGTGTGTGTGTGTGTGTGTGTGTGTGTGTGTGTGTGTGTGTGTTACTATGTATGTATGTATGTATAAATTCTTGTGGGTATAATTCACATAAGTAAGTGACATTCAAAAGGAAGAAAAGTGTTTAAGATGAAATTGGTCATTTCAAAACAAATTGTTCACTTTGCTTATTCCATTATACTCCCTTTGACTCAGTTTATTTGTCATCTATTCCATTTTGGGATGTCCCAAAATATTGTCTTGTTTCTAAAAATAAAAATCATTAATTTACTAATGTTTCTATTATACCCTTACTTTATTTTCAAAACTATTTAAAAAGAAAACTAACAAATATTTAAAAAATCAATCTAATTGGGGCACTTTTTTAGTTGCCTCATTAAGAATAACTCTTTTTTTTTAAAAGCTGATAAATTTATTTAAGGGTAATTTGTAAACTTATACATTTTTATAAGGCAGACAAGGCAATAATTGGTGTTTCCTTAAAAAGTTTGACTTTTCAAACAGGACAAACAAATTGAGACGGAGGGAGTATGTGTTAGGTTCATATTTTTGTGTGATTGACAAATCCTATGACAAAAAGTACTTTACTTGTATTTGGGTAAATGTAAGTGGGTTCAAGATGATCAGTACAAGTAGTTATATTAAAGACATGAAGAATACTCAAGAAAAGCAGAATTTGCAGGTCCTAATACCTCCTCAATACCTGTTGATGTATTGAGATTTAACAAAGCTCAATACCTCTCGATTGATCGAGCTACGGGATTTCTGATATAGCCTGCAACGTTTTATTCTAATTGGCTATTTTTTTATTGGTTTGTGTAAACCTAAAAAGACTAGGAGAGCAAACCTTATTGGAATAGGAGAGCCCACTCAAAAGGCCCATTAAACTCCGGTTTAAATAAGGACGTGGAGAAAGAAAACCTTAACCCTAGAAAGTTTCATAAGGTTTTCTTTTTGACACCCTAGCCTCCTCTTATAGAAGAAAGAGATATTGTAGTGTTTTTTTGTATACCTTTGGGTTTTGTAAACAAGCAAAATCACTACCACCAATATTGAAGATCTTTTTGGTGTTTCTATGTGAAGTTGCTGCAAATCCACTACAACAATCAAAGGGTTGCTATGGAGTTAGTCATGTACTTGGATTCATGCAAAAGAGTTAGTCACGTTCTAGGATCTGTGCATAGAGGGAAGTTTCTACAAGATCAAGTCCAATTGAAGATTGGTGTAAAGGTTCAACTATAGGTTGGTATTTTGGGATAGTCCAGGGTAATAGTAAGATTCCTTATAATTGTAACTACTTGTTCTTGATTAGTGGATTCTTGGAAGTGGTGACCTGAAATTTACCCGATGGGGTTTTCGCATTGCGAGAGGTTTTCCTCGTTCGTCAACAAATTACCGTATCATTTAATTTCCGTTGTACGTTAGTTTATTTGGTGATTTGTTAGTGCCTCCACGATTTGCATGTAAATTGACCTAATTAATCAAGTTGTTGGTATTTGAATTTATTAACCGAGGTCAATCTATAACCCAACAATATAAACTAGTTTTTATAGCCTGCAATAGTGCTGGAACCTTTTTATTTTCTTTTATTGGTAAGAATTTGGCTATATTTATTTGACTTTCATTGTAATTAAATTTTTATGGACAACTTTAATAGTAAAACATAGTTCATTTCTTTTTTAATTTTTTTTGGTAAACAATTGCTTAGCTTCATCTTAATGCATTCAATCATATATACACCTTTGGCAGGCTTGGTAAGCCTATATACTGCCAAACATATAGCAGTTTTGATCAATTAGCCAACTTATTACTTAGGTTTTTCACATTATAGGTCTTATGCTGACATATTTATTATTAGAGAAATAACATTGACCTATGAGGAAAGTTTGAATTAATATTTGTTAACCTATTTGATAAGTAAAGATAATTTATTGATGAAAAAACCTGAGTACACAGGGAGTGTATGATGGGAACAAGAAATTCAACTTTGCAATGTACATAAATCAATCATGTCTAACAATGAACACAGTGAAAAAAACCCCAATGTTAACATCCAATCAAACAAAGATTTAAAGAAAATCAGCTAAAGATCAATGCTAAATATATAAAATATGCTTAAAATATATAAAATGTGTAAAAATAAATAGTAAACAATAAATTAATTGCTATATCCCTACCTTGCCGTACCCTAGTTTTATTTAGAAATGACATGTCGTCATGTCTTTTGTCATCTCATGTTGGTATTCATGCTTCATAGGTTTGGAAGTCCTTTGCGTATTAATCTCAATGGTTGGGTGGCACCAGCAAGTAAAATCTTTTAGCTTTGGGCTTTTTATTATGAGTCCTAGGGAGTGAGTTACATTCATATGGAAAACATGATATTTTTCCATATGCTCGGGTATAAAGTTTGGATAATTCTTGCTAAAAGAAAATGATTTTGATGACTCTTTCTACTCTCTTTCCAAAGAACCCTTTTCATATTTAAGATTTTCTATCCTCTTTCTTATTTTTATTTTCATTTTTGATGTCCAGGGTTGTTTCTATGAAGAGATTTTTTGAAACAATATAGTATAATATTAATCCTTGTCTTCTAAGTTTAGTCTAAAAAGAATTATTGCATAATCAGCTAGTTAATGCTGGTCTAATTGAAAATATAAACTTCAGAGGCAACACTGAAGTATGTTATTGAAGATGTTTTAGTTTTAGAGATACCGGAAAATGCAAGTTGAAAAGCACAATAAAATCTGTGAATATGTATTGGTGGTAGAGGCTGGGATGATACTGTAAATACACTCTCATGTTCATGTTTAGGTCAATTATAATGAATGATATAGCATGTGTGGTAATGCAGTCATGGGGTCATGGGGCCCTCACCTACCCTCTCTAGCAACCCCTAAAACTGTTGGCTTCATTTTATGATCATGCATCAGAAATAGGCCCACAATATTAACCTAAACATATGATTGAGGAAAAAAAAACATTTGTTCCCTTCCTGCAATCCATAAAAAATATGCTATGTACATCTCCCATTCTCCTTTCTTATCATCACTTTTCTTTCTGCTTTACATGAAATCTAACGCTAATTCCACTATTTTTCACTTAAATTCTAACAGTGCAAAGCCAAAGTAGCATGTCCAAGACTTGACATCAATTTATTTTGCTTATCTGATCTTTTCATCACCATCACCATCACCATCACCATCATGCTCATCTTTTGTTTTGAGAAAAAGCTTTTAGTTTTTGTTAACAGTGTACACAAATGATCAGATTCCATTTATGCTGATTAGTTCTATTATTGCTTGTATATATGATGACATGATCTCACACACTGAGAGTAGACAATTTACAGACTGAAGAAATCACCTATAGTTATTTTCCTGTGAATTCATAATTTGAACCAATTTTTTGATAAACTTAGTTTTGAATTCTAAGAACCTCGGTTTTAAACCCTGATTGGGCAGACTGTGAACTGCAAGCAACTAGTCCTACTTGTCTTTGGGCTTAGGTTGCCCTGCAGCCTGTTTAAGTTGGTTCTATCAGATATCTGTGGCCATGCTAAATTGAAGATTGATATAAAAATTGCATTAATGGTAGGTTGTTTCGAGTTGCTACTGATCCAATACTGTTCTCAACTTTGGAAGATGGAAAGATAATGAAAGGTCTTGCGGGCGTTCCAAGTGAAGGTCCTGTGTTATTAGTTGGTTATCACATGTTTATGGGACTGGAACTCCCTTCACTTGCTGAAGGATTCTTAAGGGAGAAGAACATTATGATTCGTGGCTTAGCGCATCCCACGTTGTTTTCGAGGATGTTTGAGAGTTCATCTTCTGAATTTTCTATAACTGATTGGGTGAAAGTGTTTGGTGCAGTACCTGTTACTGGAAGCAATTTTTTCAAATTGCTTTCAACAAAATCACATGTGCTTCTTTATCCTGGTGGGTCACGTGAGGCTCTGCATTACAAGGTCTGTCAAGTTCCTTGTGTTTCATTTCACCTGCTTTACTGCAACTAAAGAGCAATACATTTGTAACTGTCAACTATTGTACTCATAAATCTGCTTTATCATTTACTTTCCAAATTTTTATCTTGTCTTGCTTGTACAAGTGAAACAATATAAAGTCGTCTCCAACAGCTGTTACTGGTTGTGGCTGTGTGTTCATTTATTTCTGAATGTTATAAGCAAGGCAGATTGCTGGGACATTCAATCCATTTGTTAGTTTATAATTGGAAGTAATTACCTAATGTACACTCTGTTGTTGTCATGGTTCACTAAAGTTATATGCAAGGTAGATATATCTGTTACACTAATATGTCCCTCAACCTTTGTGTGAGTAGTCTGTCACTGAGAGAGGATTTAATGTTATTAGAGGTCCTTGTTGCCTAAATCTTTGTTTTTGTTTAGCAAGGGCTATATCTATATCTATATATCTATATCTATATATATATATATATATATATGTCTAAACTTTATTCCAACAGTTATGGTGCTTTTATATTGCTAGGGAGAAGAATACAAGTTATTTTGGCCTGACCAGCAGGAATTTGTGAGAATGGCAGCACGGTTTGGGGCCACAATTGTACCATTTGGAGCTGTGGGAGAAGATGATGTAGCAGAAGTAAGCTTGTGCTTTTGCGCATCTAACTAGTCCCATGCTTTTAGTATAAGGGCATCTTTCTGATGGTGAAATATTAATATGTTTTGCATCTTATGTTTATATCATCGTTTTTTTTCTCTTTTTTCCTTTTTTATGTTTTCAAAATTTATACTTTCGAGATGAATGTTTTTATATGCTACTTTTATGGTTTATTTGAGTTTTTGTGAAGGTTGGGAGTTTGAATTCCAGAGTATAGGAATGAGCTTGGTTTTGGTTAACTAAAGGGATTAAGATGGTACTCACTACAGAACAGAAAGTTAAATATACTTGTAGTGAATGAAAGATCAGTGGGGTCCATAATCATGGACTAGCTTGGACAGTAATCAAATACAAGTTAAAAAAACCTGGAATTTTGGGTTAACTACGAAAATACACTGTGGTACTACTACTCTAACGGTTGGAAAGTAATGAATTTTTTATAATAATTCTCAAATGCACAATTAAAAAAAAAATATATATATATATATATATATACATATTTTACAAAATTGATTTTGAAAAACACCCTCATATTGTTTTTCTCTTTTATTGAGCTTGATATTGCAATTAACATCCTACTTGCTTTGGGTTTGTGCTTTTATGTTTATCAACCATGGCAGATGCTTCTTGATTACAACGATCTAATTAAGATCCCAGTGGTTAATGATTTAATCAGAGAAGCTATCAGCCATAATACGGTGAAAGTGAGGTAATTACTCTCTGAGTAATATATAATTTTATTACAATTGTACTCCTGTAAAATTCAAAAAACTAGAGATGCTTGCCACTTTTCAATTATAGGAACTAATGATGGAATATGCTTGGATTTTTAGGGACGAGACAAAGGGGGAGGTTGCCAACCCAAACCTCTTTTTTCCATTGATGGTACCCAAGATACCTGGCCGCTTCTATTATTTGTTTGGGAAGCCTATAAAAACAAAGGGAAGGGAAGATATTCTAAAGGACAAACAAGTTGCAAACCAATTGTACTTGCAGATAAAAGCTGAGGTCGAACGCAATATGGCATTCTTGATTGAGAAGCGGGAGGAGGATCCTTACAGGAGTATTGTTGATAGAACTTTGTATAAAGCAATGTATGCTCCAACTGAAGTTCCAGCATTTGAGACCTAAAAAATGGTTTTGAGAGGTATATTGTTGTCTTAAATTCATTCAATTATTTCTTTTTCCCATGGAAAAAGGATAAGGTACAATGTCATTTTTGTTCTCAATAAAGGCTATAGCTATAGACCAAATTCGAAGTTGCAGTCAGTGTCTGATGAGTAACACTATAATCTCAGCCTTTGAGACACCTCTATGAACAATTGCACACCACTTGAGAGGACATATTCCAGGATGCATATGTTTCTGTTCAGTTGAAGACTGTATATTTTCTCAACAAAAAAGAAAAAAAGACTGTTTATACAGTATACACCACTTCTTTTCTTAACTCAAAATCAACCAAACTCTAGTCTGATCTCAAAAGGTATCTATAATCATATATAATAAAAACAGCAGTTATCTTGCGAAATTCATTTCTTTACTCTAGGAACAGAATGTATAGCTTTAAAGTTTGATACGTACTTGTTCTGGTTTTCCTTCTGTATAAAATTAAATTTAGTCAATGTTGGTCCAGAGTGGAGATTATGTCTAATAAATCAAATCAGAATATCATGTCTAGTTGTTAACAATTTTGATCTGAAAGCTGTGGTTTATTGAATGAGTGAATTAATGGTTGCACTTTCTTCCTTCCTAGAAAATAAAATTTGAACCTATGAATCATATTCAAGTTAAGAACAAGCAACACCATATATCCCATTGATCAAGTCATCCCTAACGGAATGAGAGTTCTGCATGATTTTACTAGAAGTCTCGCCATCAAGTCTTCAGCTTCTTCTCCATCTTCTAGCTTCTATGGCAGAGAAAGTTCTTCCTCAGACAGTGGATCAAGTTGAAGCAATGGCTGCTGTCAGAGCTCTTACTTTTGCTCAAGAGATTGGCATGTAACACCCTATAAGTTTATTACTAATTTATTTCATATACATAAATTAAAGAAGAGGTCCAAAATTAAATGGATTTAATTGATTTGGGTCTAAGATATTTAAATAAGATAATTATTATAGAACAAGAGGACAAAGTGAGATAGCATAAGTTAATATATGGGCTTTAATAAGCTTACAAATTCTAGCCTTTTATCTCTTGAACTATACATATCTATACTATTAATAACAGGATTTTTTGCTTATTTTTCATTGTTTTACGTACTAAAATATTTTCATCCAAATTCCTAAGCTCTCTAAAATACTCTTATCTTTTTGTTAAATAATTTTAAATTTAAAAACATAAACCAGTTAAAAGAGTAATTTATTATTCTTTAAAAAGTTCAAAAGTTGTAGGCTTTCAAACTTTTATTAATTCTCATGTAGAGAAAGACCCTAAAAATTAGGACATTAGCTTTAACTCAATTTTAAACATTTTTTCACTAAATTCAAAATAAATAAAAAAGAGCCTAAGTCTAGTATATAAATAAGAGGTTTCTCCTCTTTTAGTGGCACCACATGATTGCTTTTTATTTTTCTTTGTCTGCGGTCGTGCGTTGGAATTTTAGGTATGGTTTTGTTTTTGTCGTAATTTTAGAAAGTTGGAATTATTCAAGGACTAGTATTTGTTCTCACGCTTTTAGTAAGACATGGATCTGTACATGAATTATTTTGGTACCTAATAGATAAATAGGCATTGGCTTTATCAATCTAATTTTGTCATTGTGCTAATGATAAAAGGTGTCATATGATTGCTATTATCTTAGACCGGACAAAGTGCATGTAGCCATTTGTCATGGAATGGTCCTCCGTAGGCTATTGGGTTTGACCAATTATGACCACCTTTGGCCACCTAATATATTGAGCTAAACTCCTTTTAGAAGCCTTTAGTTTGATAAGTTTCTCTCATGTTAAAAGACTAGGTAATTCTATGATTCATAACCTTGCTAGATATGATAATCATATCACAAGTCTGTCAGTGTGGATGAAAGATGTTCTATCCCAACTTAATGCTTAAATCATAATCGATTATGACTAAGCTTTTTTAATAAATATGTTAAGTTTTTTTCTAAAAAAAAAAAATGGTTAAGAAAGAAAATGGATAATGTGAGGAAACACAAAGATCATTTTATTTTAATTAGTTTGTTTAATTTTAGAAGGAAGTTGTATTTTTTACTATTAGTCCATTGGATTATATTTCAGGTCTTATTAGTTAAATAGAATTTTATTTTATTTCATAGTGTTAAGGGTATTTTTGTTATTTAATAATTGAACTTCCTAAGTCAATTAGAATTGGGGTTATGCATAGTAGTCTATATATTTCTCTGAAGGGGAAAAATGCAAATCATTATTGTATACATCATAGAGGTTTGGAGGGACAAATTCCATCCAAGCAAGAAGAGGGCCAGAAGATCTAGCTCTTTTAGCAAGTCCATGAGCAACATTATTTTCTTGTCTTTTAACATGGTAGAAAAGAACTTCTGATAGCAAAGAGTTAACCAGCTTGATGTCCTGAATGATGTGGCCAAAACTAGCAATGCATATTCCTTATGTTAATAGCTTCAATGATTGTCTTCGAATCTCCTTCAATAGTACTTTCTCAAAACCCAGTTCTTGTTTAAACCAAATAGCTCACCGCTTTGCTAACACTTCCACCATCTCTATTGAGGTAGGTAGTGGAATTTGCTCATGATAAAGTAACCATAACTAATCCGTTATCATTTCATATTATAACATCAAGTCTAGTAGTGTTTTCACCTTCAAAAACCGCATCATCGAAGTTAACCTTATATGGCTATACTAGCTAGAAATGGGAGGATGCCAATGAACAGAGTGAGCCGTGGTGTAACACCCCAGCCTTTACAAAATAAATAAACAAATAAAAGGGTTGTTTTGGATATTATTTAAGTGGGGGCATTTTTGAAATAAGACCCAAGTGTAACCTTAGCCTTATATATAACCCACATTGGCTTCCTCATCTATTTTTCTAAAGTGTCGCTCCCCATCACCCTTCCCTCTTTCCTCTGGTGTTCCCATTCCCTATACCCGAAAATCTCCTCTCTCATATTCATGTGAAGTTTATTCACTTTTGCTTCTTGGATTTTTATCTTGGCCGACTCATGGAAGGTTCTTTTCCAATCAAAATCCACCACCAAGAGTTTTAGTGGCTATTTTGGCAGACCCATTTGAAAGACCATCCCTCCAAGTTTGGTTAATTCAATAGATGAGGTAAAAATCTAAGTACTCTATCATTTTCTTTTATGAAATCCTTTGGGTTTTGTTATTTTATGATGTTTATGGTATATACTTGATGGGTTTGGTGAGTGTTGGAAGATTGGAGGGGTATGAGGATTTGGGCAGCAAGAGTTTTTATTAAATCCAAAAATTTCAAACTAGAGGGTGTTTGCCTTGATGGAGTGTTTTGGTTGTCTATTTTACTAATAAGGATTTAAGGTTTGGTTTGCTAGATCAACTATGGGTCTTGTTGTTGCATATGCTGATGTGAGTTGATTTTTGGAAGTGTGTTCTTTGCATTTTAAATGACTTTGGCAAATGTGGGTGTGAGTGAAGTGATAACTACATATTTATGCAAGTGAAGTGTGAGCATGTGCTTTTTGCATACTAAGTGTTTGATAAGTTGTTTATATGAGATATTGGGTTTGATTCCTTGCTTTTAATATGCTTTAAATCTTGTGGTTTTAATGGGAGTGATTCTCAAAAAATTTGGACTAGTCTTAAAACTATAACAATTTTCTAAAGCTGTCAGGGACATATTTGAGTCAGCTGTAATACATGATTTTTAATAAATTACAGAAAAATCTTTATGGGCTGAATTTTTTATGGTACATACTACACATATAAGAGCTTATCCCTATTTAATTTCAAGTTAATCGGATAATATTTCGTGGACCAAACAATTTTTACAAAATGGCTGACCTGCTGTGTATTGAATCTGAAAGTGCGATGAAAATGCTGGGATTTTGTGGAATTTACTTCAAATTTTTGTTAGATGGATTGGCTTGTAAATTCATGTGCTTTCTTTGACATGTGTTTTACTTAGTTAAGTCTAATAATGGTTTGGTTTAATCATTAGTGCTCTAAAGGGAAATTCATAAGATATGCTACCCCTATTATGAGTTGATGTGTTTTATGTTATATTTATATGTGCACATTGCTTGCAGTGGAGAATTAAAATGCTTTGGTTTTATGCTATGGTACTATGAGTTTGTATGCTTGTTTGGTTTCTGTTGGGAATGGGTACTTGTCTTAGGTTGGGCAAGCTAGGCTTTAGTGTATTTGATTTGTTTTAGGGGATCCTATTCGATTTTGGAGACAAATATGATGATAAACTTGGCGATAGGTCTTGTTATTAATAGGCTTGTTCCTTATGTTTCTAGGTTTTGAGATTCTGGGTGATGGATCTAGTGACGAGATTGGTTGATTTCCTTTATTTTTGCAACTAAGAGGTAAGTGGTGTTTACTAATTTTGGGGGTTTTCCCAAAACAACGCTGATTGTTAAACTACATATATCAAAGAAATATGTTGATATTATATATATAAATTGATATTTTATAAATGCTTGATGTGCACATTGACTATTCGTTTTATGAAAAACTTGTGAACGACCTGAATTTATTTAAACTTGTATGTGTAAATATACCTTTATATTGTTGAGAATTATGAATGAATTATTTTTGTGAGCATATTGAATATGTTTTGAAAACCTATGGCAAGTCGTGATTAAAAAGCTCAGTATTGTATTTAGTCCTTAGCAAGGGACCATCATACTGCAACTAGTCCTTAGTAAGGGACGGTCCCAAAAAAGGGGACAGTGCACATTTGATAGCTCCTTAGTAAGGGAGTATACTATTGAAGATCCAAAAAGGAAGCTTCTTAGTAAAGGAGTGCACATTTAGGTTCCAAAGGAGCCACTCTTAAGAAAGGGGATGAAAATGAGGTTCCTGTCCTAAAAAGGGGACACCACAACCCTGTCAACGGGGCATAAACGTTGACCACGAGAAAAGCCTAGGAAATTTTGTATATGATGGTATTGATATATATATATATATATATATATATTATAATGGCTCACAATATAAAGATATTTTATTTTATATGAAATATTTGATGATAAAATATTGGTAAGTTATAAGTATAAATTTGTTGTAAGAATTATTTATTTGAAAGGTTTGTTCTCACACCCCAATGTTAGTGAATTCCACTTATTGAGTTATCTTACCCCCTCCCCCTCCCCCCCCCCCCCCCCCCTTTATTTTCCCCTTACAGATACATTAGAGGGATTATTGGAGTAGGGACTTTTGGAAGACAACAATTACAAATTATATTGTGAAATTGAGGATTTCATTATTATTTTTATGGTATTGAATATTGTAATGGGGAGTTATTTTGAGAATTTCTATCTTTGGTGGAATTAGAGCTCTGACAATTGTGATGAGATTTTAGGTTTTTGGTTACATTTATTTAATATTTTTATGGATTATTTAGATTGAATAAACATATATTATTTACGAATTTTGGGTCATTACACGTGGAAGGGATCTTTGCATGGACTAAGAGAAGTTCCTGATATTCTTGGAAGGTTTTCTAGGGCCATTGAATTGAACTTCTTTGTGGGGAACAATTCCTCACCTACTCAAGACTTGTTACTTCTCATCCATATCAGGGACACAGGCATAACAGAGAGATCAAAATTAGATTTGTCATGGAAAGCCAAATGAAAAGCATGCAAGAAACTCGAATGCACTATTGTATTCCAACGGAGATGTTCTATAATTTTGTGTGATTAATTAAATTTTGAATTTTCTCAAATGGTCTAGTACTAATTTTAGTCAATCCTATGGCTTCTATTTGTTTGGGAAGATGGAAAATGTTAGGAAGAAATTTTTTTTTCCTTCATGTGTTTTTGGTAAGAGGGATGGAAAAGTAAAATGATAAAATTTACTATTATGTCTTTATTGTAGTTTGAATTAATGGGATAATAAGGGTAATGCTGTCTTTTTAAATCTAAACACATTTTCCTCCCAATTTGGGGGGATAAGTTTTGGTGGAACTAGGTGAAAAATACCTAAACTCATCCATTTCCAACTGGATCCCAAATTTCCACCCAACCAAAAGGAAGAAAACTCCAAATTTCCTTCTATTGTTTTCCATTCCCCCTTTTTTCACCCAACCAAAGAGGACCTTAATAAGTGTTGATTTGTAAATTTTGATTTCTAGATGCTCAGTATGATTCCAAGCAAGTCTAGGTGCTATTTCTTTAAGTCCTATTTTCTTCAATTTTAATATTGCATACACTAAGGTTTTGTTCTGCATCAATGGAGAAGAAAAATTTTGTGGGGCAAACCATATTATTTTGTCAAAGTATTCATAAGATGGATTAATGAAAGAGAGGCAAAGTTTCTTATTTGGTATAAAAAGCAAGGAAGTCAATACCATACCGGAGGCTGTACTGGTTTGGCTAGTGGTATGATATATTTCGAGTACCGATCAATACCGGTGTACCGTTTCGGGTTTACCGCTATTTTATATATTTAATACACACACACACACACACACACACACACACACACACACACACACACACACACATACAATCTCTATTTACTATAAAACATTACCTCAAAAATCCTTGTGTACCATAAAACATTACTTCAATTGTTCATTGCATACAAAAAAAAAAAAAAAAAAACACAATATAAAAAACAGAAAACTTAATTGTTCATTGTATACAAAGAAAACAAATAATTACGTTAACATAAATTACATAGGATCATCTACTATATTTAAAAAATAATATATATATATTAATAAATTTAAAAGTACATATATTATTTGAATATTTATAAATTTAATTATTTTGTAAAAGTTAATTTGTTAAGTAGTTAAACTATTTAAGCTTATAAGTTTATTAAAAAAAATAAGACCAAAAAAAAAAAAAATCAACAAAAAGGTATAGATGAGATAAAAAGATAATAAGTGGGATGGGTTTGGTAGAATCAAATAAAATAATAAGAAAAATTTGTTAGTGATAAAGCCACAGAACTCAAAAGCTAACGTGAGTTTTTATACTTTTCAGCTTTCACATTTTTCAAGTATCTTTTGTCAGTTTTTTACTCCACCACACACATTAACTTCTGATCACTTCACTTCAACTTCTCATTTCACTTCACACAGTTTAAACCTCCAGGCCTCTCTCTAGTCTCACATAGTTTTTTACTTCTTACTCCACCACATGTATCTCTTCCCATCAGTTACACACTTTTTCAGATTTGATCTCTCTCTCCCTCTCTCGCAAATCAAGCATTCAATTATGTTTTGCAGCCTCAATGAATGCTAGTGGTGTCGTTCACCGCCAGCCAGCTTCGTTGTCACCACTGTAAGGCGAAGCTGAAGAGAATGTTGTCACTGCTAGCTAGCATCTAGACCTCTCTCTCTAGTCTCACACACGAGAATGTTGATAGACAGTGTTTTTGAGTCACTGTGTGTGTTAAGATCAACAGCTTTTTGTTCGGGTCCGGTATCTAATTTTCGGCCGAAACGCGATATATTTCCTGGTACGGCTGAAACGGGTCCGGCATGGCCGGTATTTTAACCGGCACGAGACACCTACGTTTCTGTACCGGTGTGCATACTGGTACGATAAATACTGGCTGCACCGACCGGTATGGTACGAAATCGTATTCCTTGATAAAAAGAGTTATGGTTACATACATATATATATATATATATATATATATATGTAGGAGCATTGGGCCAAAAAATTCCTTATCCATGAACATGTTGGGCCTAGAGCCCAAGTCGAGGACTAAGATTTGTCCGAAGATAGGTAAATTCTATCAGGGAAATCTGTATTGGTAGATAAAAAAGTCAGTTTTGAACAAAGTAACCCAAGAGGTAGGGCCGAGGATGAATATCACCTCGGATAATCAAAGCCGATGTCCGTTTTGGTGGCCTGCCATTCAAGAGAACACTCCAGAGAGTTCTGTTGGAACGAAAAAGTATTGCAGAAACGCATAACAAGGGAGGGTCCTGAAATATCAAAGAAGAAAGATGCTACTACCGCATTGAATGCTCTACAATTAACCTTCTGGCCGCATTAATGTGAAGGTGAAATCTGAACAATGGTTTTCAGCTTTATAGCTACTACACAAAGACTTTTGAAAAAGGTGGATGAGACAAATATTAGCACCAACCACATAATCTGCACGTGGAAGGCAAAGAGAAGGAAGGAGGAGAGTATAAATGAGGGGAGAGAAAAAGAAGAAAAAAGGATAGCAACCTAGAACTCAATTTGTAATCAACTTGTGAATCAATATACAAAAACTAGTCTCCTCAGATTGAGCCGATGACATTTTTCTTTAAATAAATCTATCCTATCTTTTCTCTTTTGTTTGCCTGGATCTATTATATTTGTTCTCAACACATTAAAACCCAGTTTTTCCAATCCACTCTCTACAAATTCATTGTTCTGGGCTTTTTGAGACTAGGTCTATCTATCTTGTGAGCTAGGAACCCGAATTGCACCCTTATAATATATATATATATATATATATATTTTTTTTTTTTTTAAGTCCAACTTTAAAGTATGTTTACGTTGCAGATAGTGGTAGAGGCAAAAAAAATTTTTAAGCCAAGTTGAATATATTAATAAATTTCAAATTCAAAGAATAATTATTAATTATATATATGTTAATTATACATAAAGTAAGTATGTATGTAACATGATTTAATATATGCTCTATTTTGTTATATATAAAACATTTACATAAAGTTATATTAATTTTTACATTGGTCAAAATATTTTCTTTTTCCTTCCAGTAAATTTGCAAACTGTGAATTATTTTCTAAATCATATTGGGATTTTTGGTACATATTTGGTTTCACCGTAGACTAATTACTAATATTATATATATAAAAGAAGACATAAAAAATGAAAATAAAAATATTATAAATGGGATAATTTCCAAGTTAAATATAAATGTGCAATTTTTTTTGAGAATAAATAAATGTGCAATTAAACCAAATATTGAAATTAATAGAATATTATGATTCAAAAACTATTTAAATATGTATTTTAATGTTTTTATACATAAAAAAATATTGACTTAATGTTTAAAAGAAATATAATTAAAAGCTATATATAAGAGTCATCTAAGAGCATCAGCAATGGGCATTGCAAATGCCATATGTAAGGAAGATATGGCATTTGCAGCCCAAAACACCCCAGCATCAGGAATTGTAAAGGCTCACAATTGCAAAAAAATTTGCAATTGAGCTACAGTACAATTCTACAAGTAGAATTGTACTGTAGCTGAATTGTAAAAATGATAATATTATTTTATTCTCTCACCCACCCAACTGTAGCTGTACTGTAGCTGAATTGAAAAAATATATTTTTAGAATATATTATTTTATTATGGAGATATATTATTTTAATGAGTAGAAGAGGAAAATAGAAGTTTGGGATGTTAGAAGTATTGTAAAATGTCATTACATAATAATAAAGTGGCCTTTTAGAATTGTAAAATAGAGTAGCATTAGCATTTCTCAATGCTAATGCTCTTACTGATACTTACTTCTGAAGATGTATAATTGGAGTATCTATATATTTTCCATTTTCTCTCTTTTTTTTTTTTCTATTGGCCAAACGCTATTAATTTTTTTTCTCACTTCCTTTTTCTTTTTTCCTGCCACAAAACCCAACAAAATGCATAAATAAATTTTTTTTAATCCCTTCTTGCTACAGTAGACTGCCAAGACTAGCGAACGGCTAGTCTTGGTAGTTTACTGAAGCAAGTTGCCAAAAAATTTGGCTCTAGCACCATTGATGTTGGGCTCTTTTTGGTGTTTGACGTGACTACTTCACTGCCACCAATACTAATGCTCTAACGCGACAAAATTGTAATTAAAAGATGGCAAAGATACTATGGTCCTATAATAACTTAGTCAAAAAAGGGTACAAATTTTGTTAGTCCTATTATTTGAGGGTAAATAGGTGATAGTAACGTTCACCAACTACATTGATCTTTTACACTTATTTTTTTATAAATTTTTGAGAAAGATCTTTTACACATAATAATGGGATCATTGGCATAAATGTAGTGAACTACTGAGGGTGGGACCATGGCATATGGGTTTGTGTCCTATGGGGTGAACGACTTTTGTGTGTACGCGACATCTCCACCCTGCTGTTTCTTTCACTCAACCTGGGGTGTGTTCGGCTGGAATCTGGATCATCTCCCCTCTCTCAATTTCTTTCTTTTCATGATTTAAATTTTATTCTTTTCATTTAAAAGTTTTAAATAATATGATAGTCGGCATAGTTTTAGATAAAAAAAAAATGACTTCTGTTGATGGGTGTATCGCTATCATGAAAAGAAAATTATCAAATAATATAATTCCACCTCCATTGCGGGAGAAATTTATTGGTTCTGTTCAAATAACAGCATAAGCCAAGAACCTCATTGGCCAATACAAAAGAGATAAAATATATATATATATATATATATATATATATGGACAACCAGACCCACACGTCTGTGGCTCTCTCTCTCCCCAGAACTGTGTAGACTCACATGACATAATTCAGAATGAAGCCAAATTATAGGAAATAATTGGTCCAGAACTAAATCAGTGCCTTCCTTTTCGTATTTTCGTTTTATAGTTACCTTTTAACTTATTACATAAGTCTGTTCTTGCCCATGACTGTTATTCACATTTAATGTTCCACCTCCACATTTAGTTTGTTTCCATACTAGTTTCTCATGATGGGTAGGAAGTTAAGAACTGAAGCAATACATGAGCTGGAGCTTATTTAGTACATTTTGCTTTCTGGGTTTGCTTTAAATATTTAGATAGCTTCATATAAAAACAATTTTTTTTTTCAGAGTATAGTCTGTGCTAAACATAATTGGTGTGAGTGATTCAGTTAAGAGTAGTTTATGGAACTTTCTAACTAAAAAAATTGTAGTTTATTTAAGCTGTACTCAAGAGTGTGTCCTTGGAAAAGAGTTGGTAAGTTTTTCAATTTGTGAGTCTTGAAAAAGAGTCTGCCATTGCATTTAGAGGCCATGGCATCAGTTATAGGTTTCCGGGTATTGCCCTTTTTTGTGTCGAATTCTGAGAATAAGTATGGGAGTAAAGTGCAAGTGAGGAGTTTAGGTGATGCTGATGCTAAGGTGTTATCCTCAGACTCAGTTGTGGTGAATAGAACTTCTATAGGTGGGGGGAGAGAGAAAGGTGGGACTTCAATTGATCAAGGAAATGGGCATTTAAGGTCTAAAGTTGAGGAGAAGAGGAGAGTAAAGGATGAAGCTTTGGAAACTTTGAAGCCTTTGTGGAATGATGGATATGGGACTGAGACTGTCAGAGATTTCTTTGATATGGCCAAAGACATTGTTAAGCATGATGGCGGGCCGCCACGGTGGTTTTGCCCTGTTTCTTGCGGGCGCCCTTTGAAGGATTCTCCAATTCTTCTCTTTTTGCCAGGTAATGGATGCCTGGCTATGGTTGATCAGCTCAAAGATGATTTTTGAATTTGCTTTGTGCTTTGTGTTTACGAGATATGTGTAGATGCTAGATTTCAGTGGATATGTTTCTTGGTTTTCTTTAGGTGATTTTGTTCCTTGATGTTTAATGTGTTTTTTGGTGGGTTAAAACTTTAGTTATATTGTTGTCAGTTTTTTTTTATATGTAAAATTGCTGGATGTTGAAACTTTGTTGGTATGAATGTATGCAGGGATGGATGGTACTGGTTTGGGACTTGTTCTGCACCATAAAGCTCTTGGGAAGTAAGTCATATTACCCTTGTGTCTATGATGAATGTGATTGCTTCTATTTTTTAATTGGATTATCACCTTTTAAGTTAAACATCTCAATGGTAATCACTTTAAAATTAAATTCATTATTTTTTATCAAAAAAGAAAAAATAAGAAAGAAAAGAAGCATCTCAAAGGTGAGAATAGAAGTTAGTTTAAACTTTTTCAGCCAGGAATATAAAATAGATGCCCATAGCATGTCAAACCTAGGAAATTTATAGGTTTTTTTATGAGATGACCCTTTTCTATTTGGGAAAAAACTAAATTGATTTTCTTGCTTATCAGTTCTTTTCTAGCAATGAATTCACTTCTAGAAGGCTTGGCTTTTAAGTCAGCCTAAGAATAACAAGAACTGATTCACTCTCTGTGCATTGTTTTCAGTGACTTTTGTGGAAACTTGCTTCTTCTCCTTGCTAGGATAATATTATGTTACTGGACTTCATGCTTTTGCATTCTTTTATTTATTTATTTTTAGTTGTTAGCAACAATTTTTAATCCCTTCAATGCAGGGCTTTTGAGATCTGGTGCCTTCATATCCCTGTTCATGATCGTACACCATTTGAAGGTCTTAATCTTTAAATGCTAATCTGTGCATGTATAAAAATTTCGTTAAGGTTTTCATGAAGTTCAATTGCATTGTTGATTCATTGAAATGATAGATTATGTCTGTACTTCTTGTAGCTATTTGACTATCATATGTAATTATAACTAATTTGAAATGCAACTATGATTTATTACATTGTAAAATCTGTTTTGAACAGAAACATAAGACACCATTATTCATTTATTGCTTGCACCCTTTATTCCAAACTGTCCATTTTATATGTTTATATACTTTTTCCCCCTGTTATTCCCTACATGAATAATTGGGACTCTTAACAATTTCTTATAATTGAATCGATTATGCTGACAATAGATTATGAAATTTGTTGGTACATTTTGAGCAAAAGTTGTAAGGTCATATGAGTCAGCAATAGTTAAACAGATTTTGACTGTTGATATAAAGCCTAGTCCCAAAACGTCAGAGTAGGCTATAGATCCTCAACAAGACTGATTGGGGTCAGGCTCATGCTTGAATTAGTGAAGTTAAAAGTCCTTAAGGGCCATACATGCCCTCTTCAATTTAAAAGCGTAAAGGGAGTTTGTGGGTAATGGGGTATGATATTAGCTTGTTGGTTGGTCAGGTACTTCTTCACTTGCCTACGGGCTCCCTAGTGCGAAACCAAAATAGGTTGGCATCTTCCAAGTGAATTTAAATTAATGAAATTTTATCATATTTATGTTACTTTAGTTATAAAATTCATTTCATTAATTGTTGAGATCAATTTTTAACAGAATCTTAGAAATTTCCTTTGCAGTGATCAAATATTTTTATGTCCTTAACAACTTTGTTATGTGCATGCTTCTCACACTTGTAGGTGGGTTTGTATTATCCCTTAATACACAAGATATGATAATTTATAGTTTGGTGAATTTTGTTGTATGAAGGGCTGGTAAAACTTGTAGAAGAAACTGTCAGGTTTGAACATGCTTTATCTCCACATAAGCCAATTTATTTGGTTGGGGATTCCTTTGGAGGATGCCTAGCACTTGCTGTTGCTTCTCGTAATCCTGCCATTGACCTAGTTCTGATATTATCAAATCCAGGTTAGTTTCCTGATATGCAGTTCATTTTTTCCTTATAAATATAATCTCGGTATGTTTCTGTTTGATGATCAATGGTTGATCATCTGAGAAATCCTGATCTTTTGGTATTTTGTTTTAGCAACATCATTTGGCAGGTCTCAGCTGCAACCATTGTTTCCTATCTTGGAGGCTATGCCTGATGGACTCCATAGCGCAGTTCCCTATCTTCTTAGCTCTATAATGGGTACCTAATCTGTCCTCTTCAAGTCCACTTGTGGAATTCTTCGACGTGTGAAAAAATTGGATACATTATTGCTAATTTAAGGAATTCACTGTGCCTTTAGTCTTAGGAATACCTCATGCCAAGTAATCAGCTACCATGGTGTATGAAATATGAATTCAGTTGCTGTGATATTTGGTGCTGCTGCTCTTAGGTGCTTGATTTGATATCAATTCTTTTTTAATATTGTTGCTAACATGTTCATAAAAATTTGATCATCTTAGTTTATTTCTGTATTCTTACCCTGAGTGAAACCTTGAATCTTGTCTGTTGGTCAACTTAAAAATGATTTATTTGCATGAAGTGATTTTAGATGCATATTTTATAACAATAAGTTTTGTACTGCTCCTATCTATACTCACAGTTGAACAAACCCTGGGAACTACTTGAGTCTATTTGGTTGAACTGCTTTTTAATCCTTACTGACCTAATTTATTTAATAGGTAGCAAATGCTTTTCTAACCAGTGAACTGGCAGCCATTAATGTATATGATAATGTAATGTTTATGTTTTACATATAATTTGTCTCTGCACCCTTTTTTTCTCCAACTGTTGCTCTTGTGCAAGCTTCTACACTTTGATTTTCATAGTTTAACCTAGGTTGTCTTTTACTGTAAAAGTCACATTTTTGTTAATAAATTTTATTTTTTGAATTCTGCTTAAATAGATTTGCATTATTATTTTCCCTTTAAATTTAGATTTGTTTTTATCCGGTGTCACTTTTTGCAGTCACAAATTCCTCAATTTCTGATATATTTTCTATTTTGACATCAGGTGATCCAGTGAAGATGGCTGCAGTCAATATTGAAAGCAGTTTTCCTCCTGGGCAAAGATTTGAAAGGCTGTCTCACAGCCTCGCTGGGTTGTTACCGTATCTTTCTGTATGGAATGCTTGCCAATTGGGTTTCCCCTTTTTCATTTTGTGTTTTCATAGATTAATTTCTCTCCTTCTGCTTCAATTTCCATTATTTTCAACTAGTTTTGCTTTTTTGCCTTTTGTTTTGTATTTTTGGCATAGTTTAGTTGTGCTCTCTTTAGTTTCCATTTACGGAAGTTTCTATAATTATTAGCTGCCTGGCCACAAAAATCTTTTATCTACTGTGCTTTATCTTTCTTGTAGCTTAGTTATATATCATTAGAAGATATTCCCTCTATCCCATTTTGTATGTCCAGTTTAGAAAGTCTTAACTTTCTAAGAGAACATTGTTTAATATTTTGTATCTCACACAAAAATAAATAAGTTTCAAAATTTCTGTTGTAACTTTTCAGAATTCAAATTTAAATAAAATAAAGAACAGGGTTATATTGGGGAGTCAGTAATTAATGACAGAGAATTATTTTGGGACAGCAAAAATGGAATACTTGACATACACAATGAGAAAAAGTAGTCTCATAAAAATATAATAAATAATAAGGAAAGAAAAAAAAAAAATCAGAAACAAACCTCTTTTTGCTGCACATTCAGCAAATCCCCTTTACTGGGGAACCAAGCCTATTGAGTTCTACGGTTGAAGAGTTTGATGAGATACATTTATTCAATGTGTCTTACTTGCATCACCAGAACATTTCATGTTTTGATCACCTATATTATGGGTTCCAGGTTGCTGGTAAAAACACTAGCTTATGCGTACAGAAGGATTGCTGGTTGGGGTGTATTTTATTTTGTCTAGTCTAATACCTTAGTTCATTTGCCTTACAATGTGTATTTTTTTATTATTTTTTTTTATAGTTTAAATTGCTTATTGAAGCAGCCCAATTAATATTAGTGGTGTCAGGACTATAGTAAGATGTCAATATGAATTTTGCATCACTCCATTTTGTTGTCAGGGTTTTGATGATATTGTACCAAGGGACACTCTTCTTTGGAAGCTGAAGCTGCTTAAATCAGCTGCTGCTTATGCCAATTCCCGTCTCCATGCTGTTAAAGCCGAAGTTCTTGTCTTGGCTAGGTTTTTCTTCTCTCTAGATTTTACTTGCTGAGATACTGACTTTAGTTTTAAAGTGGTAAATCTTAATTGATTGTAATGATTGATGAAGTATTTGCATTTCAGTGGCAAGGATAACATGCTTCCTAGTAGAGATGAGGCCGAACGACTTAAAAACTCATTACAAGATTGTGTTGTTCGTCACTTCAAGGACAATGGGCATACCCTTTTATTGGTAAGCGAGAATATGTAAATCTATCATTTAATCTCATAATTAGCTCTCATGATCACTTTCACGTTAGTAAAGCTGCTGATGACACCTAGATTTTCATGAACATTGAATTCCTTAGATTGGTACTCTCAGTCATATTGGCTGAATATTTACTTTCGTTGCATTGGTTTAAAATCACCTAATCCAACCAAGTTGAATCCCAAGTCTACTAACATCCTTTTCCATCTGTTCTGGCTTCAATTTGTCCAATGGAACATTGGTTGACTACTTTTTTCATTTGATATGTATGGTGCCAACACTGAATTGCTTCAAAATTTCTTTTTCTTTTTTTGGATAATTCAATAGTTTCAATGGGGGAGAGGGGATTTGAACCCTAGACGTCTCCTTTGGAAATACTAGGAGGTGCCAATTGAGCTACAAGGCTCTTGGCACTTCTAAATTTCTTGTAAATGGTTCAATCTACTTGGAGCTCAGGGCCATGTTTAGATGATGTATTTTAAAATTTCTTTAAATTTATTATTACATATTAACTTTGAGTTATCTCAAAATATTTAACTTATTAAAGTTTCAATGGGCTTCTATTCCATGATAATTGTATTCTACTTGAAATCTTGCACACTAAGGACCCAATTCAGAGCAAAAACTGGAAATTTTAAAGATTGAGCAGACATTTAACATTGAGGATCAGGCAAACAAAATGACATACCATGTATAAATTGTTGCTATTCGGTTTAAAGAGAAGATGGTAGTGATACTGGTTTCACCTATGCTTAGGATGAATGAAATGGTCATGTACTTTATGTTGGAGAACCATCAGTCCAAAACCTTAACCTATCAGGAAGTTAGCCAATTTTTTTTTTAATAAGTAAAAATTGACTGAAAAAAAAAAAGAAAAAGAAAAAAGAAGAAGAGGTGCATCCCAGTATGCGGTTTGTGTACTAAAGGTGCATCATAAATGAGTAAAAAATACAACAATCAAGAAAATCCAGCAAAGTAGAGAAAGAATGGCCACTTAAAGTAGCCATCCAATCATATAGAGCGCATAAAATATCATCTTTATAGCCACTGTAGATTGTTCAAGACCTTCAAATGTCCGGTTATTCTATTCCTTCAAAATAATCCACATGATGCACAGAGGGATTGCCTTCCAAATTTCTCAATACAGTGCCTAGAAAACTGCCCCTTCCAACAGGCCTTTAGATCAACTACCCTTTTAGGCATAAGCCACATAACTGACTGCATATCAAGCACACACTAAAGATTCATGCCCTCTTTTATGCTTAATCTCGGGCTAGTCATACTCGTTGGCTGTGTTCTGTACCTTTAGGAATGTTTATACAAATTGTTAGAGATATTAAGGCCCAACTCAATCTTGGTCAATAGGGTCAAGTCTGTTATAGAACTCTAGTCCATGTTCATTGTATTTTATCCTACTTGAAGTGCAAGCAAAGTAATCTTAAGCCTACTAGTGGTGCAAGTATTGTAACCTTGGGTTAGTTTAGGATTTAACCTAATATAAGCATCTTTCAATGGATTCACTGTAAAATACATAGAACATAATAGTAAATATGTAGTCATCAAGAGCTTTTCAGCGTAGATGTAGTCCTTTAATTCTCAACCATGTCAATTCTCAATGTTTTCTCTCTCTAACTTCTTTATTTTCTCATTCATATTTTCTTATACACTTTATCATTTTGTCAAAGCTATGTCTTGCCTTCTCTAGCATGGTTTAGATTTACGTATTATCTTTTCTAATATGATCTTTAATTGTCAAATCCAGAATTCTTCTCTTAACACTGCAACCAGCCACTCTGCAGGGCTCATCCTAATCTATTTCCTTCTTATTAAGTGTCCTTAACCTTCTTAGCTGAGTATCACAGACCACCAATCGTCTCCTTATTCACTTCTTTCTAATCATGCATCTTTATCATCTTCAGATTGCATTACTTGGACTATGCCTATGATCATTAACCTTTATTGGCTTTCTTTTTGTTCATGCTTCCTCAATCATGTTGGCCAAATATCATAAAACACGTTGATTGGTAGCCTCCTTTACAGACTTTCTTTTTGGTAATGCGTCTTTATCATTTTCAAACTGCGTTACTTGGTCTAAGCTCCTGTTTGGAAGCCTTTATTGACTTTATTTCTGGTCACACATCTCTATCATCTTCATGCATAGCTTTGCAGATCACACCTCTCATCAGTAGCTTCCATAGGTATGATCTGCACTGTGCTTATCATTCAATACTCAATCATCGTGCACATCTGGCCCTTGTTCTAGCTTGTTATATGCGCTTCATAGAATTCAATTCTGCTTGATCCGCTCCACATCTAATTTATTCCAAAATTCCTTCAAGATTTATCTTTCTTTCCAAACTCAAGCTGTCTTCAAGCGTTTTCGGGGGGAGTTAGAAATATTAAGATACAATCTAATCTTGGTTAAAGGCTCATGTCTGTTATGTAACTCTTTTTTAGGTTCATTGCATTTAATTAGCTTGGAGTGCAAGTAAAGTAATCCTTAGTCTAATTGTAGTGCAATTATTGTAACTTTCTGGGTTACTTCAAGATTTATCCTAATATAATTATCCTTCAATGGGTTGATTGTAAAATATACTGAGCTTAATAGTAAAGATATAACCATTAAGGAATTTTTTGTGGATGTAGGCTACTAAGGCCTAACCACATTAATTCCCTGCATTCTCTCTCTTCTGCTTTCTTTCTCTTCTTTATTTTTGTTTTCATATTTTCCTATGCAATTATCATGAGGGAGAAGCTATGTTTTACCTTTTCTAACTTGGTATCAAAGTTATGTTTCTCACTCTATTCTGCTATTTTATTGTGGGAAAACAAATTGACTGCACTGTTTTCCGACATGGTGCAGGAAGATGGAATTGGTTTGCTGACGGTTATTAAGGGTACTAGCAAATTTCGTCGTTCAAGGAGGGATTCTTATGCCTCAGATTTTCTTCCTCCTAGTATGACTGAACTCAACTATGCCTATGATCAAATAATCAGGTAATTCATTGGAGCACGCGGGCACATTGACACAAACACACGCACCGCACATGCACACACATACACACACATACACACACACATATCTCATCCCCCCAGCTCTCCTTATTATGATGCTTTTGGGCATGCAAATTAATCGAGATCCTGTTCAAGGGTTGCTATACAAATACATTACACCATTATATTTGTAGAACTTTAATATGATATCAATTAGTGACATTTAATATCATGCTGAGGTGCAGCTAGGTGGACAATGAGGTCGCTGTCTCAAGATTCGTTTATAATAATTTAACCTAGTGATACTTTCTTTTTTCATTTAGTGTCACCTTTTTTCTTCAATATTTCAATTGAAGTTTTATTTAGTTTTATTTTGTACTTATGTCTTCAAAGTGTAAAAATTTGACATCCTGGTTTCATTGGCCTCTTGGCTTTTGGGTTGAGTATTGACAGACAAAGCCATGTTATAGCTTGAGGAGGCCATTGCTCCCCCAAGATTTTCTAAATGCTTTAAATTTTCCTTTACATTTGAGGATAAAGTTTAATTATATATACAAGTGGCTCCCCCAAAAATGCACTTACTATTCTTATCTTATATTATATATATAGATACACAATTCTGTCCCTAATTAGCCCTCCCACCCAATAGCTAAACGCCTAGTTCCACTGCTGACACTATAGACTTACAGTTGGAGGCTGAAAGGTTGGACGTCCTCTGAGCATTAATCTCACTGGTTGGGTGGCATCAGCAGGTGGAATCTTTTAGATTTGGGCTCTTTTATTTTAGTGTTTAGGGTTGAGGGAGAGAGAGAGAGATACATTCGTGCAGAAAACATGATAAGTTCCCATAAGCTCATTTATTACGTTTTGATAATTCTAACCAAACGAAACAAATTTTGATTGCTGTTTTCTCTCTCTCTTTTCAAAGAACCCATTCCTTGTCAGGATTATTTTTTTCCTTTTTATTTTTATTTTCACTAATGATGTCCTAAGTTGTTTCTATGTAGAGCTCTTTTAAAACTTTATAGATATATCCTTGTCTTCACAGTGTTTTCTAAAACAAATTATTGCATAATCAACTAGTTCATGTTGGTCTAACTGCAAGTATAAACTTCTGATGTATCACTAATGTATGTAACTGTAGATCCTTTAGTTTTAGAGATACCAAAAAATGCATGTTGAGGAGCATAACAAAATTTGTGAATATGTATAGGTATTAGAGGTTAGGAAAATACTGTAAACACACATCTCATGTTCTTGATTAATTATAGTGAATGATAAAGTATGTCTGCTATAAGCCTATAACTAATGCAGTCATGGGGCCCTCACCACCACCACCACCCCCCCCCCCCCCCCCGGTGTAACCCCGAAACTTTTGTGTCAATCTTTTTGATCATGCATCAGAAATACCCACAATCTTAGTCCAACATATGATTGAAAACAAATTTTTCTCCCATTCTCTTACTCATCCCTCCTCTTTCTGCTTTACGTGGAATGTAACTCCTATAGTCCTATTCCACTAATTTTCACTTTAATTCTAATGTTGCAGGGCAAAAATGGCGTGTCTGAGATTTGACAAACATTTATTGTGTTTATCCCATTGTTCATCACAATCATGTTCATCTTTGTTTTGACAAAAAGAGTTTAGTTTTCTTTGAAGTACACAAATGATTAAATTCCATTTATGCTGATTGGTTTTATTGTTTTTTGGATGTGATGACATGATCTCACACATTGAGAGTAGTCGATCTTAACAGACCAAAGAAATCCCCAGTCGTAATTTGCTAGTGAATCCATAATTTCTGAACCAACTTGTTGATAAACAAGTATGTGGATTAGTTTGGATTTTAAGAACCTTGGCCTAAAGTCCTGATTGGGCAGCCTGCAGCTTGCTTCTTGTATTCCTATTCTTAGGGCTTTGGTTGCTCTCCAGCCTGTTTAAGTTGTCTCCTTCTGATATCTATCACCATGTGAAGTTGAAGCTTGATATTAGAATTGCATTGATGGTAGGTTGCTTCGCTTAGCTTGTGGTTCAATACTGTTCTTAACCTTGGAAGATGGAAAGAGAGTGAAGGGTCTTTCCGGGGTTCCAATTGAAGGTCCTGTGATATTAGTTGGTTATCACATGTTGATGGGAGTTGAACTCTACTTGCTGAAGGATTCTTAAGGGAGAAGAACATTATGGTTTGTGGCTTAGCACATCCCATGTTGTTTTCGAGGACTGCTGAGAGTTCATCTTCTGATTTTTCTTTAAGTGATTGGCATCGAGTGTGTTTGGCGCAGTGCCTGTTACCCCAAGCGATCTTTTCAGATTGCTTTCAACAAAATCACTTGTGCTTCTTTATCCTGGTGGTTCACGTGAGGCTCTACATTACAAGGTCTGTCAAAGTTCCTTGTTTTTAGTTTCACCTACTTTACAACTATAGAACCATTGATTCTGTGACTGTCAATTTTTTTACTCCTAAATCTGCTCAATTATTATTTACATCCAAATTTTGTATTTTGTCTTGCCTGTACAGGTGAAATGATATAAAGTTGTCTCCAACAACTCATACACTTATAATATTGATTGTGTCTATGTCAGTCCAATATTGAAGATCTTTTTGGTGTTTCTATGTGAAGTTGCTGCAAATCAACTACAACAATCAAAGGGTTGTTGTGGAGTTAGTCACGTACTTGAATTCGTGCCAAAGAGTTAGTCACGTACTAGGATCCGTGCATAGAGAGAAGTTTGTACAAGATCAAGTCCAATTGGGGATTGGTGTAAAAGTTCAACTGTAGATTGGTATTTTGGGATAGTCCACGGTAGTGGTAAGATTCTTTATACTTGTTACTGCTTGTTCTTGATCAGTGGATTCTTGGGAGTGGTGACCTGAAATTCACCCGGTGGAGTTTTCACATTGCGAGAGGTTTTCCTCATTCATTAATAAATCACCGTGTCATTTAATTTTCATTGCACATTAGTTTATTTGGTGATTTGTTAGTGCTTCCACGATTTGCATGTAATTTAACCGAGGTCAATTTATAACTTAATTTAACCTAATTAATCAACTTGGGCATTTGAATTTATTAACCGAGGTCCATCTATAACCCAACAATATAAACTAGCTTTTATAACCCGCAATAGTGCTGGAACCTCTTTATTTTCTTTTGTTGGTAAGAATTTGGCTATATTTATTTGACTTTCATTGTAATTAATTTTTATGGACAACTTTAATAGTAAACATAGTTCATTTCTTTTTTAATTTTTTTTGGTAAACAATTGCTTAGCTTCATCTTAATGCTTTCAATCATATATACACCTTTGGCAGGCTTGGTAAGCCTATTTACTGCCAAACGTATAGTAGTTTTGATCAATTAGCCAATTGATTAGTTAGGTTTTTCACATTATAGGTCTTATGCTGACATAGTTATTATTAGAGAAATAACATTGACCTATGAGCAAAGTTTGAATTAATATTTGTTAACTTGTTTGATAAGTAAAGATATTTTATTGATGAAAAAACCCGAGTATACAGGGAGCGTATGATGGGAACAAGAAATTCAACTTTGCAAGATACACAAATCAATCATATCTAACAATGAACACAGTGAAAAAAACCCCAATGTTAACATCCAATCAAACAATGATTTAATGAAAACCAGCTTAAGATCAATGCTAAATATAAAATATTCTTAAAATATATAAAATATGTAAAAATAAATAGTAAACAATAAATTAATTGCCATATCCCTACCTTGCCGTACACTAGTTTTATTTAGAAATGACATGTCTTTTGTCATCTCGTGTTGGTATTCATGCTTCGTAGGTTTGGAAGTCCTTTGCGTATTAATCTCAATGGTTGCTGGCACCAGCAAGTGAAATCTTTTAGCTTTGGGCTTTTTATTATGAGTCCTAGGGAGTGAGTTACATTCATATGAAAAACGTGATATTTTTCCATATGCTCGGGTATTAAGTTTGGATAATTCTTACTAAAAGAAAATGATTTTGATGACACTTTCCCCTCTCTTTCCAAAGAACACTTTTCATATTTAAGATTATTCTATCCTCTTTCTTATTTTTATTTTTATTTTTAATGTCCAGAGTTGTTTCTATGAAGAGATTTTTTGAAACTATATGGTATAATATTAATCCTTGTCTTCTAAGTTTAGTCTAAAAAGAATTATTGCATAATCAACTAGTTAATGTTGGTCTAATTGCAAATATAAACTTCAGAAGCATCACTAAAATATGTAATTGAAGATGTTTTAGTTTTAGAGATACCGGAAAATGCAAGTTGAAAAGCACAGTAAAATTTGTGAATATGTATAGGTGGTAGAGGCTGGGATGATACTGTAAATACACTCATGTTCATATTTAGGTCAATTATAATGAATGATATAGCATGTGTGGTAATGCAGTCATGGGGTCATGGGGCCCTCACCTACCCTCTCTAGCAACCCCTAAAACTGTTGGCTTCATTTTATGATCATGCATCAGAAATAGGCCCACAATATTAACCCAAACATATGATTGAGGGAAAAAAAAAACATTTGTTCCCTTCCTGCAATCCATAAAATATTTGCTATGTACATCTCTCATTCTCCTTTCTTATTATCACTTTTCTTTCTGCTTTACATGAAATCTAACGCTTATTCCACTATTTTTCACTTAAATTCTAACAGTGCAAAGCCAAAGTAGCATGTCCAAGACTTGACATCAATTTATTTTGCTTATCTGATCTTTTCATCATCAGCATCACCATCATCACCATCACCATCACCATCACCATCATGCTCATCTTTTGTTTTGAGAAAAAGCTTTTAGTTTTTGTTAACAGTGTACACAATGATCAGATTCCATTTATGCTGATTAGTTCTATTATTGCTTGTATATATGATGACATGATCTCACACACTGAGAGTAGACAATTTACAGACTGAAGAAATCACCTATAGTTATTCTCCTGTGAATTCATAATTTGAACCAATTTTTTGATAAACTTAGTTTTGAATTCTAAGAACCTCGGTTTTAAACCCTGATTGGGCAGACTGTGAACTGCAAGCAACTAGTCCTACTTGTCCTTGGGCTTTGGTTGCCCTGCAGCCTGTTTAAGCTGATTCTATCAGATATCTGTGGCCATGCTAAATTGAATATTGATATTAAAATTGCATTAATGGTAGGTTGTTTCGAGTTGCTACTGATCCGATACTGTTCTCAACTTTGGAAGATGGAAAGATAATGAAAGGACTTGCGGGTGTTCCAAGTGAAGGTCCTGTGTTATTAGTTGGTAATCACATGTTTATGGGACTGGAACTCCCTTCACTTGCTGAAGGATTCTTAAGGGAGAAGAACATTATGATTCGTGGCTTAGCGCATCCCATGTTGTTTTTGAGGAATTCATCTTCTGAATTTTCTAGAACTGATTGGGTGAAAGTGTTTGGTGCAGTACCTGTTACTGGAAGCAATTTTTTCAAATTGCTTTCAACAAAATCACATGTGCTTCTTTATCCTGGTGGGTCACGTGAGGCTCTGCATTACAAGGTCTGTCAAGTACCTTGCGTTTCATTTCACCTGCTTTCCTGCAACTAAAGAACAATACATTTTGTAACTGTCAACTATTGTACTCATAAATCTGCTTTGTCATTTACTTTCCAAATTTTTATCTTGTCTTGCTTGTACAAGTGAAACAATATAAAGTCGTCTCCAACAGCTCTTACTGGTTGTGGCTGTCTGTTCATTTATTTCTGAATGTTATAAGCAAGGCAGATTGCTGGGACATTCAATCCATTTGTTAGTTTATAATTGGAAGTAATCACCTAATGTACACTCTGTTGTTGCCATGGTTCACTAAAGTTAAATGCAAGGTAGATATATCTGTTACACTAATATGTCCTTCAACCTTTGTTTGTGTGAGTAGTCTGTCGTTGAGAGAGGATTTAAATGTTATTAGAGGTCCTTGTTGCCCTAAATCTTTGTTTTTGTTTAGCAAGGGCTATATCTATATATTTATATCTATATATATGTGTGTGTATGTATATATATGTCTAAACTTTATTCCAACAGTTATGGTTCTTTTATATTGCTAGGGAGAAGAATACAAGTTATTTTGGCCTGACCAGCAGGAATTTGTGAGAATGGCAGCACGGTTTGGGGCCACAATTGTACCATTTGGAGCTGTGGGAGAAGATGATGTAGCAGAAGTAAGCTTGTGCTTTTGCGCATCTAACTAGTCCTATGCTTTTATTATAAGAGCCTCTTTGTAATGGTGAAATATTAATATGTTTTGCCTCTTCTGTTTATATCATCGTTTTTTCTCTTTTTTATGTTTTCAAAATTTATACTTTAGAGATGAATGTTTTTAAATGCTACTTTTATGGTTTATTTGAGTTTTCGTGAAGGTTGGGAGTTTGAATTCCAGAGTATAGGAATGAGCTTGGTTTTGGTTAACTAAAGGGATTAAGATGGTACTCACTACAGAACAGAAAGTTAATTATACATGTAGTGAATGAAAGATCAGTGAGGTCCATAATCATGGACTAGCTTGGACGGTAATCAAATACAAGTTAATAAAACATGGAATTTTGGGTTAACTACGAAAATACACTGTAGTACTACTACTTTGACGGTTGGAAAGTAATGAATTTTTTTTAATAATTCTCAAATGCACAATTTAAAAAAAAAAAAAAATATATATATATATATATATACACATATTTTACAAAATTGATTTTGAAAAACACCCGCATATTGTTTTTCTCTTTTATTGAGCTTGATATTGCAATTAACATCCTACTTGCTTTGGGTTTGTGCTTTTATGTTTATCAACCATGGCAGATGCTTCTTGATTACAACGATCTAATTAAGATCCCAGTGGTTAATGATTTAATCAGAGAAGCTATCAGCCGTAACACGTTGAGAGTGAGGTAATTACTCTCTGAGTAATATATAATTTTATTACAATTGTACTCCTGTAAAATTCCAAAAACTAGAGATGCTAGCCACTTTTCAATTATAGGATTCAAGTTCTAATGATGGAATATGTTTGGATTTTTAGGGATGAGACAAAGGGAGAGGTTGCCAACCGAAACCTCTTTTTTCCATTGATGGTACCCAAGATACCTGGCCGCTTCTATTATCTGTTCGGGAAGCCCATAAAAACAAAGGGAAGGGAAGATATTCTGAAGGACAAGCAAGTTGCAAACCAATTGTACTTGCAGATAAAAGCTGAGGTCGAACGCAATATGGCATTCTTGATTGAGAAGCGGGAGGAGGATCCTTTCAGGAATATTGTTGATAGAACATTGTATAAAGCAATGTATACTCCAACTGAAGTTCCAGCATTTGAGACCTAAAATATGGTTTTGAGAGGTATATTGTTGTCTTAAATTCATTCAATTATTTCTTTTTTCCCATGGAAAAAGGATAAGGTACAATGTCATTTTTGTTCTCAATAAAGGCTGTAGCTATAGACTAAATTCTAAGTTGCAGTCAGTGTCTGATGAGTAACACTATAATAGCTTTTGAGACACCTCTAGGCACAATTGCACACCACTTGAGAGCACATGTTCCAGGATGCATATGTTTCTGTTCAGTTGAAGACTGTCTATATTTTCTCAACAACAAAAAAAAAAAAAAAAAAGACTGTTTATACAGTATACACCACATTTTTTTCTTAACACAAAATCAACCAAACTCTAGTCTGATCTCAAAAGGTATCTATAATCATATTTAATTAAAGCAGTTATCTTGCGAAATTCATTCTTTTCTCTAGGAACAGAATGTATAGCTTTAAAGTTTGATACGTACTTGTTCTGGTTTTCCTTCTGTATAAAATTAAATTTAGTCAATTTTGGTCCAGAGTGGAGATTATGTCTAATAATTCAAATCAGAACACCATGTCTAGTTGTTAACAATTTTGATCTGAAAGCTTGGGTTAATTGAATGAGTTAACTAATGGTTGCACTTCCTAGAAATTAAATTTGAACCTATGAATCATATTCAAGTTAAGAACAAGCAACACCATATATCCCATTGATCAAGTCATCCCTAACGGAATGAGGGTTCTGCATGATTTTACTAGAAGTCGCCCATCAAGTCTTCAGCTCCTTCTCCATTTTCTAGCTTCTATGGCAGAGAAAGTTCTTCCTCAGACAGTCGATCAAGTTGAAGCAATGACTGCTGTCAGAGCTCTTACTTTTGCCCAAGAGATTGGCATGTAACACCCCATAATATTATTACTAATTTATTTCATATACATAAATTAAAGAGGAGACCCATAATTAAATAAATTTAATTGATTTGGGTTGAAGATATTTAAATAAAATAATTATTATGAAACAAGAGGCCCAAGTGAGATAGCATAAGTTAATATATGGATCTTGATAAGCTTAAAACCTTTAGCCTTTTATGTCTTGAGCTATACGTATCTTATACTATTAATAACAAGATTCCCTATTTAGGTTTTAACATTTTGCATGCCAAAATACCCTCACACAAATTCTTAAACTCTTTAAATACCCATCTTTTAGTTAAATAATTTTAAATTAAAAAATACAAATAGATTAAAAAAGTAATTTACTGTTTCTAAATTTCAGACTTTTTCTATTATCTTCTCCATTTAGCATAAAACTTAGGATATTATCTCTATCTTATTTTTAAACATTATTCAATGTTAGCTTACCTCTTTCTTAAAAAAAAAAAAAAAACAGTTATTTATATATCACTTTTAAACATTATAACACTAAACCAAAAAAACAAATATATAAAAAAGTGCATTATTGCACTTGTAGCGCGTGTGATGAGTCTAATAATAAAATGTGCAATTTTTAAAATTAAATACGTTCTCCTGTAATAATTCAAAAAAAAAAAAAAAAAAAGAGAAATGCTAAAAGTATTACAAGTTTTACTGCATGAAGCATACAAATTGACGTAATTAGTAGGTTTCAACTATTCATAACTGACTTTTGAATTATTTTTTTTCTATAGTAACACATAAACTTGTATATAAATAAGAGGTTGGAATTTCATTTATGATTTTGTTTCTTCCGTAATTTTAGAAAGTTGAAATTATTCAAGTTCTAGTATTTGTCCCCACTCTTATAAGAAGACACAGGTTTGAGCATGAATTATTTTGGTACCTAATAGAGAAATAGGCATTGGCTTTATCAATCTAATCTTGTCACTATGTTAATGGGAAAAGGTGTCATATGATTGTTTTTATATGAGGAACCACATGAACATGTGTATAGTCTTCTAAAATAGAAAAAAGGTACCCATTTTGCACATTTTGAACAAAAAACCACCCATATTAGTGGGTGTAAAAATGTGTAAGTATACACATTAGCTACAATAACCGTGTATATTTACACAGTTACTGTAGCTTGTCTATCTATTATTTTAGTATTTTTTTTCTCTCTCCTCTCAACTTTCCTAGGCTTACAGCTCTCTCTTTCTCTCATCTCATGAATCTTTCTTCCTCTAACTTCCGTTGATCGTTGTTTGATCGGGTTTGGTCAGGTTTCTCGTTGTTTGATCGGGTTTCTTCCTCTTTCTCTTCCTCTAGCTTCCATTCGGGTTGAATGGGGTTGATCAGTGGGTTTGGTCGTCAATCTTGTTGCTTAGGACGTCGATCTCGAAGAAAAGGAGAATCATTGGCTTGACTTTGTCTGATGTGGAACCCCACGACACCCGTTTATGCTTTGATTCGACAGAGAAGACGGTGAATTCCGACGAAGTAATGAACGCCAGTGATTTGTTGCTCTAGTAATGAGTCTAGCAATCTTGTATTTGGTTTTTTCTCTTTATAATTCCATCTGGGGTTTGTTCTATTTGATCGTTGATGGTGGTTGGTGGTTGGGTGTGGGTGATTTTGGGTTTGTGTCGGGTCTGTGAGATTCCAAAGAGGAGAGGGAAGGAAATAATAAAAAATGTAAAAAGAATGAATATTTTATTGAATAAATGTATAGAATAGATAAATTGATGTGGTTGTTTTGTAAAAGTGGATGTGTAAAATAGAAAAAGTAAGTTTTTTCTTGCAAAATAGACAGAAAAATTGCACAAACTGATGCAGTTGCTCTAAGACCTGACAAAGTGCATATAGCCATACATATGTCATGGAATGGTCCTCTATGGGCTATTGGATTTGATCAATTATGAATACCATGTGGCTTCTAAAGAATAGTAGTAGACTATATATGATGGCTAGACACATAATGACGTGCTAGAGTTCCATAGAGTTGTAGTACAATCACGTTCATTAATAGATAGTGACAATATGTAAAATAGAACAATCGGATCAAAGCTAAAAGTGATGTAGATAGTTAAGTAAATTAATGGAAAATTTTGAAAATATTAGTGTTGTCCAGAATTACATTGTTTAAGAATGAAAATAGATTTTTAAGTGGAAAATTTGTGTAAATTGATGGACCTATATTTTGGTGTTGCTAGGTTCAAATTCTATGGATTTATTGTGGCTCAAGGGTGGTTGATTTCATTTTGCAAATAAAGAGGTAAGTGGTGTTTACTAATTTGTGGGTTTTCTCAAAAACATTTTTCACTATCAAACTATGCTTACAACAAAGAAATACATTGATATTCAATAAGTATTTGATGTGGATATTGTATGGAAACATTAACTATTTGTTATATGAAAAAGTTGCAGTACGACCTGAACTTGTTTAAATTTGTATGTATGGATAAATCTTGTATTTGTGAGCACTTGAAATTTGATTGAACCCTATGGCAAGTCATGATTAAAAGCTCAGTATTGTATTTAATCCTTAGTAAGGGATAGTCATACTGTAGCTAGTCCTTAGCAAGAGACAGTCCCCGAAAGGAGACAGTGCACATTTGGTAGCTCATTAGCAAATAAGTATACTATTGAGGATCTGAAAATGGAGCTCCTTAGCAAGGGAGTGCACCTTTGGGTTCCAAAGAAGCCGCCCTTAAGAGCATTTCTATCCGGAAATTCTATCCTATTTTATTTTACCATCTCAAAAAGCTATTTTATCAATTATATCATACCATTTTACAATACACCTAACATCCCAATTTTTATTTTACAATACAACACATTAAAATAATATATCTACACAATAAAATAATATATTTCAAAACATAAATAAAAGCCAGAAATGAGACATGGAGAGAGAGAGAGAGAGAGAGAGATTGAGACATGAGACAGAGAGTGGGAGGAGAGAGGTATGAATAAGAAAAATATTATTTCCTTTTACAATTGTGCTATAGTACCATCACAAATTTGTGATGTACTGTAGCATAATTCTAAATTTTTTTAGGATACAAGACCGGATGTTGGCTTGTTTTTTTGCTTTGATGCTAGAATTCCTCAACATATACCATTTACCTTGCCCAATGCGAATGTTCTAAGAAAGGGGATAAAAAGGGGGTTACAGTCCTAAAAAGAGGACAACACAATCCTATCAACGGGACATAAGCGTTGACCACGAGAAAAACTTAGGGAATTATTTATATGATGGTGTTGGTATATCATGATTGCTCACAAAATAATGATATTTTTACATGAAATATTTAATGTTAAAATATAGATGGTTTGTAAGCTATAACTTTGTTATGTGGATTATTCATTTAAAAGATTCGTTCCAACACCCCAATGTTAATGAATTTCACTTATTGAGTTATCTCACCCCTCATCCCTTTTTATTTCCCCTTACAGATGTTAGGATATGTGCCCTTAAATCCTACTGTATGATGCTATGTATGATATTATGTATGACATTATGTAAGGAATGATGTATGACTTAATATTGTGTTTAATAAAGTTGTTTTTTATTCTTATCTAAAATAATGGTAACATGAATATTCGGACATTATCAAATAGTCTATGAGATGCATAGTATGTGATTTATGTGATTTAGTCACAGAAGATATAGATCACAAGTTCTTTGTAAACTCAGAATTTTGGTTCGTAGTCGGTGATGAAATTGGGCATTTCATATGCGAAGACTATAACATATTAACTACGATGATTTGTCTTGATCATGGAAATGGTGATTTCTAGTTAATATGTTGATATGTTTTAAGAGTTAAGACATATTGAACTGGACCGCTGTGAGATTTATTATTCTCCTAACGACTGTCAATTGAATAATAAATCTCACGATTTGTATTCACATGAACTCTTAATCCTGAGAGAATAATGGACCTGATCATGAAGTGTAGGTTGCTTTGATATATTAGGAGTGAGATCTAAAGTTACGGTCAAAACCTCAGTATGTTGGGCAGCCACATTTAGTGTTGATGGAACATATATTTTCAAGATGGAATTCATAGTCTCTTAACGGAGATACAAAATATTCCCTTGAGATAAGTTTAATGGGTACAGTTATTCAGAGAGTTAGGCCTAACCACTTTAGTAAGACTAAAGTATATGTTTATGAAATTGGATTTCATAAATATATGATGAATAACTTAAAAAGGATTAAACCGGGTACTCAAGGATTAAGATGTAGTAATTTACAAAGTGGCAGTCTTTATTCATGACTTTGTATTACTACGAATATTTTATGAAGGGGTTGCATGTATAATAAAGTCTTGGGATATAATTTATTAATGAGGCCTAGAGTGCAATTATATTTATATAGTGGTATTAAATATAATTAATGGTAATTTTGGACTTGTCAAGAGTTGACAGAAAAGCCCAAGGCCCATTGGAGCTAGTGTCTTATTTGTTCCCTTTTGGTCCCACTCCAAGCCACACACTAAAGCCCAATTGGGAAGGCCCAAAAGGCTAGCCCAATTAGATAATCAGTTATGTGGAGAGAAACATACAGAATTTTATATATGGAATAAAATGGTTTGTATGTTTAAGAAGAAGAATAATACATGAAATAAGGAAGAAAAACACTCTTTCATATTCTCTCTAGATACATAGAACTGATTGAGAGACCACACATCTTGGGCATCGAGTGGAATTGGAGTGAAGATTGAAAGTATTCCCGAGTACTTCTTCATTCGATTTTGAAGTTCACTGCATCAAGGTACACTCTCTTGTTCTTATATTCTGAAACTTACATAGTGCATGTTATCGATTGCGAATGAAGTAGATCCGTTTATTTTCTGCTGCGTATGTTTTGTATTGGATACAAACATGATTATTTCCCAACAACAGATACACTAGAGATCATTGGTGTAGAGGTTTTTTGGAAGACAATAGCTACAATTTATTTTGTGGATTTGGGAATATTATTATTATTATTATTATTATTATTATTATTATTATTATTATTATTATTATTATGTGGATTTGAGAATAGCTACAATTTATTTTGTGGATTTGATAATAATAATAATAATAATAATAATAATAATATTATTATTATTATTATTATTATTATTATTATAAGGGTATTAAATATTGTACTGGAGAACTATTTTTGAGGATGTTTTTATTTTTGGTGGGATTAGAGCTTTGACAATTGTGATGAGATTTTAGATTTACTGGTTGAATTTGTTTAATATTTGTATGGATTATCTAAATTGAATAATTTTTATTATTTGTGGTTTTGGGTTGTTAAATGGCACTTCCTCTATCATCTTAGAGGGAGATTCAGAGATCATTATCAAAGTTTTGAAAAGCAAAGAGGATGCTTTACCACCTTTGGTCACCTAATCTATGAAGCTAAACTCCTCTTAGAAGCCTTTTGTTTGATAAGTTTCTCTCATGTTAAAAGATTAGGTAATTCTATGACTCATAATCCTACTAGATACACTAATCATATCACAAGTCTGTCAGTGTGGATGAAGGATGTTCAATCCCAACTTAATGCTTTACTCATAATCAATTATGGCTAAGCTTTTTACATAAAGAGGTTCAGCTTTTTCCTTAAAAGAAAAATGGTTAAGAAAGAAAATAGATGATGTGGGAAACACAAAGATCATATTATTTTAATTAGTTTGTTAAATTTTAGAAGGAAGTTGTATTTTTTACTATTAGTCCATTTGATTTTATTTCAAGTCTTCTTAGTTAAATAGAATTTTATTTTAATTCTTAGTGTTAAAGGGTATTTTTGTTATTTAATAATTGAACTTCCTAAGTCAATTAGAATTGGGGTTATTCATAGTAGTCTATATATATATATGTATGCATGTATGTATGTATATGTATTCCCAAAGGAGAAAAACGTAAATCATTATTGTATGCATCATAGAGATCTGGAGGAAAAAATTCCATCCAAGCAAGAAGAGGGTCAGAAGATCTAGCTCTTTTAGCAAGTTCATGAGCAACATTATTTTCTTGTCTTTTAACATGGTAGAAATGAACTTCTGGTAGCAAAGAGTTAACCCACATGATGTCCTGAATGATGTGGCCAAAACTAGAAAAATACATATTCCCTATGTTAATAGCTTCGATGATAGTCTTCAAATCTTCTTCTATTAGTACTTTCTCAAAACCCAGTTCCTATGCAAACCAAATAGCTCGCTACTCTGCTAACACTTCTGCCATCTCTATTGAGGTATGTAGTGGAATTTGCCGTGATAAAGCAACCATAACTAATATGTTATCATTTCAGATTATAACATCAAGTCCAGTAGTGTTTTCACCATCAAAAACCGCATCATCAAAGTTAACCTTATACGGTAATACCAACTAGAAAGGGTAGGATGCTAACGAACAGAGTGAGCCATGGAAGGGATCTTCACATGGATTGAGAGAAGTTGCTGAATTCTTGAAGGTTTTCTAGGGCTATTGAATTGATCTACTTCGTGGGGAACGATTCCTCACCTACCCGAGACTTGTTACTTCTCATCCATATCAAGGAGACAGTCATAGCAAAGAGATCAATATTGGATTTGTCATGAAGGGCTTGATGAAAAACATGCAAGAAACTCGAACGCACTATTGTATTCCAATGGAGATGTTCTATAGTTTTGCGTGATTAATTAAACTTTGAATTTTCTCAAACGGTCTAGTACTAATTTTAGTCAATCCTATGGCTCTACTTGTTTTGGAAGATGGAAAAGTTGAAGGATGAAAAATTTTAGGAAAATATTTTTTTCCTTCATGTGTTTATGCTAAGAGGATGGAAAGGTAAAAGGATAAAAATTACTATTATGTCTTTATTGTAGTTTGAAATGATGGGATAATAAGGGAAATGGTGTCTTTTTTAATCTAAACACATTTTCCTCCCAATTTGGGGGATTTTTTTTTGAAAATAACACCATTTTAGGAACAATTTCATCAGTTAACAAGTTTTCAAAACATATTCGCAAACTAACATCTTGATTTTGTTAGACTCAAGTTTTAGTAGCAACTCGAGCCTAAGAAACTCGAGATTAATGGAAATCGAGTCTTACACACTCAATTTCCTTTCTTTTCTTTCCCCCAAAAACAAACCCATGCGGCAAAGAACAAACCCAAACCAAATCAAACCCTAAGAGGCAAAGAAAAAACCCACACGGCAAAAGAAGAAAATCAGACCCAAATCAAACCCCAAGAACAAACCCACGCGGCAAAAGAAGAAGGAGAAAAAATCACCCACCAGACCCAAATCAAAAATAAACCCAAGAACAAACCCACAAAGATTGAGCCGTTTAAGTACACCCACATTAAGTCTTAGCCGATTTCCTCGCCCTTCGTCACCGTTGCTTCTCTGGTTTGTTACTTGACTTGCTTTGTTATTTTTATTTCTTCATTGTTTTTGTTCTTGTCTTCTCTGGTAGTTCTTCGTTTTTGTTCTTGTCTTCTCTAGTGTCTTCGTTTTTGTTCTTGTCTTCTCTGGAGTTCTATTTCTTCGTTGTTGTGTTTGGCTTGTCTGGTTAGGAAAATCGATTCTTTAATAATTGAGTTCAACATGAAACTCGAATCTCTTAGGCTCGAGTTACTGCAGTGAAATCGAGTATAAGACGCTTGAGATGTTAGTTTTCTAAATAGCTTAGAAACGTTGCAAACTAACGAAATTGTTTGGAGATTGGTATTAGTTTGCAATTTTTCCCCAATTTGGGGGATAAGTTTTGGTGGGCGCAGGTGAAAAATATCTAAACTCACCCATTTTCAATTGGATCCCAAATTTCCACCCAACCAAAAGAAAAAGAAAAAAAAAAAAACCCTAATTTTCCTTCTATTGTTTTCCATTCTCCCCTTTTCCACCCAACCAAAATGGACTTTAATAAGTGTTGATTTATAGGTTTTGATTTCTAGATGCTCAGTATGATTCCAAGCAAGTCTAGGTGCTAATTCTTTAAGTCTTATTTTCTTCAATTTTAATGTTGCATACACTTTAGTTTTGTTCTGCATCAATGGAGAAGAGAAATTATGTGGGGCAAACCGTATTATTTTGTCAAAGTATTCATAAGGTGGATTAATGAAAGAGGGCAGAGTTTATTACTTGGTATAAAAAAAAGTTCTGGTTTTATATAATATATATATATATATATATATATATATATATATATATATAAAAGAGTCCATCTTTAAAGTATGTTTAAGTTGCAGGTAGTGGCAGAGGCAAAAATTATTTTAGGCCAAGTTAAATATATTAATAAATTTCAAATTCAAAGAATACTTATTAATTATATTTACGTTAATTATACATAACGCAAGTATGTATGTAACATGATTTAATATATGCTATTTTGTTATATATAAAAACATTTACATTAAGTTATATTAATTTTTACATTGGTCAAAATATTTTCTTTCTCCTTCCAGTAAATTTGCAAACTGTGAATTATTTTCTAAATAATTTTGGGATTTTTGGTACATAATTGGTTTCAACGTAGACTAATTACTAATATTATATATAAAGAAGACATAAAAAATGAAAATAAAATTATTATAAATGGGAAAATTTCCAGGTTAAATATAAATGTGCAATTAAACCAAGTATTGAAATTAATAGAATATTACCACCGCCCATCTAGGTGATTTGGTATCCGAGACCCTAAGTGACCTATTGTTTGGAGGTTTAATCCCCCGTACTTACCTAGCAAAAAAAAAAAGAAAAAGAAAAAGAAAAGAATATTATGATTCAAAAAATTATTGAAATATTTAATTTAATGTTTTTATACATAAAAAGTGACTAAAAATAAGAGACCTCAGTCGATCTTTTCACTATTGACTTCATTTTTAAAAGCAAAATATTTAAAAGTTAAATATAAAAGAGGGAGAATGTTAACCAGTAAAAGTACAAAAAAGGTCAAAAAAAAAGTAAAAAATAATTCAGAATAGTACCTACAAATCTAAAAAAATGGTATGAATAGCAAAAGAAGACAAAAATTTATCAAAAAAAAAGGAAAAAAATTTTGTGGTTAACGGGCACCGCACGGTGCCCGTTAACACAACCCATATAAGAGTCATCTAAATCTAAAGACTGATATCAATTATTGGGGCTTGTCTATGCTAGGCGGGAAAGAAATAGTGGGTAGGACTAGAGAGGGAGACAGAGAGAGCGGGTTGGAGGAAGGAGAAGAGAAAATAGTCAGATACAGACCTTAAAGGACATGCATACATGTCCAAAAAAAGTTAAAAACAACATGAATACAAGATCTTCACGTTTTAATTTATTTCCTTCCAAACTCAAAATTTTAATTTATTTTACAAATAACAATTATTTGAAATATGACTACTACTTGCGGGTTCTAGTTAGCTCAACTGGTAAAGTCTCTGATAGTTGTATAAGAGATCTGGGGTTCAATTCCCGCCTACACCAAAAACTGATTGGTGTCTTGGTTTGATGATAAAGAGCTATCATCAGGAGCGGACGCCATAGGTTGAAACTCTCTCTCAAATATGACTACTACTCATGAGAGATTTTTTTTCTTTCTCGGTTCAAAAAACCAAAAAGTTAATGGGCACAATTTTTATATTACCACTTTTACCATAATTTTGATGTGTCTGACTATAAGTAGTAGATTTATATAAAAGTAATAGACAACTATAAGTCTAAGTAATAGATAACTATAATTTTGATGTGTTTTATTTTCTCCTTTCAGTTTTTTTTTTTTTCAATTTGAGGAGAATATTTTTTGATGGGTCTGGGGAGAAAACACCTAGACCCCACCATTTATTTTCATTCCTTTTCACCCAACTAAACACATTCCAAAAAATTTTTTCTTCCCATTTTTTCTACAAAGTTTTTCATCTATTCTATTTCATCTCCAAACAAACACACCCTAAGAGTTTGTTTGGAATCCGCTTATTTTACTGAAATTGAAATATTTTTTACTAAAAGTATTGTATAGGCTTGACAAAAAAGCCATGGTCCTAAAACATCTACATCAGTGAGCTAAAATTTTTAGCCACCTCAAAAAATTACTTTATTTATTTTAACATACAATTTCACAACACACTCTGCATCAATTCCCTTATTTTTTTCATCAACTAAACACGATTTATTTTTTTATTAATTTCTTTCTCATTTCCTCTGTCTTCCTCTCTGCCACAAAACCTAACAAAGAGCATAAAATAAATTTTTTTAATCCCTTCTTGTTACGGTGAACTGCTAGTCTTGGCAGTTCACTATAAAAAGTTGCCAAATTTTTTTGACTTTAGGATCATTGATGTTGAGCTTATTTTGGTGATTGAGGTGGTATGATAGCTTTTTTACTGCCGTCAATACTGATGCTCTCTCAAAATTGTAACAAAAAAACGTAGCAACAATACTATGGTACTATAATAACTTAGTCAAAAAAAGGGTACAAATTTTGTTAGTCCTATTATTTGAGGGTAAATAGGTGATAGTGATTAGTGACATTCACCGAATGCATTGATCTTTTACACTTTTTTTTTTTATTATAATAAAATTTTGAGAAGGATCTTTTACACATTTTAATGGAACCATTGGCATAAATGTAGTGAACTATTAAGGGTTTTATTTATTTTATAATTTTTGAGAAGGGTCTTTACACTAAGAGGGCGTTTGGTATAGGATTTTGAGCAACAATTTTCAATTTTTAAACAATATTACACATATTTTCACATACTTTTTTATCAACACATAGTTTCCAAAAATACAAAAAAATGTTACTAAAACAACGTTATTAAATGGCCCTTATTAATGAGACCATTGGCATAAATGAACTATTGGCATACGGGTTTATGGCCTATGGGGTGAACGACTTTTATGATTTAAATTTCCCCTCTCTCAATTTCTTTCTTTTTATGATTTAAATATTATTCTTTCTATTTAAAATTTTAAATAATATGGTAGTCGATGTAATTTTAAATAAAAAAATGGCTTTTGTTAATAGATGGTATCACCATCATGGAAAGAAAATCTATCATGTATCAAATGCATATAATACCACCTCCATTGGGGGAGAAATTTATTGGTTCTAGTGCATTGGGAAGCAACAAAGCAAATAAGTAAAGGTCGATGAGCGCTGGAAGGAGGTGAAGTATGAATAATGCCAAGACCATAACAAATCACATAACTTTTGCCACAACTTAACTACTCACACCTCACACATGGTCGTAGCATTATTCTATGAAGTATTTATTTATTTGCTTTTGTTGTTTTCCAGATCTAATGAAGTGGAACCCAATAGATTCCTCCTCAATTAAGCCTTGTTTAGCTAATCCATGTGTCTTACAAAAAAAAAAAAAAAAAAAAAATTCAATCTTAATTACTGCATGTAGTTCCTTCTTAATGGGACACTTATTATTATTATTATTATTATTATTATTATTATTATTATTATTTATAAAGAAGTGATGTCCTAACTTTTGATAAGATTGTTTTATATTCCAAAAGTTATTTTAGGACTTTAACCAATTCTACAATCATATTCACAATTATCATATATAATAGTCACAGACCCACGTGATGTGTGGAAATATATAATTATTTTGTAATATGATATACCATAATTCAATCTCTAAATTTTATTGAAGATAATTTACTCTCCTCAAAAATTGAATTATTTTTAAAAGTATTTTCCAACTCTCTATCTTTACAAATATATCATTATATTATTTTGTTGTTGTTGTTGTTGTTGTTGTTTTTTTTTTTTTTTTTTTTTTTACATCTAATATTTGTAACCTAATAATGGAGGGACATGCCAACACAACATTATATTTCATCTTTTTCTTCATGTGATGAGATTGCATCATATTTTAATTCTTCTGAATTTTCAAGTGTAACATTCGTAATAGCTGCATGCATCCTTACTTCCTAAAAGCGATGACTAGTCAGTTGCCAATAGAAAAAAAATAAAGCCACACAAAAAAAAAAGGTAAAATGAGATTAACAGGTTAGAATCATCATATAAAAACTTATTTACAATAAGGTAAATAAATAAAATACATTTCAACAAACCTTACTTCAGTAAAGTGATCAAATTTAATAGACCCTCACTTATTGAGAGCACCATTTCTGCAGTTTAGAGAAGGGCAACCATAAAACAATTTATAATAAACATAATCAAATGCCCAACTCAAATCAATTTTGAAAAACAGAAATTATTTGAATGGTTTTGAGACCATGAAAACTCAAACTAGTTTATTATGAAATCCCGAAATTGAATTACATTTTTTTTCCTAGTAATGAGATGGAAATAAATAAATACGTAATGAAAATAATACAAATAGCAAAACTTATTTTGAGTTCATACCCTTCGGACCTAGACTACTAATGTTCGCCTCTCATATGTTTCAGATTCATTTGCAAGCTCTAGAGTCACTCTCTATCTCTTGCACTCAATTGATTGGGTTTTGGCAAACGAGCTTGAGCCATGACTGAAAGATCGAAAAAAAAACTCAAGAAACTATCCCATTGAAGGCCATACCGATCAATTTGCGAATTGGTGGAGAGAGAGCAATTGAAAATTAATAAAGAAAAAATAAATAAAAGAGAGGTGAGGAGATTGCCATTATGGTTTAAAGGAAAAGAAAATCAATCGGTGATTGTCAGAATTTCAAATAATAGTGACATCGGAAGAGCCTGGGTCAATGGAGAGGTTTGGCTACAAACTTGATTGTAGCCAACGGCTACAACTTTCATTAAAAATATAACAATTGAATTGTATGATTTTTATGTTCTTAAAAAGTATGTCAAATTTCGTGGAAGTCAAATATTATACTACTCAATTTATAAACATATTTTTTTATTTATAATTCTAGACTACAAAATTTGAAATTTAAATATTTGATTGATGATATAACTATTAATCTTTGATTTTTTAAGAAGAAAATATAATCCAATAGTAGATTTCTCAGAATTTACATCTAATAAAAAGATGTTGAGTGAAGTTGTAGTCATTGCCTGCCTCTTGTGGAGTCAAGATTTTGACTTAAGTGGAGCAAGATCAAAAGACAAAATTGAAAGTAAAATGAATGTGAAAATATTAATTGACATTCATAACAAACTAAATAAACAATTATATGGTAATATAATTTTCATACATAAACTAAAATAAATGTAAAATTTATTTTATTCTTTTGTACTTATAATTCGATTTAACCTCATATTATGATAATGATTTTCCATAATCTCAATCTATAAATATATATTTCATATAAAATAAAGAAAACAAAGTAATTAATTCATAGTTAATAACAATCAGATTAAGGAGTACTTTTTCTATTAAAAAAAAGAGATTACTCTAAATACATCAAGTTTAAACATGTAATTTGATTAATTAAAATAAATTAAAAAAGTAAATCAACATAAAGTGTTGAGAGTATTTGCAAACGTTGTATATTTATCTCTCTATCTTGAATACTTTTAAGAATAATTTAAATTTCAACCTTTTTTTTTAATTCTTTTTTGGTTTGAGAGAAAACTTTTTTTTAGTGCAAAAACTATGAAACTATAAAGAAGTAAAAAGATGGAAGAAAAAATTCAGTTGGAGTGTATAAATCTATGTTTAGTTTCTTATACAGTACTTTTTTGATGAATAGTATTTATAAAAAATATTTTGTATCAAATAATACATTAAAATCCAATAAACAAGAAACATATGTGCAAAAATAACTACCCACTAATACGTCTTTCATTTGTCAATGAAGTAATTATTTTTTACAGAATAACTCACAATTATTAAATTTTAATACCGCTAACATGGTATCATTTGAATATTCATATGCCATTAACAATTCTCCACTTAAATATTATTGTAAAATTATTGAGTAGATGCGTGGTCCTAGTTTTATATTTTTTATTCAATAAGTAAATACATTACATTTAGCCTTTGAGTAGAACTTTTTATTTTTTACTTTTATAACTTTTGAGTGGAACTTTTGGTAAAGCTAAAACTAAAAGGTCAAAAAACTGGACAGTCTGGACGTGCAGTGTCCTACGGTAAACAACTTTTTTGGAAGCTCACGGGCAATTCACTATCTGCCCCTGGCAGGACGAATGATGGCTTTGTAACTACAAATTTTGTTCTTGACTCACCTGCAATGAAATTCGTCGTGTACTAAAATTTTTCTTCCATTCCAAGGACGCTGGATGAAAGTTGAGACCTTTCATGTTCACGGCATGTGAAGTTGGGCTTGTAGTCCTCAGTCAAGCCTTTTTGGAAGCGTTCCCAGCTTTTCCAACTGGCAGAAACAGCCAAACAAAGGGCATTCACGCAATATACCACAGATGGTGGGTTAATCTTTCTACGGTCCACACCCCATTATAAGTCTCTCTCTGATCAAATACCTGCATAAGCCAATAACCATGCTAGACAAAGAAAAATCTATGGACAACCAGACCCACACGTCTGTGGCTGTCTCTCTCTCTCTTTCCAGAACCGTGTGGACTCACAAGAGGTAATTCAGAATGAAGCCAAATTACTTCACAAGAAATAGTTGTTCCAGAACTAAATCAGTGCTGTCCTCTTCATATTTTACTGTCGTTTTAAAGTTACATTTTAACTTATTACATAAGTCTGTTCTTGCCCATGAATGTTATTCACGTTTAATGTTCCACTTCCACATTTAGTTTGTTTTCCATACTTGTTTCTCATGTTGGGTAGGAAGTTAAGAACGGAAGCAATACATGAGCTGGAGCTTATTTAGTACATTTTGATTTCTGGGTTTGCTTTAAAAATTAAGATAGCTTCATATAAAAAACCATTTTTTTTTTCAGTTTATTATAGTCTGTGCTAAACATAATTGGTGTGAGTGATTCAGTTAGAGTGGTTTATGGAACTTTCTAACTGATAAAATTGTAGTTTATTTAAGCTGTACTCAAGAGTGTGTTCTTTGAAAAGAGTTGGTAAGTTTTCAATTTGTGAGTCTTGAAAAAGAGTTTGCCATTGCCTTTAGAGGGCATGGCATCAGTTTTAGGTTTCCAGGTATTGCCCTTTTTTGTGTCAAATTCTGGGAAGAAGTATGGGAGTAGAGTGCAAGTGAGGAGTTTAGGTGATGCTGATGCTAAGGTGTTATCCTCAGACTCAGTTGTGGTGAATGGAACTTCTATAGGTGGGGAGAGAGGGAAAGGTGGGACTTCAATTGATCAAGGAAATGGGCATTTAAGGTCTAAAGTTGAGGAGAAGAGGAGAGTAAAGGATGAAGCTTTGGAAACTTTGAAGCCTTTGTGGAATGATGGATATGGGACTGAGACTGTCAGAGATTTCTTTGATATGGCCAAAGACATTGTTAAGCATGATGGCGGGCCGCCACGGTGGTTTTGCCCTGTTTCTTGCGGGCGCCCTTTGAAGGATTCTCCAATTCTTCTCTTTTTGCCAGGTAATGGATGCCTGGCTATGGTTGATCAGCTCAAAGATGATTTTTGAATTTGCTTTGTGCTTTGTGTTTACGAGATATGTGTAGATGCTAGATTTCAGTGGATATGTTTCTTGGTTTTCTTTAGGTGATTTTGTTCCTTGATGTTTAATGTGTTTTTTGGTGGGTTAAAACTTTAGTTATATTGTTGTCAGTTTTTTTTTATATGTAAAATTGCTGGATGTTGAAACTTTGTTGGTATGAATGTATGCAGGGATGGATGGTACTGGTTTGGGACTTGTTCTGCACCATAAAGCTCTTGGGAAGTAAGTCATATTACCCTTGTGTCTATGATGAATGTGATTGCTTCTATTTTTTAATTGGATTATCACCTTTTAAGTTAAACATCTCAATGGTAATCACTTTAAAATTAAATTCATTATTTTTTATCAAAAAAGAAAAAATAAGAAAGAAAAGAAGCATCTCAAAGGTGAGAATAGAAGTTAGTTTAAACTTTTTCAGCCAGGAATATAAAATAGATGCCCATAGCATGTCAAACCTAGGAAATTTATAGGTTTTTTTATGAGATGACCCTTTTCTATTTGGGAAAAAACTAAATTGATTTTCTTGCTTATCAGTTCTTTTCTAGCAATGAATTCACTTCTAGAAGGCTTGGCTTTTAAGTCAGCCTAAGAATAACAAGAACTGATTCACTCTCTGTAAGATTTGAACCAACAACACTGGGTTTTGGAGACTCACACTCTACTAAACTGAACTAGGAGTGCTTTATTATCAGTAAATGGTTTGTAACCATGTGGTCTCCTTCCAATTCCAGGACAAAACTAAAGTGAAGTTTTTCTTAGTGTGTGATTCTCATGGAAATAAGTGCTTTCTCTATTGCTTTCCTTTTTTTGTTGCTTTTGCGTTCTACACCTGCAGGTGTGCATTGTTTTCAGTGACTTTTGTGGGAACGTGCTTCTTCTCCTTGCTAGGATAATATTATATTACTGGACTTCATGCTTTTGCATTCTTTTTAAATTTTTATTTTTTTAGTTGTTAGCAGTAATTTTTAATTCCTTCAATGCAGGGCTTTTGAAGTCTGGTGCCTTCATATCCCTGTTCACGATCGTACACCATTTGAAGGTCTTAATCTTTAAATACTAATCTGTGTGTATAAAAATTTCGTTAAGGTTTTCATGAAGTTCAATTGCATTGTTGATTCATTGAAATGATAGATTATGTCTGTACTTCTTGTAGCTATTTGACTATCATATGTAATTATAACTAATTTGAAATGCAACTATGATTTATTACATTGTAAAATCTGTTTTGAACAGAAACCTAAGACACCATTATTCATTTATTGCTTGCACCCTTTATTCCAAACTGTCCATTTTATATGTTTAGATACTTTTTTCCCCTGTTATTCCTTACATGAATAATAGGGACTCTTAACAATTACTTATAATTGAATCGATTATGCTGACTATAGATTATGAAATTTGTTGGTACATTTTGAGCAAAAGTTGTAAGGTCATATGAGTTAGCAATAGTAAAACAGATTTTGACTGTTGATATAAAGCCTAGTCCCAAAACGTCGGAGTAGGCTATAGATCCTCAATAAGACTGATTGGGGTCAGGCTCATGCTTGAATTAGTGTAGTTAAAAGTCCTTAAGGGCTGTACATGCCCTCGTCAATTTAAAAGCGTAAAGGGTGTTTGTGGGTAATGGGGTACGATATTAGCTTGTTGGTTGGTCAGGTACTTCTTCGCTTGCCTATGGGCTCCCTAGTGCGAAACCAAAATAGGTTGGCATCTTCCAAGTGAATTTAAATTAATGAAATTTTATCATATTTATGTTACTTTAGTTATAAAATTCATTTCATGAATTGTTGAGATCAATTTTTAACAGAATCTTAGAAATTTCCTTTGCAGTGATCAAATATTTTTGCCCTTAACGAATTTGTTATGTGCATGCTTCTCACACATTTAGGTGGGTTTGTATTATCCCTTAATACACAAGATATGATAATTTATAGTTTGGTGAATTTTGTTGTATGAAGGGCTGGTAAAACTTGTAGAAGAAACTGTCAGGTTTGAACATGCTTTATCTCCACATAAGCCAATTTATTTGGTTGGGGATTCCTTTGGAGGATGCCTAGCACTTGCTGTTGCTTCTCGTAATCCTGCCATTGACCTAATTCTGATATTATCAAATCCAGGTTAGTTTCCTGATATGCAGTTCATTTTTTTCTTATAAATATAATCTTGGTATGTTTCTGTTTGATGATCAATGGTTGATCATCTGAGAAATCCTGATCTTTTGGTATTTCGTTTTAGCAACATCATTTGGCAGGTCTCAGCTGCAACCATTGTTTCCTATCTTGGAGGTTATGCCTGATGGACTCCATAGCGCAGTTCCCTATCTTCTTAGCTCTATCATGGGTACCTAATCTGTCCCTTCAAGTCCACTTGTGGAATTCTTCAATGTGTGAAAAAACTGGATACATTATTGCTAATTTAAGGAATTCACTTTGCCTTTAGTCTTAGGAATACCTCATGCTAAGTAATCAGCTTCTATGGTGTATGAAATATGAATTCAGTTGCTGTGATATTTGGTGCTGCTGCTCTTAGGTGCTTGATTTGATATCAATTCTTTTTTAATATTGTTGCTAACATGTTCATAAAAATTTGATCATCTTAGTTTATTTCTGTATTCTTACCCTAAGTGAAACCTTGAATCTTATATGTTGGTCAACTTAAAAATGATTTATTTGAATGAAGTGCTTTAGATGTATATTTTATAACAATAAGTTTTGTACTGCTCCTATCTATACTCAAAGTTGAACAAACCCTGGGAAGAACTTGAGTCTATTTGGCTGAACTGCTTTGTAATCCTTACTGACCTAGTTTATTTAATAGGTAGCAAATGCTTGTTTAACTAGTGAACTGGCAGCCATTAATGTATATGATAATGTAATGTTTATGTTTTACATATAATTTGTCTCTGCAGCCTTTGTTTCTCCAACTGCTGCTCTTGTGCAAGCTTCTACACTTTGATTATCATAGTTTGACCTAGGTTGTCTTCTACTGTAAACGTCACATTTTTGTTAATAAATTTTATTTTTTGAATTCTGCTTTAATAGATTTGCATTATTATTTTCCCTTTAAATTTAGATGTGTTTTTATCCTGTGTCACTTTTTGCAGTCACAAATTCCTCTATTTCTGATATATAATTTTCTATTTTAACATCAGGTGATCCAGTGAAGATGGCTGCAGTCAATATTGAAAGCCGTTTTCCTCCTGGGCAAAGATTTGAAAGGCTGTCTCGCAGCCTCACTGGGTTGTTACCATATCTTTCTGTATGGAATGCTTTCCAATTGGGTTTCCCCTTTTTTTTTTTTGTGTGTTCATAGATTAATTTCTCTCCTTCTGCTTAAATTTCCATCATTTTCTACTAGTTTTGCGTTTTTGCTTTTTGCCTTTTGTTTTGTATTTTTGGCATAGTTTAGTTGTACTCTCTTTAGTTTCCATTTATGGAACTTTCTGCAATTATTAGCTCCCTGGCCACAAAAATCTTTTATCTACTGTGCTTTATCTTTCTTGTAGCTTAGTTATATATCATTAGAAGATATTCCCTCTGTCCCATTTTGTATGTCCAGATAAGAAAGTCCGAACTTTCTAAGATAACATCATTTAATATTTTGTATCTCACATAAAAATAAATAAGTTTCAAAATTTCTGTTGTAAACTTTTCAGAATTCAAATTTAAATAAAATAAAGAACAGGGTTATATTGGGAAGTCAGTAATTAATGACTGAGAATTATTTTGGGACAGCGAAAATGGAGTACTTGACATACACAATGAGAAGGAGTAGTCTCATAAAAAATATAATAAATAATAAAGAAAGAAAGAAAAAAAGAGAAAAAAACCTCTTTTTGCTGCACATTCAGCAAATCTCCTTTACTGCGGAACCAAGCCTATTGAGTCCTACAGTTGAAGAGTTTGATGAGATACATTTATTCAATGTGTCCCACTTGCATTACCAGAACATTCCAAGTTTTGATCACCTATATTATGGGTTCTAGGTTGCTGGTAAAAACACTAGCTTATGCGTACAGAAGGATTGCTGGTTGGGGTGGGTTTTATTTTGTCTAGTGTAAGTTAATACCTTAGTTCATTTGCCTTACAATGTGTATTTTTTTTATAGTTTAAATTACTTATTGAAGCGGCCCAATTAATATTTGTGGTGTCAGGACTATAGTAAGATGTCAAATATGAATTTTGCATCACTCCGTTTTGTTGTCAGGGTTTTGATGATATTATACCAAGGGACACTCTTCTTTGGAAGCTGAAGCTGCTTAACTCAGCTGCTGCTTATGCCAATTCCCGTCTCCATGCTGTTAAAGCTGAAGTTCTTGTCTTGGCTAGGTTTTTCTTCTCTCTAGATTTTAGTTGCTGAGATACTGAATTTACTTTTAAAGTGGTAAATCTTAATTGATTGTAAAGATTGATGAAGTATTTGCATTTCAGTGGCAAGGATAACATGCTTCCTAGTAGAGATGAAGCTGAACGACTTAAGAACTCATTACAAGATTGTATTGTTCGTCACTTCAAGGACAATGGGCATACCCTTTTATTGGTATGTGAGAATATGTAAATCTATCACATAATCTCATGGTTAGCTCTCTTCACCATTTTCACGTTAGTAAAGCTGCTGATGACACCTAGATTTTCATGAACATTGACTTCCATAGGTTGGTACTCTCAGTCATATTGGCCAAATATTTACTTTCGTTGCATTGGTTTAAAATCACCTAATCCAACCAGGTTGAATCCCAAGTCTACTAACATCCTTTTCCATCTGTTCTGGCTTCAGTTTGTCCGTCCAATGGAACATTGGTTGACTACTTTTTCATTTGATCTGTATGGTGCCAACATTGAATTGCTTCAAAATTTCTTTTTCTTTTTTTGGATGGTTCAATAGTTTCAATGGGGGAGAGGGGATTTGAACCTTGGACGTCTCCTTTAGAAACAGTAGGAGGTTCCAATTGAGCTACAAGACTCGTGGCACTTCAAAATTTCTTGTAAATGGTTCAATCTACTTGGAGCCTAGGACCATGTTTAGATGATGTATTTTAAAATTTCTTTAAATTTATGATTACATATCAACTTTGAGTTATCTTAAAATATTTAACTTATTAAAGTGTCAATGGGCTTTTATTCCATGATAATTGTATTCTACTTGAAATCTTGCACACTAAGGACCCAATTCTGAGCAAAACCTGCAAATTTTAAAGATTGAACGGACACTTAACATTGAGGATCAAGAAAACAAAAAGACATACCATGTATAAATTGTTGCTATTTAGTTTAAAGAGAAGATGGTACTGATACTGGTTGTGGAGATACGAGCATGAATTTACTCATCTTTGGTGGAGGGTTATATATGGGGAGGCTCAAGGGGATTGGAGTACTAAAATTTGTAGAACTCATGAGTGTGGTTTGTGTTGAAGTATTAGTGAAGGGTGGGAAAGCATCTCTAAGCATTTTTCCTTTGTTGTGGGTGATGGTACCTGGATTCGAAACTGGCATGATAGATGGGTTGGGGTTGATCCCCTTAAAATCCTCTACCTTGAGTTATATGTGATTTTAGCGGATAAGGAAGCTTGTATTTATGATGTTGTGAGTCATTAAGAGGGGGATGATGTTAGATTTTGGAACCTGAGATTTTATAGGGATTTCAAAGACTGGGAGCTTGTTGCTTCTTTTTCTCTTCTTGATTTTATTCAAGCTCATCTTCCGTGTGGAGTAGGTAGTGATTCTTTGTGTTGGGGTCTAAATTTTTTTTTTGATAAGTAAGATGAAATATATAAATGAAAGGCTGCTCTAAGCAAAAGCTAAGAGCAAGCCCTAAAAGTACAAGAAAACAAGAGAAACACACAAGAAGACAAGACAGCACAGAAATTACAAAAAAGAGAGGGAGCAAAGAAAAGAGGGGAGGGAATCACTAGACGTGAGTCCCCACGCCCGAGACCAATCAAAAAGGGTTCCACAAAAAGTGGCAAGCAACTGATCCCCTGAGCTGTCCAAGTCCTCAAAAGTCCTCTGGTTTCGTTCCATCCAAATACACCAGAGGATGCACGATGGGACCAAGTTCCAAACTTGAGAAGAACGCTTCCCCAACCAATTCCACCAGCCAAAAAGCACATCAGTAATCGACTTAGGAATCACCCAACACATGCCAAAGGTTATGAAGACAAAGCTCCATAACCGGTAAGCCCACTCACAATGAAGAAATAAATGGTTTACCGTCTCTCCACCACGGCGGCACAAAATACACCAATCCACAAAGTCGAGATTCCTCAATCTTAAGTTGTCACCCGTAAGGATCTTATTCCAAGCAACACACCAAACAAAAAAAGAAACTCGCCTGGGAGCCTGAACTCTCCAAATGGCTTTCCAAGGGAATATAAAAGGGGGGGCAGCCCTTAATTTATTATAAAATGACCGGGTGTCAAAAAACCCATTGGATTTCAACATCCATCTCATACGATCTCCAACAACCCATTGGAAATGGTAAGTTTGATACCCGTTTCTTCTACAATGAGTTAAGGATGATTCCCAACTCTATCTTCCCTTGGAAGGGCATTTGGAAAGCAAAGGTTCCCAAAAGGGTGGCTTTTTTCCTATGGACGATAGCTCATGATTGCATTCTTACATTGGGTAATCTCATGCTTAGAGGTTGCCCTTTGGCAAATCGGTGTTGTATGTGTCGGTGTAGTGGGGAATCTGTGGATCATCTCCTTATTCATTGTTATGTGGCAAATTCTTTATGGGTTTTTATGCTTTAGGCTTTTGGTATTTAGTGGGTCTTGCCTAGCTCTGTGGCGAAATTATTATTTTGTTGGAATCATTGGCTTGGGAAACATGATTCAGATATTTGGAATTTAATTCTAGGATGTTTGATGTGGACTGTATGGATGGAGCGTAATCGTCGGTCCTTTAAAGATTCTGAGAAGTCTTTTGTTGAGTTAATAGGCTTGTGCCAGAGAAGTCTTTTGATTGATCTCGGTGTTGGGTTTTACAGAATGTTCTTCTGTTGTTCAGATTTTTTCTTCTCTTAGTTTAGTCTCTTGATTTTTTTCTGTGGTGTTCTGTTTTGTTCTTTGCTGTGTTCATTCTCACGAACACATTGAATGTTTCTTTTTCCATTTTCATCAATAATAATTCTTATATTACCTATCAGAAAAAACAAAGTGATACTGGTTTCTCCTATGCTTAGAATGAATGAAATGGTCATGTACTTTATGTTGGAGAACCATCACTCCAAAACCTTAACCTATCAGGAAGTTAGCCAATTTTTTTTTTTTAATAAGTAAAACTGAAAGAAAAAAAAAGAAGAGGCGCTTCCAAGTACACGGGTTGTATACAAAAGGTGCATCATAAATTAGTAAAAAATACAACAATCAAGAAAATCCAGCAAAGTAGAGAAAGAATGGCCACTTAAAGTAGCCATCCAATCATATAGAGTGCATAAAAATCATCTTTATATCCACTGTAGATCATTCAAGACCTTCAAATGTCCTGTTATTCCATTCCTTCAAAATAATCCACACGATGCACAAAGGGATTGCCTTCCAAATTCACAATACGGTGCCTTGAAAATTACCCCTTCCAACAGGCCTTTAGATCAACTACCCTTTTAGGCATAAGCCGCCTAACTGACTACATATCAAGCACACACTAAAGCTTCATGCCCTCTTTTAATTGTGTATGAACTGTAAATTAACTACTTGTTTGCTTCATTGTGATAAACAACTTTATGATTCACTTGGCCTTGGCCTTTTATGCTTCTCGGGCTAGTCATACTTGTTGGCTGTGTTCTGTAGCTTTAGGAATGTTCATACAAATTGTTAGAGATATTAAGGCCCAACTCAATCTTGGTCAATAGGGTCAAGTCTGTTATGGAACTCTAGTCCATGTTCATTATATTTTATGCTAATTGAATTGCAAGCAAAGTAATTTTAAGCCTACTAGTGGTGCAAGTGTTGTAACCTTGGGTTAGTTTAGGATTTAACCATGTTAATTCTCAATGTTTCGTCTCTCTAACTTCTTTATTTTCTCATTCATGTTTTCTTATACACTATCATTTTGTCAAAGCTATGTCTTGCCTTCTCTGGCATGGTTTAGAGTTACGTATTATCTTTTCTAATATGATCTTTAATTGTCAAATCCAGAATTCTTCTCTTAACACTACTATCAGCCACTCTGCGGTGCTCATCCTAATCTATTTCCTTCCTATTAAGTGTCCTTAACCTTCTTAGCCGAGTATCACAGACAACACCGATCGTCTCCTTATTCAATTCTTTCTGATCATGCATCTTTATCATCTTCTGATTGCGTTACTTGGACTATGCCTATGATCAGTAACATTTATTGGCTTTCTTTTTGGTCATGCATCCTCTACCATTTTGGCCAAATATCATAAAGCACGTTGATTGGTAGCCTCCTTTACAGACTTTTATTTTTTGGTAATGCGTCTTTATCATTTTCAAGCTGCGTTACTTGGTCTAAACCCCTGTTTGGAAGCCTTTATTGACTTTATTTCTGGTCACACATCTCTATCATCTTCATGCATAGCTTTTCAGATCACACCTCTCATCAATAGCTTCCATAGGTATGATCTGCACTGCGCTTATCATTCAATACTCAATTATCGTGCACACCTGGCCCTTGTTTTAGCTTGTTATATGTGCTTCATTGAATTCAATTCCGCTTGATCCGCTCCACATCTAATTCATTCCCAATTTCCTTCAAGATTTTACTTTCTTTCCAAACTCAAGTTCTCTTCAAGCGTTTTAGGGGGAAGTTAGAAATATTAAGATACAATCTAATCTTGGTTAAATGCTCATGTCTGTTATATAACTCTAGTTTAGGTTCATTGCATTTAATTATCTTGGAGTGCAAGTAAAGTAATCCTAAGTCTAATTGTAGAGTAATAATTGTAACTTCCTGGGTTACAACAAATTGACTGCACTGTTTTCTGACGTGGTGCAGGAAGATGGAATTGGTTTGATGACGGTTATTAAGGGTACTAGCAAATTTCGTCGTTCAAGGAGGCATTCTTATGCCTCAGATTTTCTTCCTCCTAGTATGACAGAACTCAACTATGCCTGTGATCAAATAATCGGGTAATTCACTGGAGCACGCAGGCACACTGACACACACACAAACACACACGCATATTATCCCCCCAGCTCTCCTTATTATGATGCTTTTGGGCATGCAAATGAATCGAGATCCTGTTCAAGGGTTGCTATACAATTACATTACACCATTATATTTGTGGAACTATAATATGATATCAATTAGTGACATTTAATATCATGCTGAGGTGCAGCTAGGTGGACAATGAGGTTGCTGTCTCAAGATTTGTCTATATCATTTTAACCTAGTGATACTTTCTTTTTTCATTTAGTGTCACCTTTTTTCTTCAATATTTCAATTGAAGTTTTATTTAGTACTTATGTCTTCGAAGTGTAAAAATGTGATATCCTGGTATCATTGGTCTCTTGGCTAAGTGCTATGGGTTGAGTATTGACAAACAAAGCCACGTTATAGCTTGAGGGGGCCATTGCTCCCCCAAGATTCTCTAAATGCTTTAAATTTTCCTTTACATGTGAGGGTAAAGTTTAATTATGTATACAATTGGCTCCCCCAAAAATGCACTTTTTCTTATCTTATATTATATATAAAGACACACACAATTCTGTCCCTAATTACCCCTCCCACTCAATAGCTAAACGCCTAGCTCCACTATTGACACCAGAGACTTACAGTTGGAGGCTGAAAGGTTGGACGTCCTCTGAGCATTATTCTCACTGGTTGGGTGGCATCAGCAGGTGGAATCTTTTAGATTTGGGCTCTTTTATTTTAGGGCTTAGGGTTGAGGGAGATATATATATATATATATATATATATATATATATATTCGTGCAGAAAACATGATATGTTCCCATAAGCTCATTTATTAAGTTTTGATAATTCTTACCAAATGAAACAAATTTTGATTACTCTTTTCTCTCTCTTCCCAAAGAACCCATTCCATGTCAGGATTATTTTATCCTTTTTATTTTTATTTTCACGTATGATGTCCTAAGTTGTTTCCATGTAGAGCTCCTTTAAAACTTTATGGATTTATCGTTGTCTTCTAAGTGTTTTCTAAAACAAATTATTGCATAATCAACTAGTTCATGTTGGTCTAACTGCAAGTATAAACTTCTATTATCACCAACGTATGTAACTGTAGATCTTTTAGTTTTAGAGATACCAGAAATGCATGTTGAGGAGCATAACAAAATTTGTGAATATGTATAGGTGTTAGAGGTTAGGACAATACTGTAAACACACATCTCATATTCTTGGTTAATCATAGTGAATGATAAAGCATGTCTGCTATAAGCCTATAACTAATGCAGTCATGGGGCCCTCACCCACCCCCTTGTGTAACCCCTGAAACTTTTGTGTCAATCTTTGTGATCATGCATCATTTCTGCCCACAATCTTAAGTCCAACATCTGATCGAAAACAAATTTTCTCCTATTCTCTTACTCATCCCTCCTCTTCCTGCTCTATGTGGAATGTAACTCCTATAGTCCTATTCCACTATTTTCACTTTAATTCTAATGTTGCATAGCAAAAATGGCCTGTCTGAGATTTGACAAGCATTTATTGTGTTTATCCCATTGTGTTGTAATCACAATCATGTTCATCTTTTTTTTTGAGAAAAAGAGTTCAGTTTTCTTTAAAGTACACAAATGATTAAATTCCATTTATGCTGATTGGTTTTATTATTTTTTGGATGTGATGACTTGATCTCACACATTGAGAGTAGTCGATCTTAACAGACCAAAGAAATCCCCAGTAGTAATTTGCCAGTGAATCCATAATTTCTGAACCAACTTGTTGATAAACAAGTATGGATTAGTTTTGGATTTTAATAACCTTGGTCTAAAGTCCTGATCGGGCAGCCTGCAGCTTGATTCTCGTCTTCCTATTCTTAGGGCTTTGGTTGTCCTCCAGCCTGTTTAAGTTGTATCCTTCTGATATCTATCACCATGTGAAGTTGAAGCTTGATATTAGAATTGCATTGATGGTAGGTTGCTTCGCTTGGCTTCTGGTTCAATACTGTTCTCAACTTTGGAAGATGGAAAGATAGTGAAGGGTCTTGCTGGGGTTCCTAATGAAGGTCCTGTGATATTAGTTGGTTATCACATGTTGATGGGAGTTGAACTCTCTTCACTTGCTGAAGGATTCTTAAGGGAGAAGAACATTATGGTTCGTGGCTTAGCACATCCCGTATTGTTTTCGAGGACAGCCGAGAGTTCATCTTCTGATTTTTCTTTCAGTGATTGGATGAGAGTGTTTGGTGCAGTGCCTGTTACCCCAAGCAATCTTTTCAAATTGCTTTCAACAAATTCATATGTGCTTCTTTATCCTGGCGGTTCACGTGAGGCTCTGCATCACAAGGTCTGTCAAAGTTCCTTGTGTTTAGTTTCAACTACTTTACAACTATAGAACCATAGATTCTGTGACTGTCAATTTTTTTGCGCCTAAATCTGCTCAATTATTGTTTACTTCCAAATTTTGTATTTTGTCTTGCCTGTACAGGTGAAATTATATAAAGTTGTCTACAACAGCTCATACACTTATAATATTGGTTGTGTCTATATCAGTTTATTTACTTCTGAATCTTATTTGCAAGGCAGATTGCTGGGACATTCAATCCATTTGTTAGTTATAATTTATATGCACTCTGTTAATGCCATGGTTTTATGTTTTGGCTTTCAGTTCGATTCTAGGTAGATTTAAATGTGGAACAAAATTGATAAATCTTGAGGGTTATTGTGTGAACTGAGTTTGTGAAACGGAAGTTTTAGTTATAATTTAATAATCTATGTGTTGCATCAGTGCATCACTACATTAAAATAATTATACAGCCAAAACAATGATTAAGATTATTACAGGAAATGCAATTTTGTGGAGACACTTGCATATGCTATTTGTTATAATGGTGAAGGTAATTCAAAAGGATCATATATAAAAAAGTGCAATTCATAATTAATGTGCGATCTCTGGAAGTGGTGATGAGAACTAGGCTTAATCCTTGCACTAGACTGAACACTTCAAAAGATGAATTTTTTTTAATATCTGATGCACTGATATATCCTTCAAACCTTTGTTTGTGTGAGAATTATGTTATAGGGGGAGGATTAAGAGGTTATTAGAGGCCCTTGTTGCACTAAATCTTATTTATATATTATTATCTGTCAAAACGTTGTTTTCCAACAGTTATGGTGCTTTTATATTTCTAGGGAGAAGAATACAAATTATTTTGGCCTGATCAGCAGGAATTTGTGAGGATGGCAGCACGGTTTGGGGCCACCATTGTACCATTTGGAGTTGTGGGTGAAGACGATGTAGCGGAAGTAAGCTTGTGCTTTTGTTTTAACTTTTATCTATCAAGTCCTATGATTGATGGTAAAATATTTATATGTTTGCATCTTATGTTTATATCATCCTTTTTTCTCTCTTTCTTCCATATTTTTTAAATATATTTTTACTTTAGAGAAATGGCTGTTTTTTAATGCTAATTTCATGGTTTATTTGAGTTCTAGAGAAGGTGGGGGGAGTTCGAATTCCAGAGATGCAGAGTGAGCTCGTTTTTGGTTAACTAATGGGATTAAGATGATGCTCACAACAGAACTGTTAATAATGCTTGTAGTGAAAGCATGATCAGTGAGGTGTATAATCATGGGCAGTATTCAAATATAAATCAATATAACCTGTCATTTTAGGTTAATGTAAATACACCCCAGTACTACAATTCTGAGGGGAAAAAAGTAATAAAACATAATTAATTCTCACATTCATAAGTTCGTTTTATTTAGCAAAAATTTATTTTGAAAAATACCCTTATTTCCCCCCCCTTTTATTGAGCTTGATTTTGCAATTAACATTATACTTGATTTGGGTTTGTGCTTTTATGTTTTTGACCATGGCAGTTGGTCCTTGATTACAACGACCTAATGAAAATCCCGGTGGTTAATGATCTTGTCAGAGATGCCAATAAAAATGCAATAAGACTGAGGTACTTACTCTCCGAGCAATATATGATTGTCTTCAAGTGCGCTCCTGTAAAATTTCAAAAACCATAGATTCTAGCCACTTTTATATTATAGGAAATTGGATTCAATTTCTAATGGCATAGTATGCTTGTATTTTCAGGGATGAGGCAAGCGGGGAGGTTGCCAGCCAAAAGCTCTTTATGCCATTGCTTATGCCCAAAATACCTGGTCGCTTCTACTATCTGTTTGGGAAGCCAATAAAAACAAAGGGAAGGGAAGACATCCTGAAGGACAAACAAGTTGCAAACCAATTGTACTTGCAGGTAAAATCTGAAGTTGAATGCCAAATGTCATTCTTGATTAAGAAGCGGCAGGAGGATCCTTATAGGAGTATTGTTGATAGAACTTTGTACAAGGCAATCTATGCTCCTTCACATGAAGTTCCAGCATTTGAGCCCTAAATAATGGTTTTGAGAGGTAAATTGTTCTTGTCTTAAATTCATTCAATCATCTCCTTGTTCCATAGAAAAAGATAAAAGTCGCAGGCAGTCCGATGTATAACATTATAATACCATCCTGCAGATAAAAAATAGAATGAAAATTTGGTTGACCGTACTATGGCTGTTTGGGAGCACACCTCCATGCACAAAGCACAATTGCACACCACCTGAGAGGACATCTTCCAGGATGCATAGATTTCTGTTCAATTGAAGAGTGTCTGTACAGCACATTTTTTCTTAACAAAATCAACAAAACTCTTGTCAGATCTCAAAAGTTATCTATAATCATTTTTAATAAAGACTTTTCTGAAATTCATTGTTCACTCTTGGAACAGATTATATGGCTTAAATGTGAATAGGTAGTTGCGATGGTTTTCCTTCTGGCTAACATTAAATTTAGAGCCAATTTTGGCTTTCCCAGAGTGGTAATTATATTTAATAAATCAAATCTGAACATCATGTCTAGGTGTTTATAATTATTGATTTGAAAGGTGGGGTTTATTGAATGAGTTTACCTATAGTTGCACTTCTTTCCCAGAAAATCATATTTGAATCTATGAAAGCATATTCAAGTTAAGAAAGAGAATGGATGAGAGAAAATTATGTGAGGCAAACCGGATTTTTTTTTTTATATTTTTTTTATTTTAAGTTTTCAAAAGCTTGATTAATGTAAGTTGGGCAAAGTTCCATCACTTGGAATAAATGAAGTTAAAAGATGGAGGGTTTTTACTGTGCCATCTTTAAACTTCCTGAGTCTCAATATGGTTCTTGAATTTTCAATTTGCATGTTTAACCCTGCACATTATTTTTATGACAAATCAAAGCTATTGTTAGTATTTTCTATTAAAGTGAAACAGATTTAACAACTTAATACGTACATGGGAATAATAACATTGCAAAATTATTGATGATGTGATTGAAACCTTGTGTACATCATGTGAGTCTTGAACGTAAAATAGAAGTAGAAGGTTTGATTTGTCAAAAACTATGCAGGGGTTAATTGTTCAATTCGTAAGTCCAAAGTTTGACCTAATAGAACTCTTGTCAATGTTCAAGGGTAATATTTGTTCAAATCAGGAGGCTTAGGTTCGACCAAAAGTTGGGTTAATTGTCTCAAATAGACAATTTAATACAAAGTTAGATCCTTTCTTTTTTTGATACAAAGTTAGATCCTTTCAAAGTAAGAAACTAGAGTTGTACTGAGAGTTATGACGATTACTTTGTCACGACAACGTTCATCATTGTTCTGTAAAGCTTGTTGCAGATCTGTTAAGAAAAGGATATATATGAAGGTTAAAACGTCTTCCTGAAACCCCTATTCCTAGGCTTCCTATTCATTACTTTGACGAAATGTTTCCTTAACAAAGCTAATTGCTGCTTCATGAGCCAGATGGAGCTCAAAATGAAATCCCAATCTATATATTACTAAAAGCTGAAGCGTAGCGTTTAATGCTGCTACTCTCACGTTATGCCACATCAGCTGCCACGTCATTTTTTTTTTTTGATATAATTTGTCTTACAATTTTAAAATAGTTTTTACAACTTTTAGCCCTATAAATGTAGTCCACTACTTATTTATTTACTTCCACTATCACCCTATAATAAATTTAGCCCACTACTTATGTATTTACTTCCACCATGTCATTGTCCTATTTCTTTTCAATTTTTCCCTAATTTTTTTAACATTTACTTATTTTTTTTAATATTTACACTTACTCCAACCTTTCTTTCTCTCTTACCTTTTCATCTCCCCCTTACCTTTTCATCTCCCCACTACCATCTATTTTAATATCACTTTTAATCTTTCCTTTCATCTTCTTTTATTTTGTCTCTTCTTATTCACATCATTTCACTATAAATTAGTCATTTTCTTCCATTCTCTGTATAGTTTTTTCTCATAAAAAAATGTTCTCTCTCTCTCTCTCTGTTGATTTTTTTTTTTTTTTTTTACTTGCATCTTTGCTTTAGGTTTATAATTCTTAACTAATTTTCATAACTTTTTGGAATCAACGTTTGGTCTGTATGATGTCATTGATAAATCTTTGTTGTAGAAAGGATATGATGGTGAAATACTTCAGTTCCCTAGGATTGCTTGTAGCTGTGTTCAGCCTTGTACCTATAGAAGGCCAATGATGCTTAAAGTGTGCATGAAATCAAAGGCTATCTGGGAGAGAGATGGCCTCGCTGTTAAAGAAGATTTTGAGGTACTAATGCAACCTAAATTTGCCGCTGCTATCATTGACGATGATGTAATTGTTATGGTTCATAGCAGCTGATGATGCTTGAAGTGTGCATGAAATTAAAGGCTATAGGGGAGAGATGGCCTCACTGTTAAAGATGATTTTAAGTTACTAATGCAACCTGAAATCGCTGCTGTTATCATTGAAGAGGATGTAATTATTACGTTTCATACCAACTGACCATGAATCATGTATATGTTGTAAATGAAATACTAATATCACGTATATACTCTTGCAATTCTGCACAATTAATCTCTTTGTTTATGTGTCATTTCAGTGTTTTTTGAATATAAAAAATGACAACAATATTAATCTTATGGGAAAAGTTACATAAAATATTGAGATTTTTTTTTTATATTACAATCTACTAAAAATACTTTTTAAATATTTAAAACCTTTCTATTTTTTATATTACTGGCGTGTTTAACAAAAATATATAAATAGATTATTTACTTTATACATTCATCTTTGGTGGTTTAACATTATATATAATTTTACATTTACATATTATCTACTTTAATTTAGATGTTTATAACTAAATAATATTATCAATGAAGAATAAAAAAAAAAACCAAAAATAATGTCCATACATATCTATACTATATATAATAATGGAGTTTTGTAATAAATTTTATAAAGTTCTTTATGCACTACATCTTTAGCATCCTTTCTTTTCTTTTTCTTTTTTTCTTTTTTTTATTTGCAAATCTTACTTTGTTCAACTTTTCATCTTCTTCAATTATTGTCTTTTTAGTTCAATATTTCATCCCCTCAAATAATTTTTTTTTTAATTTTCCTTTGATTTTCTTTAGATTTTAAAAAAATTTCCATTATATCTTCTTAAATTCAATAGTTTCACTTCATTCAACCTTTTCATCTACTTCCACCCTTTCTCTTCCATCTTAATTTTCATATAAATTTCTTCTTACTTCATTTACACCTCTCTCCCCTATTTTTTCCAAGTTATCCATGATAAAAAGGTCAATACTCTCTCTCTTTCTCCAATTTTGTTTCTCTTTTGGTTGATTTTTTTTTTTATTGTTTCAACCACTTTTTTTTTTTCTATTAATGGTTCTTTTTGTTATTGATGTATTATTCTTATTATTTATTTATTTCCATCTCATTACTAGAAAAAAAAATGTAATTCAATTTTGGGATTTCATGATGAATGAGTTTGAGTTTTCATGGTCTCAAAACTATTCAAATATGTTTTTTCTTTTTCAAAATTGATTTGAATTGAGCATTTGATCATGTTTGTTATAAATTGCTTTATGGTTGCACTTCTCTAGATTGCAGGATTGTTACTTTCAATATGTTTGCCATAATGTTTTTCTGTCTGATAATTAACTTCAATGTGATGTTTTTCGTTTTGGTCTTTATTTTATAGTAGGCATGTTATTCATTTTTAACAAAGATAATCGTTATTGTTCACCTTTTCCTATCGTTTTATATGTTGACATAAATTTCATTTCTATCTTTGTTTTGTTTGTCAATTTCTTGACAGATATCAACAACTAAAGTCTTGTAATCACTGGAAGCTTTTTATTCTATTGAAGTTCATACCAATCAATTGGTAATTATTATTTTTTCTTAGAACCTTTTGAAGGAAAGGGGAATAAATTTGTTGTTTTTCCTGGGTGCTGCTTGATAATTTGCTTTTTATGGTTCAACACACATTAGCTATATAAGATTTCTCTTTCCTTATATTAATAATTTGTTGTTTATTATTTAATTGGACTGTTTGGTGTCCCAAAAATTGTGGGCCAATGGAAGAGAAAACAAAGTAGAGTTTGAAGCTTAAATTTTTTTTTGTTGTATAGAACTTGGGGTGTAACAATTTAAATCTTTTTATCTTAATGAAACTCTAATTCTTTGAAGCACACCAACTTAAGTAGATTGTTGTGTTGTGGCTGGAATTTTTGTATTTTGGACCTTAGTTGGCGTATTTGGTTTACGAACAACTTTGGAGATTGTTTAGATTTTGAGAAATTGTTTGGGAATTTAGGAGTGAGGAAATTCAAAGAATTGAATTCTTTTAAACTTCCATTAGTATCTAGCTTTAAGCTAATTGTTATGCAAATGGAGAAACTAATTGGTTCTTGATTCTTGAATATCTATCTATAATATTGTGTACATGAACAATAGTTGGGTTTTTAGTTTTAGATTTTGGATTATGCTACTTTCTTTCAACTACCTGATTTTCTTTTTGGAATTGTCTCCTATTGAAGGTCTAGAATATTGTGTACATGAGTTTTAGACAAAACATAACAATACTCCAATACTTGAGTTTTAAATTTCATATTTTTCTATTTCTTTCCTTATTAAACATAATATGATATAGTTGATGTGATGCAATGAAGGTATGAGCAACTGCTATTTTTGGGGCATAGCAGTTGATACATTATGATAATTTCCCATAGCCATTTAAACTTCATGACTTGGAATGCTAATAGCCATCTTCTCTGAGGCAAAAACAATTGGTCGAGTTCAATAATTTGCCACTAACTTTGACCACAACATCATGATAATATAAGTGACTCACACACTTACAATTCGTATATGCACTATTTTGATTCTTTGTGGAAATTCAAAACATTGATAAAATGAATGTAATGGCAAGTGGGTGATTTGTATATAGACACGTTGATGAATTTGTATAGTAGACATGAGTAAAATCAATGGCATGTGTTTGAGAATTTGGTCTTTGATGTAAATTAGTATAAGTGAAGGTCTATTAAATTTTTACCTCTTTATCTCCACACTATTCTCTACTTGACTGTCTTTATCTTCCCACTACTCTCTACTTTACTGTCATACTTCATCATTTTCTCTGTATTTTATTTTGACTCTTCTTCTCCTCATTTTATTCTGTATAAATTCGATATCATTTCTTCCATTCAATCCATATTTTCCCCACAAAAAAATTGTAAATACTCTCTCTCTCTCTCTCCCTCTCTTGTGGATTTTTGTTCTTTCTTATAATTCTGATTAAGGTTGATGGTTTTTTATTTTTAAATATGTGTTTTGGTATTTTTTTTTTAATTTCCCATTACAGAGTCTTCTCTCTCCCTTTTAAAGCGTTGGTTGAATTTTGATTTGGGTTAACACTTAGTTTTTTAGAAATAGGAATTTGAGTTTATGTCAAAACACATTCTACATGGTTATGAATTTGAATATACTTACCAATTTTGAGTAATAAATAATATAAAGTATGTCTTTTATTCCTTTTGTTTCATTTTAATTTTTGTTAAGATAACATTGTAATTTTGTGATGAATTTTTATTATTATGATAATCTCATTATTCCTTAAGAGATGAGAAATTTGAATAATAAATTTGAAACCTATAAAGTTTAGTTGTACATCAAATATAACATACTACAACAGAAGTTAGAAAAATATAGTTCATCTTAAAAAAATATTAATCAAACATACAAAATATAATAGTATCATATATTTGTACTTTGTAGATATAAAAAGATGAAAAATACTTGTAGAAATTTTTAAAAAAATAAATAATATTTGAAGTAAATGTTAATTTATATATTACACTCCATTACAAAATATTTATATATTCCCACGCATCGCGTGGGTCTGCGGCTAGTTTATAATTTAATTACTCAAGCCTACGTCACATTTCTTGTCTAACTTAGATCAGATAGAGGCACCAAAATAGAGCTGTTATGGTGTTCAGGAGGGTGTTTTTTTAAATTAAATTGTTTAATTTTTCTCCTAGAGATTTAAAAGAAAAAGTACACTTATATGAGGGAAGAATAGTTTCATTACTAGAGTTTCTTTCTGCTATTCTATCATGAGATATACTGGAATAACGCTTGCAAAATTTACTGCTGCTAGCTTTTGGTCACTGTAATCAGGTGTCATTGTGTTTTTTGTATGCATAGATGCGCATGCAGAACAAAGTGAACCGTCTGCGCCACACAATGATTTGTCAGCAATAGCCATGAAAAAGAATGATGCATAGCTGGCCAAAAAATATGTGATCACCCAAAAAAGTGTGTTACAAAGGAACTTACTTTTATTCTGGCTTTGCTGAGAGCACCATCAAGTACAAAACTAATCAATCAATCAATCAATCAATATATATAAATAAAAGAGAAATGCTACGTCCACAACATTTCTCACAATATTCTCACAACAAATCTTAGTTGGCAAGTTGTTATTTGCTATTACTAGTGGGTAAGAAAGTAATTTCAGTGTTAGATTTAAATTTAAAACCTGTAACAACCTGCCAACTAGGATTTGTTGTGAGAATGTTGTGAGAAATGTTGTGGACGTAGCATTTCTCTAAATAAAAACATGAACCTCACGGAGAAGTACATAAGGTCTTGTTAAGTGGTGCTTTAATTTTGCATTTAGCATATTTTTACCTCTTTCATTAAGTTTTTTTTACTGTTACTCAAAAGTTCACATTAACTTATTTTACTGTTATCTTATTAATAACTCATTAATTGTCTAAACTTACACTACACCTTTTTCTATTCTACATGTTTTTTTTTAGCATACCCACTGTTTTAGTATTTAAAAAAAAAAAAAGCAAAAAAAAAAAAAAAAAGTAAAGACTAATAGAAATAACTAATCAGATAAGGCCTGGAGAGAGATAGAGAGACACAAAAATGTTGTGAATTGTTAAATAAAATACACTATTTCACTATATATTACTAAAATAAAAGATCTGAGACTAACAGAATGTTTGAAAGAGAGAGAGAGAGGAATCTGAGGGGTCACCACCTCTATTAAACTGGCCTCCTACCACCATCAAAACGCCGAAACCCTTACGGGTAATTTTTTTTTCTTTTTAAATTAGGAGCTTAAATATGATTTAGGTTTATGTAATTTGGTTGGATAGTTTTTGTTTTGGGTATACAAGTAGAGAAAATATTTGGTGCACAATGTAAATTAAGTCATATTCTACTATAGTTTAATTTTAAATTATCTATAAGATACATGTATACACACTTGCCCACACAATGTCTTAATATCGCACTATCGATGAGTGGAAGACGGTCAGAGGGTTGGGCATACTTTAATTTAATGGTATGAAATATGTGAATACAACACAAATTAGTTGATTTTCATGGCCCTGTTATTCTTTTGTATTTATTTTTGGTTTCATGATTTTTTTTTTTAATTAAGAAGGTTACAAATATGCAGGGAAGTTACTAAATTAATTTTTAATATCTCAAAATGTATATGTTTTTTTTTTTACTTTAATTTAGTTTACTTTTTCTTTACCAAAGAGGGGACAATTTGTTCATGTAGGCCATGGAGTTCAAATTCAATTAGTCTGCAGAATATGATTCTTCAGAGATGTGTAGAATTGATCCTTAATAGATCGCTTGGTAAAAATAGATTAGAGAGAAAGAAGGGACGATTTGTTCCGAGAGAAAGAAGGGATGAATAGTTCATGTACCATAGGTCATGTAGATAATGGAGGTCAAAATCAATGAGTATGCAGAATATGATTCTTCAGAAAAGTGTAGAATTGATCCTTTGATAGATCTTTTGGAGAAATGACCAAGTTACTTAATTCCAGTGACATGGGTGGAGAACAGCCAGCTTGGCTCACAATTTCAGCTGTGAAACAACCAAAATGTATGTCAGGTCTATGTTAACTTTTTTTTTTTGGTTTCTCACGATGTTTCCTCAAATTATTCGTAACGGGTGGGCTCATAGCGGAGTAAATTGCTGTCTCAATGAGTTTTTTTCAAAGTGCTAGTGCCCATGTCTATGTTAACTTCTGATTGAAATTTTGTATCAATAGAAGAAAAACAATATAGAAAACGTTCTAGCCGGTTAAGTTTTCTAAATGACGAAAAATTATATTCAGAAATATAGTAGGAAACTGTATAAACACAAATCATGGAGTTTCCAACATGAGCAGCATGTTCTTGGGCAATTTCAACTGGAAGTGCTTAATTTTCACAGTTAAATCAGGCAGTGTTTCTAGCGAATGACTTTCCTTCTGAGTTATACGTGGTGGAACAATATAGAATAGGGCTAGTTCACCTCTGGTATGCAGGTTCACACTCAACTTAGATGTGTAATATGTCTACTGGTGACTGTATGCCTTTATGTTCCAACTCTCATCCTCATTGGGCATCAAATTTTCTGATTCTTGCCTTGTGCTGAGACGTGAAGGGTTCACATTAGCTTTCATGGTGATTCTCTCGCTTTTATTTATTCTCTTATGGTGGATGTGACTCGTGAGGCAGTCTGCACGGACAGCAAAACCAACTATTACCTGAAGAAACAAGATCTTATTCTAGGGAAAGCTAGTGGAGATCACAATCAATAGATGGGCAGAATATGATTCTTCAACGCTTTGTCATTTATGGAACGACATGAAAGGAATCTCAACTGGCGACGCCACCTTATGGCCAGGGTGTTCCCAGGAACACCCGAACACCCTGGCCTGAAATTTTTTATTTTTTTTTACATAGTAATTTAAAATTTTATATTTATTTATCTTTAAAAAAATTTTTGGGAATACTTTGAATTTTTTTAATGTCAATAAAATTAAATTTTGGTTCATAATTTGAGCAACTAAACAATATATTAGCAGGGGCGACGCCACCTTATGGCCAGGGTGTTCCCAGGAACACCCTGGCCTGAAATTTTTTTTTTTTTTTACATAGTAATTTAAAATTTTATATTTAATTTATCTTTAAAAAAAATTTTGGGAACACCCTGAATTTTTTTAATATTAATAAAATTAAATTTTGATTCATTATTTGAGCAACTTAACAATATATTAGAGTCTTTTAAGCAAAAAGAACAACGTACTTTTTATATTTTTTTAAACTTATTGCTATACTTTTTAGTTTTTGCTTTAAGTAAAAGGCTATGGCCCCCTAGAAAATAATGACCGGCCCCCAATTCTTTCTAGGATCTCTATTTAGTCCAATAGATAACCCAAAGCCCTCAAATAAAATACTAGTTAGCTCTCCCAATTGTCCAAATGATTTGTTGTTAATTCAAATACCCAATAGAAAATAATCCACACCCTCAAAATATCGTCTTTTACCACTCATTTTCAAACAAAAAATTTTTTTTTTCATCATTCTCAATCTCAATAAGCCACCTATGAAATTCTCAAAGAAAATAGAAGTAATTCCTACTACTTTTCTCCTGCTGAAACAAGCCCACACTGCCTCATGTTTCTTTACTATCATTGTTGATTGCTCTAAACACATTAACTCTCTTCTCAACAAGGGTAGAAATCAAATAAACTCATTTCCTCTAAAAAAAAAAAAAACTATCCATATTTGCTTTTAATTTCAGCTTCTTCTTATGTCTCAGTATTTTAGGTTTGTTTGTTTCCTCAACATCATATGGGCATTTAAATTTATGTTTTTTTATATATATGATAATGGTCATTTAGTTTTATGCAGTGACGGAACTATGTGAGGGCTGGGGGGGGCCATGGCCCCCCCCCAGATTTTTCAAAAATTATGCTTAGTAGGTATGCATTTTCAAAAAATTTAAAATGTACCCCAAAATATTACTTTTGGCCCCCCTCAAAAAATATTTTCAAATTGATCCAATAGACCCAAAAATAAAAACTATCTACTTTGCCCAATTGCCCCATGAATAACAAAAAAAACCTCTGATCAAACAAACCTAATTGTCCCAAGAATAATAAGAATAACCTCTAGATAAACCAAAATTAAAAACAAAATAGAACATAAATCCATTCTAAACAAACCCAATTACACAAATAACCTTAAGATTAAATAAAAATCTTGTCTAAACCAAAAAGTATACGCAATATAATCACAAATTTGAAATAACAAAACAAAAATCACAAATCCCCAATTTTACCCATTAAAACCTTTCCCCCTCTATCTCACTCTCTAGCTTTCATTCTTAAATGCTTCCACACACCAATCCTAACCAGTTGCATGGTTTGGTTCGTCTGCTCCTTTGGCTTGGCGCATCTCCACCTCTTTAATCTAGTCCACTGTTTACACTCACCCACCAGTTGATTTGGTTAAGGTTTGGACTCATGGGTCTCTCTTCTCTTATTTCTCTCTTGGGATTGTGATTGTGAATATATTTTCTTTGTTTCGCTATTTGTTTGGTTTATCTCTAGACACACGTGTTTTGGTCAAGTGCGAGTTATGGGTTGTGATCGTGTGATTTGGAACCGATATATTAATATATTATTAACATTATTTTATTGTCTTGTGGGGGCATGGAAGCTTGATGTAGAATGTGCTAGAATATTGAATAGCACCGTAGATGTTAATAATGATATGTGACTGTTGATTGGAGTCTAAAGGTTTAGAGAACTACCATTTGGAAACTATTAAAATTAATTTGTTTGATTTGTCAATTAATGATTAAAATGGAGTGAAAAATTAAGACCACTAATTTTACATTAAGGAAAAATTATCGTAAGTTTATAATTCAAGAGATATCTAGTATTGATGTCCTAATTTTGAAAATCCTCAAACAAAATTTCAAAAAATCACCATTGATGAAAGTGGTATTAGTTTATTACAACACAATCTTTAATTGCACCAACAAATATTAGATTTTAGTGTTAATTAAAGTGATAAAATTTTAAAATTCCTTGAACTTTTTTGGGTTTATACTTTGGCCCCCCCTAAGCTCAAATCCTGGTTTCGTCCCTGGTTTTATGAATATGCTTTGTTTATTAAATTATTCAATTTGTTGTATTGCTATATGATAATATATTATATCTCTTTCCATATCATCATTTTTTTTTAATTTGAAATTAGAAGCTGAATAATTCATTAAAAATAAGAAAACTTTCAATATTATGGATAATGATGGGTTGATGGTGCTTAAAATAATAGTATGCAAATTTTTGTATATGTGTGATGGAGTAGCCACTGATGTGTATGGTAAAATAGACTGCCTTTTGTACTTCCATTAATATTTAAGAATATGACAATATATCAAAGTTGATAATTTTTTATTTATAAATTTATGAATTATGATTTTTCTATCAATATTGCAATTTGGCCCCCCCCCAAGTATTTTTGGCTACGCCCCTGCCCTGTTCAGCAACACTAACAACAATCACAACTGAACTCTACAAGCTTTATGTTGTAAAATTTTATGCATTTGCGTGTCTTTTAATTGTTGTTTTGTTGTTGTCGTTGTCGTCGTCGTCGTCGTCGTCGTCGTCGTCGTCGTCCTCAATATATAAAATTTTCTTTTTATTAGATTGTGTAATTTATGCTTCTTGAGGAATACCCTAAAAAAATTCCTGAAGTCGCTACTGATCTCAAGGTGCATGAGAAACAGCGTACACTTTTCCCACACGCAATATAGTTGAATCTTGTACCATTATCAATTATCATGTAAGTAGGTACATTGTTTCTCTATTTAAGGATGAGTTATGACTAGTGACAACTATAGAAGCAGAGAGAGAAGTCCAGAGAGTTCTTTGAGAAAACAAAGCTTCCGCTCAAAAGTTAGTGATGGCCGGGTATGGTAATGCTTATGGAGGCAACTCGACCTACAGAGGAGTTCCACCTCGTTCTAATGAATGGATCAAAAAAAGCTATGTCTCTGAATCTGATAATTTGAGTCGGCCTGTCATCCTCGATGCTGAGGGGAGGAAAATGCCAATCATGTTGGCAACTCCCAATTACACAGCACAGGGCTATGTTGCAAAAGTTGAGACGGTTGTTGAGCAGGTCCGTGTACCTTTGGTCATACAATACAGAAATAGCTCCCCACCAGAAGTTGTGCCAGTGAAAGACTATGGATACAAGGTCGAGCCAATCAAAGAGAATGGATATAAAGCCGAGCCATTCAAAGACTATGGATATAAGCCTGAGCCAGTGAAAGACTACGGGTATAAGCCAGAGCCCGTGAAAGAGTATGGATACAAGCCCGAGCCAGTCAAAGACTATGGATATAAGCCCCAGCCAGTGAAAGACTACGGGTATAAGCCAGAGCCAGTGAGAGAGTATGGATACAAGCCCGAGCCAGTCAAAGAATACGAATACAAGACCGAGCCAGTTAAAGAATATGGATATAAGCCAGAGCCACTGAAAGATTACGTATATAAGCCTGAGCCAGTCAAAGAATACGGATACAAGACCGAGCCAATGAAAAACTACGGATATAAGGCCGAGCCAGTGAAGGACTATGGATACAAGGCTGAACCTATGAAAGACTATACATATAAGACTGAGCCTATGAGGGACTATACATATAAGCCAGCAAATGACTATGGGTATAAGGCTGAGCCTATGAAAGACTATACATATAAGAATGAGCCTGTAAAAGAATATGGTAAGGTCGAGCCAATGAAAGACAATAATTATGCTCATGATCGCCCGCGAGAAGTTGAGGATTTCATCACCAATATTCAGACTGAAGCTAGCCGACCCAGAAGGGTTAGCCCTCCAGGTATATCAAACTGGCCCCTAGCTCCTCTGGCAAACAGGCAGAATGGCAATACTGGCTCTGGTGACTACAATAACTCTAGCAACAAAGACTGGCTCAAGCCGAGTGGAAATACCATTCGGAACGAGAATAATGATGACTACCAGCAGAAGAATGGCAATGCTATGGAACCAGCAATGATCACTACTGGAGGCTGGGTTAGGCCAAGTCGTGCTACATGGTCTACACCACCACCAAATCATCCTGACGCCACTCTTGGCAAACCCACCACTGATATTGGCACAGCTGTGGATAATTTGAAGGATGCATTGAAACCTTTGTATCTCTCTACTCCTCCTTCTCGGTACACAGTTCCAGTCTCAACAACAGTGCCAAAAAGAGATGCCTATGGAGAAACCATTGACAGTAAGGAAGCTGCAAGGCGGTATGGTGGTGCAAAAATTGATTGAGCCTCAAGTCAATATATGCTTCTAGCTGGGGAGGTTTGTTTGGAGATATCCGTCTATTCTATATTTCTATCAGTCTATTTTCCCTTATATTTACCCTATTACTATTATGTGGCTTAATAAGTATGTTGTACTACCTCGAATATTAAAATAAGCTTTTGTAAAATGCATGTCCCAATAGACTTACTGCTTTCATCTATGAATTTTTTTTCTTATGCACGCAAATAATTTGAGCATTATGTGTGCGCGTGTATAGGATAGATTCAAGCTATACATAGTGTAACTTTAAGTAATGTTACAGTTACATCATTTAATATTTTTTAATTAGATTTGAATTGACAAATCTAACGTTAGGTTGTATTATCTTCGTATATTTTCCATGTTTGCAAAATTTTAAGGCGATAAAAAATCAATAGCCATGTCGTTATCAATTATTTAAATTCAAGTTTTTGTAGTTTAAAGTAATTTATAAAAGATAAGTTTATGTATTAAATATTAAAATAACAACTGATGGACATGAAAATTGACATGTATGTTAAGAACATATAAAACATGTAATCCGACTAATTGTGAGATTTTTAAAATATGAATTTAATAACAAGTTATTGTGTGGTGTAATATCGCTTAGAATTTAATTTTTAGTATTATCAATTTGAATGTTGATATTATAAATACTTTTCTAGTTGACTTATTTTTTGTTTTTTTTTTTTTGTTTTTTGTTTTAAATGGTAGTTGACTTATTTAGTTTTTTTTTAGATAAATAATTACAATATATTGCTAATCTCGCAGTTTAAATCCTTTTCCCCCTAGATCCCCAAACACTTTGTGCATGAAGAGGTGTTAATTCAGCTACAAGGCCCTTGACACTTATTTAGTTAGATTTTTTAATTTGGTATTGATAAAATAGATTATTAAATATATCCTACGTAACAACTTCTGTAATATATGATACATAAAAAGAAAAGAAAAAATCAATTTCGATATGATTCTTCTTCTTTTTTACAACTATATTTTTGTGATTATTCAATATATACTTCTCATTTTTGTTGTAATTTGTTATATTTATTTGACTTGAACGGTCATGATTTAAATTAATCCAATAATAGACCACCTAATAACTAGGATATTTGATATTTTATTTATTTTATTATTACTAATTAACCGATTAATCTATTTTTATTGTTTATGAAATAAAATAGATAAATTGTGGTTTGACCTAAACTTGAGTTGACTCGCCATTAGTCTAAAAGACAATTTTTACTTATTGAAATTTAAAATTTTTTGATATCAACTCAATTATGACTCAAACCTGGTTGAATAGAATCCAAATATGATCCATTGTCTATCTTGTCACTTGTGTCATCTTTCCAGTTAAAATCATCTTTGTAACAGGTGCAGTGGGCAAGCCCTGTAACTTATCATCACAACAAAAACCAAAAGTCGTTATGACAAACTTGATCAATATGATAAATTCTCACAATTCTATCGTATTAGGATTCTCGCTATTTTGAAGTGGATCTATTTTATTGTTTAGATTAAATATTATAAATGTCTAAAGATGTTTTTTTTTTTTTTTTTTTTTTGAGAATGGTCTAAAGATGTATTTAGTGTCAAATAAGTGGTTGTTTTTGAACATTACCAAATCTAAAAAATAAAATTTTAACCTTGAAATAAACTTATTTCATTTCACTTGAAATTAAAATTTAGGCTTATAGCCCATTACCCGTAAGATGAAATTTAGATTTGTGAATGATAATTTTAATAATTATTTCGAAACATGTTTCATAATATTCTTACAGTGTTAAATTATTGTGAATTTAAAAACATTTTTCAGTTCATGGCCAAAAAAAAAAAAAAAAAAAAACCATGTTTGTAAAAATATAATGAAATAGGTCCGAATCTTTCTCTCCCAACCGCTGTGCCTTGATAGAATGGACATCAATTCTCTAGTTTTGAAAAAAAAAAAAAAGACCTGAACTTGCCAATCTTTACGAATCTAAAGGGAATTAAAAAAATAATTATTGACAAAGGGTTTTCTTACCCGTGAAAAATGGGTCAACTCAAACCCAACCGTGAAGAATGGGTTGGGTACGGGTTTAACTCATTGGCCTGAGCCTATAAATTATCAATAATTAGTTAGTAAAGGCTCTTTCATGTGTGTGTGAATATTTAGGACCATCTTTATCTACTGCGTAGACACTTCACTTTGTACCGGTCTCCTGTCCAAATTACCAATCTCAACTAATATGACTAGCATATTGTATTAAGCCCAACAACTCATTCCTCAAGACTCAAGACCATTTTGCAATTCCCAGCCATAATAGGCATATCCTGCTTTTAGGCTAGTAGACGGTCTTGAAAGTGGTGTACGCAACTTGAAGACAAGAACTCTTAATAAATCATTCAATTTCTATAGGATGATATAAAAGTGTCCACCAGCCACCTTGTCACCCTAGAGAATATAAAACAAATCTCCTCCCTTTATTTCAAATAGTTAAATTACTGATTGGTTTAAGCTTTTAAGATGTGGTAAATTTAATCATTTAACAATATGCTTCTAATACTTACCCTTAAGTTTTGGTTCAAACTCTCTTTTAATAGGTGAGGTCCAACAAGTGAAATTTTAAAATGAGGGGAAGAGTGGAGGAGACAAAGTTTGAATCCAAGACCTCTTACTCTAATACCATGTTATTTTATCAATTGTCCCAAAAGTTTAAGATTTTAGGCCCATATGTGAAGGTAAGTGTTAGAATTATGGTTAAGGAGTGTTAGAATTATGGTTAAGTAATTAAATTCATTTCTTCGTAATAGCTTAAGTTTTGAGAGAATTAGTAATTTATTTTGGTATCAAAACAAAACTGAAGATCCAAAGTCTTGGGCCTCACTTATTAAGGGGGAGTTTAGGCCTTACTTATTAAAGGGAAGTTTAGGCTCGCATGTGAAGAAGAGTATTACAATTATTGTTAAGTAATTTTTTTTTTTTGAGAAACAAACACACACACACACACACAAGGGAGAGGAAAAAAACCATATGCCTACCTACATTCCCTCTTGTATTTAGGTTAGTAGTGGTTTAGAAAGTGGGAAGAAAGAGTATAAACTCAGATAATGAAGTTTCTAAGATGAGTAATATGTTCTTGGGCAATTTCTGTAGGAACCGATTTTTGCAATTAATGGTTTGTTTGGGATCCGCTTATTTTGCTGAAACTGAAAATTTTAAACTGAAAGTACTATAGATAAAAGTAAAAGTTAGCTGAAATAGTACAGTGAGACTCATGAATAGTATCAAAAAATGCAGTGAGACTCATAAATAGTAGTAAAAATAAACTGATTAATAAAATAAGTTGGCAAAAATAATATTTTCCAAACGGACATTGCTAGTGTTTCTAAAGAATGACTTTTCTTTTGAGTAATACGTGCTAAAACTGAATAGGATAGAGCTACTATTTTGGTTTATGGGGTCCAAACTCAACTTAGTTTTGTATTATGTTTACTGGTGATTGTATGCCTTAGTGTTCCAACTCACACCCTCATTGTGTTGGGTGCTCACCCATAAGTCTAGCCGACACTCTTTGTCAAAGCTCATTAAATGAGTTTGTGAGAAAAGCTTGTCAAGAAGCAAATGAAGTTAGCTTTTATGTGCAAAATTCAAGCCATATATATGAAGGATGTATCAATTGTCATGTGTGTATCCTACACAAGGGAGTCAATAATGTATTGCAGGCCGTTTTGGTTTGGTTATCGGAACGAAATATTTCGGTACCGATTGATACCATTGTATGGTTTCGGGATTATCGGTATAATAATAATAATAATAATAATAATAATAATAATAATAATAATAATTCTCTTAGAGCCTATACATTCTATTTTCTTTAGGACTTAAAGAATTTGTTAATACATTTAAAGAATAGTTAAATTTCTATTTATGACCCATGTAATCAGTTAAACTAAACTCCATGCCACTAAAAGTTGACACTTGCCCATCTAAGCAATTGACTAAATAAAAAGTAATTGAAAGAGCAAAATAAGCAAGGGATAAGAACCAAGGAGAGTCACGTGGCTTTGGGAAAAGCAAATAAAATAAGAGGCTTTTATGCTTTTGGTGGAGAAACCAAGAGAAATAGGTATAGCAGTACAGCTTATACTAGTCCAACATTAATGTAAAATGTAAAACATTCAAGCAAAGAAAGCTTCTCAAAAAAGTATAGAAAGAATTTCAACAAGCAGAGCAAACAAAGTAGGGAAAGAGCAAACGAAGAAGGGAGTGATTACAATGGCTAAAAAGAAGATCTAAGTGGCTAAAACAAAGAAGAAGATGATGTTGTCGATGATCTAGCTAGTTGATGCTTCAATGAGGGTCACTAGTTGCTGTAAGTTGCTGTAAGTAAGTTTTTTTTTTAAAAAAAACCTAGTAATATTTGTACCAGTCCAAAATGAAAATACCGCTGAAAAGCTCCGAAATTCTCCAAAATAGCCGAAACAAGCTGGTACACCCCGATATTTTGGGCGGTATGATTCAGTCCTGTTTCTGTACCGGTTCAGGCAACGGAATGGAATATTCTGACGGTACCGGCCAGTACGGTACGAAATTGTCTTCCTTGTCCTACAAGCTAGAGAAGAAAAGAAAGAAAAGCTAAAGAATAAATAAATAAGGCCATTTGGCCATTAGGTGTAGTAGAGTGAAGAAAAGTCATAGAGTGTGGGACTGGTGTAGTCTTAAAGAACTGTGTGAGAGTAAGCAAAAGAGAAGAGAAAAATAGAGAGAGCAAGAGAATATTGTGAGAGATACATAGTGAGGAAAAGAGCAGCGAGAGGAAAGAAAAAGTGAATTTTTTTTTTGTTTACTTAAGTTGTATCTCTAAGTGTTGCAATCTCTATTTAATATAACGAAATTATTTAGAGTTTGTCTCGTGGTTTTTCCCTTCAAGGAGAAAAATGTTTTTCACGTAAATCTTTGTGTTTTGGTGTGGTTATGCTTTCGTTGTGCTTGCTGAAATTTATTCACAATTATATAGAATTTATCTCAACAAATGATATCAGAGCGCAAGTTCGATTGGGAGCAATGGCTGAAGAAGAAGGACAGATGTCAGGAATTGAGTAGTTTGACAACACAAACTTTGGCTATTGGAAGATGCAGATCGAAGATTACTTGTATGAGAAGAAATTACATCTTCCTCTTTCGGGGAAGAAACCAGATAGTATGGAAGAAGAAGAATGGAGTCTTCTTGATAGACAGGTGCTAGGAATTATATGATTAACTCTAACAAGATCAGTTACACACAACGTTGTGAAGGAGAAGGCCACAGTGAATCTTATAAAGGCTTTGTATAGCATGTATGAAAAGCCTTCGACTAATAACAAGGTGCATTTGATGAAGAAGTTGTTTAATCTGAAGATGGTGGAAGGTAGTTTATGGCGCAGTATCTGAATGAGTTTAATACCATCATAAATTAAATGTCTTTTGTGGAAAATGGTTTTGATGATGAGATCCGTGCATTGATTGTTTTGGCTTTTTTGCCAAACAGTTGGGAGGCCATGAGAATGGCATTGAACAATTCTGCAGGAAAAAGTAAACTCAAATATGATGATATTCAAGATTTGATTTTGACCGAGGAGGCTTGCAAAAGAAATGTGGGTATAAATAAAGCACAAGATCAAACTCTTATCACGAAGAACAAAGGCAAAAATAGAAGCAGAGGGCTTGATGATCGGACTAAATTTAATGATAGGTCAAAATCAAAAGGTAGATCTTAGTTTAAAGAGACGAGAGAATACTTCCATTGTGAGAAAAAGGGTCACATAAAAAGAAATTGTTGGCATTTGAATATAGAACAAATTGAAGACAAAGATGAAAAGATTGATAATAAGAAGAATATTGTGGCAGCTATGTTTGATGAGGATGTTATGATGCTCTCCTTTGAAGAGCAAAAATGTGAGCATGTTGCTGAAAAAGATGTTGAGTGGGTTGTTGTTTTAGCAGCCTCCCACCATGTTATATCTACAAAAGGGTCGTTCACCACATACAAAGCAGGTGACTTTGGTGTTGTGAAGATGGGTAACTCCAATTATTCAAAAATTGTGGGAATTAGTGATGTTTGCATCAAGACCAATGTTGGTTACACAATGATATTGAAGGATGTGTAGTATGTTTCAAATTTAAGGATGAATGTGTCTACATTGGCTATGGATCGAGCTGGTTATTGTAACCATCTTGGCAATGGAAGATGAAAACTTTCTAAAGGATCATTGGTTGTTGCAAGAGGATGTACTTGTTCTAGTATGTTTAGGACTCATGTGAGGGCTTGTAAGAAAAAGTTCAATGCGGTCAAAGTTTTTGAGAAAACTCCATAGCTGAGAGTTGATATTAATGGTGTTGCAGCCAAGTGAGTAAATTCTCTCTAGCTACCTGATAGTGATTTTTGATGAAAAATATCATGATGCTAGGAAGAATGATGAAGTGAAAGATCATGAAGGTCTTGAGCAGGGGGAGCAATATCCTCTACTAGAGATTGTTGAACCTCTTGAAAGGAGGTATATTGAAGAACATCGAGTAGTTAGCTTCGAGAATATTTGGTTCTCTGATAAGGAGAACCCAAGAAATTGGATTAAGGATATCCAAGGTGAAATAAATTTTTTAAGAATGAAAGATATTGACTTTGATGAAATTTTCTCAGTGTTGGTGAAGATAATGAAAAAGGTTGGGCCTGATATTGGCTTGACCAGCATAAATTCCAACTAAAGAGTTGAGTTGAAGATCTCCTCCCTAATTGGGTTGGAGGAGGAGATTGTTGGGTGCCAACACCCACAAGTCCAGCCCACACTCTGTCAAAGCTCATTAAATGAGCTTGTGAGAATTGTCAAGAAGTAAATGAAGTTAGCTTTTATGTGCAAAAGTCAAGCCATATTTATTAAGGATATATCAATTGTCTTGTGTGTGTCCTACAAGCTAGTAGGGCTATCCACGGGTCAAGTCGAATCGGGTTTTGGGTTGACTCGATTAGCTTGAGTCAACCTAAAAGAACACAAAGAAATCAAAATCCAGAAAGGATAAAGAAATCAACCCAAAGATTACAGAGAAATTAAAACCCAAAGGACACAAACCTAAACACAAATTGTAAAAATCACATAGCACAAACAAGACCTTAGATCTATGGATTGAAATGAAGAAAGAAAGAGGGATATAACACTAAATTGGCACCACCACCACTCCCCTCCCCCCTCATCACCTCATCCATCACAAGATTAGTGCGAAATCTAAAAAAAATTTACATTTTTTACTAACCCACCATCAGATGCACAAGAATAAAAGATATTTCAAGTAGATTAGAAGAGGTTTTGAGAGTTGGGTTTGAGCAACTTGACCACAACGGTGGCAATAGGCCAACTTGACGACAACGGCGGCAATAAGCCAACTTGATGACAACGGCGACTGTAAGAAGGGGTTAGGGTTAGGGTTAGGGTTAGGGATTTGAGAGAGAGAGAGATAGAGAGAGAGAGCGTGAAAATAATTTTTTGCAGAATGAAACTCCATGGGTGAAATTTTTTGCCTTTTTTTTTTAAACTTCTCATGGGTCGGGTCGATTTCTACGGTTTATGAGTTGTGGAACTCGAAACTGAACCAAAACCTGAAATTTTGTCTTTAATTGACCCACACCCAACCCTTTTGGGTAGTCAGATCTGCTTATGGGTCTTCGGATTGGATTGGGTCAGACGGGTGGGTCGGGTCAGATGGGTTGATGGATAGCCCTACAAGTTAGAGAAGAAAAGCTGAAGAATAAATAAATAAGGCCATTCGGCCATTTGGTGTAGAAGAGTGAAGAGAAGTCCCGAAGTGTGAGGATTGGTGCAGTCTTGAAGAACTGCATGAGTGAGAACAAGTAAAAGAGAAGAGAAAAATAGAGAGAACAGGTAAAAATTGTGAGTGGTACACAATGAGGAAGTGAGCAGTGAGTGAAAAGAAAGAGTGGGTTTTTTTTTTTTGCTCAAGTTGTATCCCTAAGTGTTGTAATCTCTCTTTAATATAGGGAAATTATTCGAAGTTTGTTCCGTGATTTTTTCCTTCAAGGAGAAATGTTTTCCACATAAATCTTTGTATTCCTGTGTAGTTGTGCTTTTATTGTGTTTGCTAAAATATATTCAAAGTTATATATATAGAATTTTTCCCAACACATTAGGCATCGTATTTTCTGATTCTTATCTTGTGTTGGAACGTGAAGGAAGGTTCACATTAGCTTTCATGGAGTTAAAAGAGATTCTGTCACTTTTATTATTCTCTTGAGGTGGATATGACTTATGAAATAGTCTGAACCGAAGGCAGGACAAACTACTATATGAAGGAACTAGTTCTCATTCTAGGGAAGCTAATGGAGATCGCTATCTATGGACAGGTAGAACATGATTCTTCCAACGGTTTTGTCATTAATGGAACAACTTGAAGGGAATGTAAAGGTGCATGAGAAAAAGTACTTGCCACATGCAATATAGTCGACCGTTCATTTATCATGTAAGTAGGAACATTATTTCTATATTTAAGGATAAGTTATGACAACTATAGAAGTTGTGAAAGAAGTCCTAGTTCTTTAAGAAAACAAAGATTTCACTCAAAGGTTAGTGATGGCCGGATCTGGTTATGCTTATAGAGGCTATTCCACCTACAGTGGTGTTCCACCTAGTTCTGATGTATGGAACAAAACAAGCTATGCGTCTGACACTGATCAACATTTGTGCCAGCCTGTCATCGTCGATGCAGAGGGAAGGAAATTGGCAATCCTTTTGGCAACTCCCAATCACATTGCACAAGGCTATGTTACAAAAGTTGAGGCAGCTGTTGAGCACCCAGTACCTTTGGTGATAGGACCAAAAGTTGGGAAAGACTATAGATACAAACATTGCTCCCCACCAATGGATGAGCCAGTGAAAGACAATGGTTACAAGGTTGAGCCATGGAAGGACTATGGATACAAAAATAGCTTCCCAACAAAGGCTGAGCCAATGAAAGACTCTGGATACAAGGTCGAGCCCGTGAAAGACTATAAATACAAGACTGAGCCAGTCAAAGGCTATGGATACAAGCCCGAGCCTATGAGAGACTATGGAAACACGGCTGAGCCAGTCAAAGGCTATGGATACAAGCCCGAGCCTATGAGAGACTATGGATACACTGCTGAGCCAGTCAAAGATTATGGATATACGGCTGAGCCTGTGAAAGACTATGGATACAAGGTCGAGCCAACGAAAGACTACGGAAATAAGGCTGAGCCAATCAAAGACTACGGCTATAAGATCGAGCCAATAAGAGACTACAGATATAAAACTGAGCCAATGAAGGAATATGGTAAAGTCGAGCCAATGAACGATTATAAATACGCTATTGATAAGTGGCATAGGCCGTCAAGTCCAATCCATGATCGCCCGCAAGAAGTTGTGGATTACACTGAAAATTGTGGAAGCAAGAGGTTTCAAGACGGACGACAATACAATAATTACTCACTCAATGCGAGTACAAACATTCCTAAGGAGCCCAGTAGCGATTGCTCTGTCAAGCCGCCTGAAAATCTTCCCAGACATGAGATTAATGATGACTACCTCCACAAGAATGGAAATGCTATGGAACCAACAATGATCAACACTGGAGGCTGGATTTGCAAATCCACATCTGATCTTGGCAAAACCGTGAAGAATTTGAACGATTTATCTGTCTCTAGTCCTACTCCTCGGTTCTCAGTACCACCAGTGTCAAAAACAGTGCCAAAAAAAGATGCCTACACAGAAACCATTGACAGTAGGGAGGCTGCAAGGCGGTATAGCAACTTAACATATCTACCACCAGCAGAAGACAACTACACCAAAACCATTGATAGCAGAGAGGCTGCTAGGAAGTATGGTGGTGCACTAATTTGATTAAGCCTCAAGTCAATGCTTCTAGCTGAGACGTTTGTTTTGAGATACTGGTCCATTCCGTCAGTCTATTTTCCCTTCTATTTAAGCAATTACTATTAGATATGTGACTTTATAATTAAGTTGTATTGCCTCAAATAATAATATAAGCTCTTGTAAAATGCATGAGCAATAGACTTAATGCTTTCATCCATGAATTATTTTTATGCACACAAATATTGTTAAGCGTTATGTGTGTGTATATGTGTTCTAATCAAAAGTAGCCTTGGTATGTAGTTTCTCAAAAATAGAAAAGAAAAACAGAGCAAGGAAAAAAGAAAATAGAAAAGAAAAATTATCTCATAGAGAGTATTGTATATAATATAACTTATCTCATCATCTCTTAAAAATTATTTTAAAAAAAAGTTATTATGGCTTTTGAAAGGAGTTTGTTGTTTATCTTTGTTTTAAAATCCCATCAGTTTACAGTGTTTACTTTATATTTATTATTTTTTTAAGGTAATCAACATCATTCATATGATATGTTACACGTACAACAACTATACGGCTAAAACATAACTTTTTGATTGTTGATGTTAATTATAAACACATTTCTAGTTGACATATTTAGTTAGATTTTTAAATATTTTTTCGAGAAAGGTTAGATTTTTTTTTTTTTTTTAAATTTGGTATTGATAAAAACTTAGTTATATAAAAAGAAAAGAAAAGAAAACTTAACGTGTTTATATTTTTCTTATAAACTTTTCAATTATCATATGAAACACAATAAGAAATATGATAAACAAGAAGGGAAAAAAAGAACAATTCACAAGCATATTTTTGTGATTATTTACGATATATATATATATATATATTGTCATTTGTAAGATTTATTTGACTTGACTGGTCATGATTTATATTAATCCTATAATAGACCATCTAATAATAAGGATATTTGATATTTTATTTATCTCACTATTACTAACTAATCATTAATTTATTTTTATTTTTTATTTTTTGGAAAAAAGAGAAATTGTGGTTTGATCTAAACTCAAGTTGACTTGTTATAGGTCTAAAAAATAATTGGTCATTGAAATCTGAAATTTCTTGACTTAGACTCAATTATGACCCAAACCTAGTTGAATGAATTCCAAATTCGACCCATTGTCCAATCTATTGTCATCTTTCTTGTTAAATTTAGAAAATAAAATTTTAATCATAAAATGAAGTATTTCAATTTCACTTGAAATAAAATTTAGGCTTATAACCCATTACCCATAAGATGAAATTAATTTAGATTTGTGAATGATTTCTATTACAGTATGTGGTGGGGCCTCCAATCCATATCTTTTTTTTTTTTTTTTTAATTCATTATTTTATCTTCCTAATCCATATATTGACTAGAACTATTACTAAGCCTAAGGCTTTAAAAAACGTGTATACTATATTACGATTTTTATATAAATTGGGAATCGAAATTTTATTTGACCCCTATGTAATTGTCATAGTGAAATAGTGAAATTATTGAATTTATTGTTCAATCACACATAACAGCAAATAGCCTATGCTCTGTTTGTTTTGACGAAAATTTTTTCATGAAGATGATTTTAAATCTTCTTGTGTTTGGTAGTATCAGAAAAAAAAAAAAAAAAAAAAAAATTTAAGGGAAAACTAGTTTACTCAATAGAAAAGCCTATTAAAAATACAACTTATTTTCAAGCGATTGTTTTATGTAAAATTTTTTTGAAAAACAACTTTATCTCATATCATGCTAAATAAAGAAATTTAAGAGGTAATATGAAAATCATTGAAACAATTCTATCTCATTTTCAAGAACGCTACTAAACAAATGGCAAAACAAATGGAACGTTAGTACAGGCGTGATTGCCTACTTTATGTTCCTCATCCTCAATTTAGAAGAAAACAAACAAAATCTACATTTCGTTCAAAAAAATTTGTTAAAAAGATATTCTCCTTATATTAATCTAGCTAGTTATGACGAAAATGATAAACAACATTATAAAAATTATAACTTCATGTAAATACCATCCACTTCTAAATAAAAAATAAAAATAAAAACAACTATCAATCCATATATAGCCAGAATAGGTTAAAAAAGAAGAAAGTTTGGCTACAAACTTGATTAGATACTCTATGTTTTCAACACATATGTCAAATTTCGTGCAAATAAGATGTTATTTACTATATAATATATAAACTTATTTTTATGTATAAATTTAGACTTCAAAAACTTGAAATTTATATATTTGATTGATGACATAGCTATTTATTTTTGATCTTGTGGAAATTTCGCCAGATGAAGCATATAAGAAGAAAATATAATCTAATGGTAGATTTGTCAAAATTCACTTCTAATAAAAAAATATTAAGTGAAATTACAGCCTTATACTACAATCAAGCTTGTTAAAAAATTTCATTAAAAAAATAAAGAAAGACTTCTAAAAACATTTATATTAGTCCCTTTCTTCTTTTTTTTTGGTTAAGAAGGATCTTTATTAATCTTAGATAGCCAAGAAAGGCAAAGTATTGGCTACACGCCTTACATAGTACAAACCAGTGGCATCTTCATTCACAAAAGTTACAATATCAGGGGTGGGGGGGTTAAACAAAATAACAAACTCTTCTTGCTGCATACAACCCTCCTTTGCCAGTCCATCAGCTGCCCTGTTTGCTTCTCGATAGGTGTGATTCACCCTGGTTTGTTGGAACCTACTGAGAAGGTACCTACAATCATTCAAGAGAGAGGAGTAGTCCTTGTTAGTGACTAAATTAGACAAAACCAGGTTTACCACCACTTTTGCATCGAGCTCAACTTCCAGGCAATCAACTCCCAACTGTAATGCAAGCTGCAACCCGTCTCGCAATGCCCAAAACTCAACTATAACACTTGTAGTGAATCCTATATTACGAGTGTAACCTCTAACCCAAGCACCTCTATGATCCCGAATTAATCCTCCACCCCTACTCTCCCTGGATTTCCCAATGAAGCTCCATCTGAATTTAACTTACACCATCCTTCCATAGGTCTATTCCATTTGACAATGGAGTACCTTACTTGTATGGTTCTAAAAGATTTCCCCACACAGTACACATACTCAATGGCTTGCTTTAGGCATGAGTCATGAAGTTTCGGGTTAAGTGTAGTGTTTTCAAACACTACCCTGTTCCTATGTTTCCAGAGTGACCAAACAGCAAAGGTGAAAACTGTCTTCCATGGACATCCTTTCACCTTAATCAGCGAGTTGCACACACAGTTAGTTTCAAGCCATTTAAGTATATCAAGACTAAAGGTGGATTTCAAATCAGATGCACACCAATTTTTCTCCAAAAAGCCGCTGCAAAGGGCCAATCCCTCAACATATGAATTATAGTTTCTACATCAGAGTTGCAAAGAGGACAAACTGCTTCACAATCAATTCCTCTCGCTGCAATTACCTCCCTAACTGGTACAATATTATGATGACACAGCTAGAGAAAGAGACAAATCCTAGGTAGTGAGTCGATTTTCCAAATCCAACTCCCTTTGAAACCATCTCCGTGCTCCTCCTCAGGTCTTGCCAAAGCGTACGCTGATGCCACCGTGAACTCCCCATCTTTTGAAGCTTTCCAGTTCATAGAGTCCCTTTTCTCCCCATATATCTGAATGGGTGTAGCAAGGATTTTTCCTTTTATACACGGTGGCAGATCAAAATAAATATCATTCCACTGCCATTCACCTCCTTGTCTCATTTCTTCAATAGTGATTTCCTGCTCTACCTGGCGGATTGGTCCTTGAATTAGCTCTCTAACTGATTTGCCCTTGACCCAATTATCAGACCAGAATTTTAGCTTGGAGTTACTCCCTACATTCCATCCTATTCCCTTCATGAAAATAGGGAATCTTTGTTTAATTGCTTTCCAGTTAACAGAACAAGGAAGTTTGTCCGTGTCCTTGGCATTTTCCGAGCTTGGGTGCAATACTTGGCCAATAAAACTTTTGCCCACAAGGAGTCGCGTTCATGGTACATTCTCCAATTTAATTTAGCTAGAAGGGCTATATTCTTTGCCTTTGCTGCCTGAATGCCAAGTCCTCCTTCCTCTTTAGTTTTGATAATTTTACTCCACCCCACCATATGCATCTTCTTTTTTTCTTGCGTGGTGCCTCATAGAAAATCCCTACTGACCTTGTCAAGCTTATCACACAAATGGGAGGGAAGGCCAGCACCTTGCATAACATAGGTCGGAATGGCGGACATGACTGATTTAACTAATATCGTCCTTCCGGCAAAGGATAGAAGCTGGGCTTTCCAACCAGCCAGCTTGTTAATGACCTTTTCAACAACAAATTTAAACTGATTCCGATCTGAACCCTTATGCTTCAAAGGAAATCCCAGGTACTTTCCCAAGTTGTTGGTGGCTTGGATATTTAAGTTTTCACAAATCTTGGATTTTAGACCAACTTCTACATTTTGAGAGAAGTAGATCCAAGACTTAGCTGAACTGACTTTCTGCCCAGACTCACTGCAAAACAGCTCCAGCACCTCCTTTATGGCTTCACTCCCTTCCTCATTAGTCTTTGTGAACAATATTAAATCGTCCGCAAAAAATAGGTGTGATATCTCTAGATTTCCTTTGGAAGCTTTGATTGGGGTCCAATCCCCTTCAATGCATTCCTTGTCAATGAGGCTTCCAAGGTACTCCATGCAAAGAATAAACAGGTATGGGGACAATGGATCTCCTTGTTGAAAGCCCCTTGAGGGTTGGAAGGAGTCCATCATGCTTCCATTAAATAGGATAGAGATACTAGTTGAGGAGACACAACTCATTATTAGAGTGATCAGCTTGCTAGGAAAATGATAAGCTTGGAGGAATTTATGTATAAAATTCCATTCAAGCCGATCATAAGCCTTCTCCAAATCCACTTTGATTGCCATGTACCCCTCTTTCCCCCTTTTGTTGTCAATGGAGTGGATCAGCTCTTGTGCAATTATAATATTGTCCAGACCTCTCCTGCCTGGAACAAAAGCAGCCTGAACCGGAGAGACAAGTTTGTTGAGAAGAGGATGAATCCTTCCCACAACAACCTTTGTAACAATCTTATACACAGAGTTACATAGGCTAATGGGCCTGTAGCTTCCAAATGTCTCTGGATGCTGACATTTAGGAATAAGCGAGATTAAGATTCTATTTAAGTAGTCAGGCATTGGACCCGAAGCAAAAATCCTCTTAATTTCCATACACACTAATTCTTTGACATCATGCCAGAAATACTGAAAAAAACTCGCATGAAGACCGTCAAGCCTCGGGGCTTTGAAGGACTTAAGACCCCATAGGCCTGCTCTGATTTCTTCCTCTGAAATTTGCAGACTAAGTCTATTTTTTTCCTCCTCAGTCAGAAAGCAACTAGAGAAATGGCTGACCTCCGAAGAGAGAGAAGAGTAAACTAGCTCAGTCGAGAATAGCTTTTTATACCCAGTCAAAATGAACTCCTGAAGTCCCTTTTCCTCCATGATCCACTCCCCATTGTTGTCTTTAATGCACCTAATTTTATTTCTGTTCCTTCTCACCACAGTCGTCTAAATTTGAAAATGATAGCCTGACTCATTTATTAATGTTTCAAATTAAATATTATAAATTTAAAAATGTAACCAAGCCTCTAAATAACATACACTTCATATATTGTTAGATCCAAAAATAAAATTTTAACTATGAAATAGGTTCTGTTCTTTTAAAGTGAAATGGAGACGTTTCTACCCCTCATCCTGGTAGACAAGGTTGAATCAATGTCCTTTCCCAAAAATCTTATCCCAGAAGAAAGATATCAAAGAATTCTAGAAATTTGATTATGCTTTTTAACTCAGATCCGCGTTAGTGCCACGTGGTTGGAAAATATTTACATAACAAAGATGTACAATGGGTCGCAGTGACACCACAAGCATGGATTCCATGTGAGTGCCTCGAAATGTTTTACCACGAAGAGAGGGAACTTTAAATGAATTTGATTCTTCAGAATGCTTTTGTAGTGGCAGAATCTAGGTGTAGTACACAAAATGTAGAATTGATCCTTGATGGATCGCTTAGAGAAAAGTATACGAAGCAAAGTAATTCCAACATTTTTGTTACATAACTTGGCATCAATCACGTTATTGTAGGCTTCAAATGACTTATTATCACTTATCATTCATCATTCTTCCCGAAAATTAGAAGATGATGTAAAGAAGATGAAACTACTCAATAAAAGTATTTTTCACAGACTGTGTTTTATTTGAGTAGATTGTTAAATCTAGTGACTCAAAAAAGAGAAATACTACGTCCATAACATTTTTCATAACATTTTCACAACAAATCCTAGTTGGCAGGTTGTTATTTGCTGTTATTAGTGGGTAAAAAAGTAATTTCAGTGTTGAATTTAAATTTAAAACCTGTAACAACCTGCCAACTAGGATTTGTTGTGAAAATGTTGTGAAAAATGTTGTGGACGTAGCAGTTCTCAAAAAAAAAAAATGATATGACATGCATGGTGGGATATAACAGGTAGCTTGGTTACCAATTCCAGCTATGGGAAACCACCAAAAGCATGTGAAGATGAGGCTAGGGTTTCTCTCTTTGTCTCTGTCTCTGTCTCTCTCTCTCTTAGTGATTATTGTGATTCAAATTTTATATCACTAAAAGAAAAATAATGTAGAAAATGTGCTAGCTGGAAATGGGGTTTGTAGATGACTTGAAATTCTATTCAGAAATATAACATTAACGAATACAAGATCATGAGGTTACTAACATAGAGTAATATGTTCTTGGGCAATTACGGTACGTGTAGGAAGCGCTTTTTGCAGTCAATCAGGCAGTGTTTCTAAAGAGTGACTTTTCCTTGGAGAAATATGTGCTAGAACTAAATAGGATACAGCTACAATTCTGGTTTGCGGGGTCCAAACTCAATTAAGCTGTGTATTATGTTTACTGTTGATTGTAAACCTTAAAGTCTATACTCTCATCAACATTGCACTGAAACACGAAGGAAGGTTCACATTAGCATTCATGCATGGAGTTAAAAGATATTCTCTCACTTTTATATATTCTCTCAAGGTAGATATGACTCATGAGGCAATCTGCATAGAGGACAGGACCAAATGTTATTTGAAGAAAACATGATCTCATTCTAGGGAACTAAGCTAATGGAGATCATAATCCATGGATAGGCTAGAATACGCTGTTGGAAATATTTTAGTGATTAAACAAGTTTTGATACATAAATAATATCTCAAATAATTAGCAAGAACATAAAATAAAAAAAGAGTTTAGAATAATCTCACAATGCTATGGAATCACACTGTGAAAGTGTTGTCCTTAAAGGTTGATTCGTGCCACTTAGAGTAAAACTTAATGCGATTGGTTCTCTTGGCCAAACAACCCCCCAAGATTAGACTACAGTGTCAACTTTCGTGATGGATGCACTTCCACTCACGAAGGTTCAAAAACAACCCTCTTTTGCCTTTCTTTAGAACAAATATAAATTGTAGAAAAATATGTGGGAGAGACTTATAATAGGATTGTGTATATCTAAATATAGAGTAGTAAAAAAACTTATAGGGAAGGGTGTGATGATGAGTATCATAAAAAAACCCAATAGCTATATTATCCATTATTGCCCAACGGCTATTTTACTTATAAATTCTCAACGGCTAGAAAATAAATAATAATAAAAGTATTTGGAACACACACCCACACCAACAATCCCCCACACATTACAAACACAAAATAGGAAGGGCAAGCAACTAAAGAAAGCATGCATCAATATGGTACCAAAAGGTTTTAACCATACATAGGATAGATAAGTAAGAACTAAAAAAAAATGATGGAGTTAAAACTCTTTTAACCAAGCTATTGGTAATCCAAACTTACCATCCACATAACTTTCTTTACCAAGGTTGTTCTTAAGTGGGTTGACTCCTTATCTAGGCCATGCGTTATTGGATTTCATAAGAGCTCTAGAGACCTACCCAAAAAGTCTCATAAGAAGCGGCACAACTTCCACTCACACATAGGTGGCATCCATCAAGACTGCGTGCAGATACACCCCATCCCAACAGGTAGGGATATGGATCCATTAAGAGCCTAAAGCTCAACCTCACCAAATTTTGCAACTTAGTACTATCTCACACCATAAGGATGGATTTATCACTAATCTCTTTACCGAGATAGCAAAAAACACATGACAAATGACAGTGCCCATGGACCACTGATGACCTCTACCCATTTAACCTCTTACGTGGAATCACCCACCATAGAGGTTAGGCATTAGCCATAGTGTCACAACTTGGGTATCGGTCTAATCCCCCTAGATGTCTCACTCACCTACCTTCTTGCTAGTGATTTAATCAAAGAATCGACCAAGTTCCTTTCAAACCTCATAAAGTCCAATGACATAATATCATTATCAATAAGCTGCCTTAGCCTCAATTGGATATGTCGACTTTTTTTGTTATAAACTTTACTCATAACACGTGCTATGGCAGCCTGGCAATTATAAGGAAAGCAAATAGAGACAACAAAGTTAGTAAATGAAGGCATAAACTCCTAAGCCATACAACTTCAGACCTAACCTTTTCTAAGGCCATTAACTTTGTTTCCATATTAGATCTCACTATGCAAGTCTTCTTGGATGACTTCCAAGAGTCAGACCTCACAAAGTCCAATGACATAATATCATTATCAATAAGCTGCCTTAGCCTCAATTGGATATGTTGACTTTTTCCATTATAAACTTTACTCTTAACACGTGTTATGGCAGCCTGACAATTATAAGGAAAGCCAATAGAGACAACAAAGTTAGTAAATGAAGGCATAAACTCCTAAGCCATACAACTTCAGACCTAACCTTTCTAAGACCATTAACTCTATTTCCATATTAGATCTCACTATGCAAGTCTTCTTGGATGACTTCCAAGAGACAGCCATTCCAGCTAGTGTGAACACATATCCACTAGTGGACTTCACATAATCTATATCAGAGATCTAGTTAATATCACAATATCCTTCTAAAATAACAGGATAACCACAATGTGACAAACAAAAATAAAAAGTCTCATTTGAATATATCAATAATATAGATATTGTATCCCAATGCTCAACACTAGGACTATGAGTGTATCTACTCAACCTACCAACATCATATGCAATATCAGGGCAACTACAGTTTGTCAAAAATATTAAACAACCAATAATTTGTGTTTATTTATCTTGTGAAACATTATTGATGGGACCAACGAACCTTCTTGCCCAGATAATACTATAAGCCGCCTTCGTCCACCTTGCCACGTCATGGACGAAGAAAGGTAAGCCATTTCAGACAGTTACAGGACAGGCTGTCAGACCATTGGAAGCTCATCAAAACCTACATCACTGAGCCTAGAGGCGTTACAAAGAGGCACTAAAGCCACAATAAAGGCCACTGCGGCTAGGAGCAATGAAGCCATATATAAACACCCCCCAAAACCAAAAAAGGTACATATTTTGATATTCTAATATGCCATTGTTCTAATTTTTTTTAAAAAAGCCCTTTATCATTAGAGACTCTGTGGCAGACATCACACCGGTGACCACCTAAAGAAGGCCCTTAACGACGATTGCAAGCACAGGAATGAGGTTGCTGACTCATCTGGGCGAGTTTACTTGACTGACGATTTTTGCTTCATCAGTTTTGCATCGTCTGTGGGGACGGCATTTTCGTACCTAGGTTCGAGAACGTAGTTTCATTCAACCCACAAGTCCAGGTGGAGTCTAACACTCCCCAAGATTCTGCAGCATTAGCTCTGAAAATCCAAACACTCACAGCCAGTGTGGAAGAGCTTACCAGACAAAACCAAGAAATGAGATTGCGGCAATAGCAAGAGGAGAACCTGTTTGGGACCAACTAGGATGACGATGGGGACAGCCAAAGAAGGGACAAACGCCGACGATCTGCCACTGTAAAAGAACCGAGCTCGGACCTTCTCAGGGAAATGAGAAAGGAAATAGACGAGCTGAGGAGTGCAATCAAGGAAAAAAAAAGACCGAAGCCTAGACCGTATGGCCAGAAGGGCAGATTCACCTTTCACCACGGCAGTCTTGGAATGCCCAATGCCCTTAAAGTTTCTCCTACCACAGCTTGAGCCGTTTGATAGGCTGAAGGATCATTTGGATAACCTTAACACCTTCAAGAAAACTTTAGGTCTTCAGTATCCCCCTAACAAGATATTATGCCATTCTTTCCCCACTACTCTCAAAGGAGCTACGAGGGAGTGGTTCACAAAGTTACCAACGTCGTCCATTGACAACTTCGAGCAGCTAGGCAACTCCTTCTTACGCCACTTCGTTGGAGGACAACGCCCAAAAAGGCCTGCAGACCACCTGCTTACAATTAAACAAGGAGAAAAGGAGACCTTGAGATTGTACGTGAAGCATTTCACGCGAGAAATTTTAGAGATGGATGACAAAGTGCAGTTGACGACCTTTAAAGTCGAGTTGAAGTCCAGGTAGTTCGTGGTCTCGCTCACGAAGAATCTCTCATGGACGATGGCAAAAATGCTCCTAAAGGTGCAAAAGTACATGAACGCTGAGGAGAAAAGCCCAATGAGAGGGAAAGAAAGGGCAATGACCGGAGATGACGAAAAAGGGAGAGAACAGATCGTCAAAATGCTAATGGGAACAAAAGGAAAGACGATAAAACCCCTCGGATGGTAAAATTCACTCATTTAGTTATGCTTGTTGATAAAATTCTAGCACAGATTAAAGATGAACACTACCTTAAGTAGCCAAGGTTGTTACACCCGTTACCCAAAGTTTGTGACAAGAGGAAATACTGTAGTTTCAATAAAGATCATGGCCATTACACAGAAGATTGTAGAGACCTGAAGGAGCAGATAAAGGAACTCATACAAAGAGGGAAGTTGTAGAAATTTGTAAAGAAGGGAGATTCTAGCAGGTCCAGGGACGATAACAAGGATAAGCCCGAAGCCTCTCCAAGAGACAAAGACCACAAGTCACATCGTCACCAGAGTGCAATAGGGGAAATAAAGACGATCATAGGAGGACCATCCCCTGGGGGGTCGTTCAGATCCCTTAAGAAGTCATACCAGAGGCAGGTGAACAGCATCCATAGGATACCACCCTTGAAGCAAAGACGGACGAACAGGGATATACAGTTCTTAGAAGAAGATGCCAGAGGAGTGAAGCAATCGCATAACGATCCCCTAGTTATCATGCTTATGATAGAAGGGTTCAATATTAGGAGAATCCTTGTAGGCAACGGTAGCTCTGCAGACATCATCTACCTTTCCGTTTTCAACAGTTGAAGGTGGCCCCCAAGAGGCTGCGTCCCTTTGAGTCCCCACTCATTAGCTTCAGTGGAGACAGAGTGTATCCTAAAGGCATAATGACACTGGCGGTCATAGTGGGGGCTTACCTGCGACAACTGACTCATCAGCTGGACTTCCTGGTGGTAGACTATCCCTTCTCATACAATGTGACCATCAGGAGGCCTACGCTCAATCTTTGGAAGGCAACTACATCCACCTATTGCCTGAAGGTAAAATTCCCAATAGAAAATGGTGTAGGCGAGGAAAAAGGAGATCAAGTGCTGGCAGGGGAGTGCTACCAAGCGGTGTTAGCTGTAAAGGAAAATCATACGTGGATGATCGAGGAGAAAGAAGAAGAGAAAGTGGAAGCCCTAGAAACAGTGGAGTTGGTAGATGGAGAACCAACAAAGACGACCAGGATAGGGACGACCCTGAGTTTCGAGATGAGGATAAGACTAGTCCTATTCCTCAAGGAGAACCCGGACGTCTTCGCATGGAGCCACAAGGACATTCCAGGCATATTTATAGAAGTCATCCAACATAGGCTAAACGTGGACCCCAAGAGAAAGTCCGCCCAGCAAAGACGACTAGTCTTTGCTCTAAAACGAAACTAGGCTATCACAGACGAGGTCAGCAAGCTGCTAGCAACTGCATTTATCCTGGAGGTCTATTACCCAGATTGGCTCGCCAACGTCGTCCTGATAAAGAAAGCAAATGGGAAATGGAGGATGTTGCGTAGACTTCATGGACTACAAGGCCTGCCCAAAGGACAGTTTCCCTCTGCTAAGGATAGATCAGTTGGTGGATTCCACAGCAGGACATAAGCTCCTGACGTTCATGGATGCATTCTTGGGGTACAATCAAATAAAAATGGCAGAAGAGGATCAGGAGAAAACTGCCCCCATCACAAGCTAATGGCTCTACTGCTACAAGGTAATTCCCTTTCGGACTGAAGAACGCAGGAGCAACCTACCAAAGGTTAGTAAACAAAATGTTCAGTAAGCAAATTGGGAGGAACATGAAAGTGTACATGGATGACATGCTTGTCAAGAGCAAGGAAGAGTTTGCTCACCTGGACGATCTCCAAGAGACGTTCACCACCCCCAGGCAGTACCAAATAAAGTTGAACCCCAGCAAGTGTGCCTTTGGGATAGCGTCAAGGAAGTTCTTAAAGTTCATGGTGTCCTAAAGAGGGATAGAAGCAAACTTAGAAAAGGTGCGAACCATACTTGAGATGACGTCGCCCAAGACCGTGAAGGAAGTCCAGAAGCTCACAGGAAGGACGGTAGTACTCAACAGGTTCGTCTCTAAAGCAACAGAAAAATGCTTGCCCTTCTTCAAGACACTAAAGCAGGCTTTCACTAGACTGACGAATGTGAGAAAGCTTTCCAGGAGCTCAAGTACTACCTGAGTAATCCACCCCTCTTGAGCTCGTCCAAGGAGGGAGAAAACCTATATTTATATTTAGCAGTGTCAGCTATAGCTGTGAGCGCAGCCTTGATTTAAGAAGAGGACAAAACGGAGCTCCCAGTTTACTACGTCAATCAAGCCTTCCAAGGGGCAGAAGCCAAGTACCCACGGATTGAGAAGATTGCATTTGCATTGATTAAGATTGTTAGAAAAACACTATCAATTTTGGTAAATTCCAAGATGGGAAAAACCCTTTCTTTCCAACGTTTAAAATTATTTCCATCAAAAGGTTCAAGCTTGGTAATTTCTGAAATGACTTTAAGAGAATCAACAAGTGGTTTATCCATTTTGAGAAACTAACTCAGCCTTTAAGATTTTTAAAAATATTTTAGTGAATAAACAAGTTTTGATACATAAATAATATCCCAAATAATTAGTAAGACTATAGAATAAAAAAGAGTTTAGAATAATCTCACAATGCTATAGAATCACGTTGTCCTTAAATGTTGATTTATGCCATCTAGAGTAAAACTCGGTGCGATTGGTTTTATTGGCTAAACAACCCCACAGGATTAGACTATAGTGTCAACCTTCGTGATGGATGCACTTCCACTCACGAAGGTTCAAGAACAACCCTTTATTGCCTTTCCTTTAGAACAAATATAAATTGTAGAAAAATAAGTGGGAGAGACGTATAATAGAATTGTGTATATTTAAATATAGAGTAGTAAAAAAACTTACAGGGAAGGTGTGATGTGGGTATTATATAGGCTATTCATGACAATAATAACCTATAGTTATTGGTAACTGATAACCCATAAAAGCCTAATGGCTATATTATCCATTATTGCTCAACGACTATTTTTTTCATAATTGGCAACGGCTATTTTACTCTTAAATTCCCAACGGCTAGAAAATAAATAATAATAAAAGTGTTTGGAATACACACCCACACCAACATATGATTCTTCAACTGTTTTGTCATTAATGAACAGCTTGAAGGGAATCTGAAAGTGGATGAGAAAAGCTGTAACGACTCCACCCTAATTGTGTAGATATTGTCCGCTTTGGGACCTATACCCCTTATGGTTTTGTTCTCCCCCAAAGCACAAAGCAGTGGGGGAAAAGGCCTCAACACATTAAAGGAGGCCATTCTTTACAAACACATTTCCATATGCTTCCCTAGGCGATGTGGGATTCCATGGAATGCAAGATCCTCCCTTTTGGGTCACTACAATCCACCCCTCTTACGGGCACAAGCGTCCATGCGTGTGGGGCCCACACTTCCGGCAAGGGCATGGCTCTGATACCATTTGTAATGACTCCACCCAAACTGTGCAGATATTGTCCGCTTTGGGACTCGGTTTTGGGGGAGAACAAAACCGTGAGGAGTATGGGTCCCAAAGTGGACAATATCTACACAGTTGGGGTGGAGTCGTTACAAAACAGTGTATAGACTCTTGCCAAATGCAATATAGTTGAATCTTGTACCATATCAATTATCATGTAGATGGGAATATTATCTCTGTATTAAAGGATAAGTTATGATGACTATAGAAGCTGAGAAAGAAGTCTAAGAATTCTTTGAGTAAGAAAAAAAAAATCACTCAAAAGTTAGTGATGGCCAAGTATGGTTATGCTTATGGAGGCAACACCACTAAGAGTGGTTTTCCACCTCGCTCTGATGAATGGAGCAAACCAAGCTATGCTTCTGAATCTGATCATTTGAGCCAGCCTGTCATTGTCAATGCAAAGGGAAGGAAGATGCTAATCATTTTGGAAACTTCCAACAACTGTGCACAGAGGTATGTTGCAAAAGTTGAGACAGTTGTTGAGCAGGTCCGTGCACCATTGGTCATAGAATATAGACATTGCTCCCTACCAAAAGTCATGCTGACGAAAGACTATGGACATAGACATAGCTCCTTACCAAAGCTTGAGCAAACTAAAGACTATGGATACAAGGTCGATCTAGTGAAAGAATATGGATACAAACATGGTGCTCAAACGAAAGATGAATTGGTGAAAGATTTCAGGTACAAGGTTAAGCCGATGAAAGACTATAGCTTGTGCGTGTCCTATAAGCTAGTAGGGTTGTCCACGAATCGAATCGGGTTGGATCTGGTTTTAGATTGACCCACACCTAACCCTATTGGCTTGGGTCAACATAAAATGGACCTGCAACCGACCATATGTTTGGGTTGAACCTGGTGGCTTGGGTCATTGGTTGAGTGGGTTGGAGTCGTTGGGTAATTTTGGGTTTGAAGCAAAACAAGAAAGCTGAGAAATCACAACCCAAATAATTGAAACAATACAAAAATCAAAACCTAAAAGAACACAGACATGGAGAAATCAATCCAAAAACACAAAATTAACACCCAAAAGGACACAAAGAAATCAACCTAAAAGAACATAGAGAAATCAAAATCCAAAAAGGATAGAGAAATCAACCCAAATAACACAGAGAAATCAAATCCCGAAGGACACAAACCCAAACACAAACTGCAGGAATTACATAGCACAAACAAGACCTTAGATCTATGAATTGAAACGAAGAAAGAGAGAGAGAGAGAGAGAGAGAGAGAGAGAGAGAGAGAGAGAGAGAGAGATATATATATATATATATATATAACACTAAATCGGCACCACCACCACTCCCCTCCCCCATCATCACCACATCCATCACAAGATCAATGTGAAATCTAAAAAAAAATTACATATTTTATTCACCCACCATCAAATGCACAAGATCAAAGGATATTTCAAGTAGATTAGAGGAGGCTTCGAGAGTTAGGTTAGAGCAACTTGACGATGGTGGCAACAATATGCCAACTTGATGACGGCGGCGGCAATAGGCCAACTTAACGATGGCGGCGGCGGCTGTAAGAAGGGGTTAGGGTTAGGGTTAGGATTAGGGTTAGGGATTTAAGAGAGAGAGAGAGAGAAAGCGTGAAAATAATTTTTTATAGAATGAAACTCCACGGGTCAGATTTGTTGCCTTTTTTTAAAACTTCTCACGGGTCGCGTCAGTTTCTACGGTTATGAGTTATGGAACTCGAAACCAAACTGAAACCCAAAATTTTGCCTTTAACTGATCCACACCCGGCCCTTCAGGGTAGTCAGATCCACCCGTGGGTTGGGTCTAACGGGGTGATGGATAACCCTACAAGCTAGAGAAGAAAAGAAGAAAAGATGAATAATAAAGAATGGGGTCATTTGGCGACTTGGTGTAGAAGAGTGAAGAGAAGTCCCAGAGTGTGAGGACTAGTATAGTCTGGAAGAACTGCGTAAGTGAGAACAACAAAAGAGAAGAGAAAAATAGAGAGATACATAGTGAGGAAGGGAGCAGTGAGAGAAAAGAAAAAGTGAGGGTTTTTTTTTTTTTTTTTTACTCAAGTTGTATATCTAACTGTTGTAATCTCTATTTAATATAGTAAAATTATTTGGAGTTGTATATCTAAGTGTTGTAATCTCTATCTAAGTGTTGTTAAAATATGTTCAGGGTTATATAGATTTTTTCCCAACACATTGGGCATCGTATTTTCTGATTCTTATCTTATGCTGAAACGTGAAGGAAGGTTCACATTAGCTTTCATGGAGTTAAAAGAGATTCTGTCACTTTTATTTTTCTCTTAAGGTGGATATGACTTATGAGGTAGTCTGAGTAGAAGGTAGGACAAACTACTATATGAAGAAACAAGTTCTCATTCTAGGGAAGCTAATGGAGATCACTATATATCCATGGACAGGCAAAATATGATTCTTCCAAATGTTTTGTCATTAATGGAACAACTTGAAGAGAACCTAAAGGTGCATGCGAAAAAGTAGTATAGGTCTCTTGCCACATGCAATATCACTACAACAAAATGTATTTTTAGTGATGAAAAAATTCGGCACTAAAAGTCCAATTTTTCGTCACTAAGAACCTTTAGTGATGAAATCGGACATTCAGTGATGAAACTCATTTCGTCGCTGAAACCCCGTCGCTAAAAGTCCTGGTGACGAAAAATTTCGTCACTAAAAGTCCAATTTGTTTTTTTTTTTTTTTAAACTTTCAGCGACGAAAACGTTTCGTCACTAAATGTTTTCCTCGCTAAAAACACTATTCAGTGACGAAATATTTCGTCACTAAAAACACCTTATTTTTTTAAATCATATTTAGTGATGAATAATTTCGTCACTAAAACAATGTTCAAGTACATATAGTGACGAAAAAATTCGTCACTAAAACTATTTTTAAGAAAATTCAGACACATATAGCAACGAAAAATTTCATCACTAAAACCATTTCTTACAAAATTTTGTTACATTTAGCGACGAAATATTTTGTCACTAAAACAATTTTTTGTTGCTATATTTGTGACGAAAAAATTCGTCCCTAAAATTTATTTCTAGTTTTTATTTTTTTCATGACTTTGATATTAACCTGTAACCTGTCATTACATTATTAAAACCTCACATTTCAATAACACATTTATTTCGACAACACATTTATGAAAAAAAAGATCCATACATTCCACAAGTAAAAAATAAAACAAGTATTAAATTCAAACTCCTTCCATACAATAATTGTTTGCACCACATACAATAACTCAAGATGTTTTATAACAATACAAAAAGTGTAGCATAACATAATTAGAAATAACGGAAAATGTCCTAATATGTCTTCAAGTAATACCAAAAGTAAATCCCCTAAAAGCCACCAATAAGAAATCTGCACAAATATAAAAACCATATTACATTAAAATCGTAAAGTAAAAACATTAACTATGTTATAAGAAACATTTCTAACAATGCATTAATAGTAGACACACCAATGAATTATAATCACTACTCCTAATGTATAAGTTGTAGAAAGCAAATATAAATTTTCAAGTGTAATATAATACAATTAGTTTCAAATAATGCATTAAAAAAAGTAGTCACACCATGTAATGTGGGTCAATTGCTAAAATTAAGTACTAACCAAAAAGTGTTTTAACTTGAAGTTGAATCACAACCATAGGTTAAGTTCATAATAAACTAATGTAATTAAGTACCTATGTCCAGTGTTCACATGTTTAACTTCCATTTATCCAATTCCTTAAGCATTTATAGATTACTTAGCTTTCATGCCAATCAATTTGAGGCTCTGATTTTGTAGAGAGAACTTAAAAAGTATGACACTGAAAAATATCAGAAAGTCTACACTACTGAAGTACTTGCTGGCTGAACAGTAATATAGGTGATCTATTGGAGAAAAAGTGAGCACTACTTCAAGATGCCACTAGACATCACAATAACATTAGCAATTTCATGTTGTGAAATTCTTTGACAATGCTAACTTAGCATTGCTATAAAGATGTTTAACATTAAATGTTAGGGGAAAAAGTCATATTCTATTGATGGTATCAAGAGATATAAATCAGCTGCATGAAACCTATGTACAAAAATATCACACAGCTGGCAATTTTACACTTAATTATACAAAAAACTTGCATTTAGAAAAGAAAATGAAAACTTGAGAGCTCCATAAGGTCCTTTGTTACTTTTTGGAAAGAGGGGAAAGGAAGATGACTTACCTTTGCTCTATTCCGGAATATATCAGCTACTTCAGGATTTGCAATCATATCTACATACCTAAACATAGATAAGATACATATAGATATAGTTAGGCATCAGAATTTAACCAATTTGCCAGAGACTAAAAATAGAATCAAGCGTTAAGGAAAATAAGTATGACCACGGAGATAATTGAAAATAGATTACAGTGGCAGATGGATGAGTAATGAGTTGCACCCAAAAGATATTGAAACAATGAAGTAGGATACATATGTAAGTGTTCCACCAAAGAAAGCTCATTTAAAAAGTTTGGTAGTAGGTCCGGTTGGTTACCTAGACAAACACACAAGAGAGCCTATGTATACATCTGGAGAAAAAGCAATCAAGAGAGTAGAAGTAACTCAAAGAGAAAGTAATCAATAGAAACATGTGAACACTGAACATAGGTACTTAATTACATTAGTTTACTAGTGCTCGAGACTTGAAATTGAGTTTGTGCTTGTTAAAAAATATATATATCCACAAGTTATTTTGCCAAATGCATGCCATTCAGAATTTATATAAAATTTTGACTAGCTGGAAGAGCTCATAATATCACACTGTATAACAAAAGAGCTTCAATGCAACTTGAAAAACAGAATATCTCCTACTAGGTCTTTCTCTATTTTCTATTATTACATATTCCAGACTATAATGTCATTCAATCATTCATATCTGCTTATATAAGATTCAGTTAAGTTATAATGCTAGTAACAAGAGAGGGAATACGATCATTAGGCTCCCTAAGTTCAAATATTTTCCGAGTGCATGCATCTCCTAGCAAAAATCATATTTCCACCGCAATGAAAATGATATGATAATAGGTCATAACTCATAATCTTAGTAAAGTGTTGCCGATAACTAATCTCAATAATGTGTTGCAATATAATCCTCGCTACCGAATTACTAAGAATCAAAAATAAATTTAATATAATTTTGATATATATATATATATATATATATATATAGGTGGTTCTGCTTTTGAATGAAAAGAAAAGGAGCTGAACAAGGCAGCAATTAGATTCCACAGCCAGATATCAAGTATTGGTATCTAGCAATAATAATAAGTTAAAATGTAGTACAAATTGCATAGTTATTAGCATTTGAGTATTATGGTCATGATACTGACAATGTCAATGGGTAAACCATGTCTTGTAAGTTGTATAGTTAGAAGACCTTTAAACGATAATAAAGAAACTCAGAACTAGATAATGACTATAAAGCCATCATTGCCAAACAATTTTGAAAGAAAGAAAAAGGAGGGAAAGTCTGTAACAAACTTCGGGATTCTTTCCTCCACTCAATAATTCTTCTCTCCCTTTTTTCCAAGTGGATAAAATGTATACAAAGCCAATACAATCTAATTCATAATTCCAGTACTAACTGCATCAGGAGAGTTTTGCTAAGCTAATAATTTCACGAGATTCCACCTTTCCACCCTTAAACATAGAATTTAAAGATTTAGAAGGTATTTTATAGAACACATGTGAGAAAAGAAGAGAGTTAGTTGACCAATGATAAGATTACATGGTTAAACAATTTCAAAAGGAAAAAGATGGAAAGCCAACATAATAATAGCAAAGTGTTTATTTTGAATGTCATAAAGAGACAGTAAGAGGAACAAAATGATGGAAATTAGTCCAACAAAAGATGTATATCTTCCTCAAAAAGTAAGAGTTCTGCACATAAGGATTCCCATCTTCAAAATAGAATATGGTCCTATTCACTCATATAGAAGTTGAAGAGTCTATAAACCTGAAATTTTTGACACCAGAAGCAAATCACCAGCAAAACCAAGCAACCATATCAGACAAGTTTAATTTTAGTGATGAAACCCTGTCAAAGCACCAAGATAAATTCAGGTACAGGATCGGGGGGGTTGAAATAATACATAAAAAATGCTACAAAAAAAATTCCATCTCAATCATTGCAGGTAACATCACATGCACATAGGAATGACAGCAACTAGATAATGCTAGTTTTGACAAAACAAAACTATCCTAGAGCTAAAATAAAGATTTCAGAGTCAAAAACCAACAAACTTAACTGCCACTGCACTTCAGTTCCAAACCATCTCCATAAACAGGGAAGCAACCTGAAATGACAAAACTAACATAAACCTTCCTAAAAGTGGAAAAGAGGCCTGAAGGGTCAATAGCCTATATCACTAAATGCAACAAGACCAAAGAAAATTGAACCCAAAGTCGGCATTGATCATATTTGTACACACCATAATCACTTAATGATTATTCCCACGCCCCTCAAAACTGGTATTCCTTGACTTGCTTGCGTCTTCAAGTGAGGAGTTGTCACCGGATGTTCTAAAAAAATAAAGTAGAAAAAAAGATGATAGAGAATTAGACTTTTATAGCTTAATAGCTTAATTAATAAAAGTTTCAAATAACTAAGCACATAAGCATTTATAAAAATAACCAGGATGACTTACTGTTTTTGTTTCTTTGCATTTTGCTTGATGCTCCGTACCATGGGATTTTTTATGTATTTAATAATTTCCCAACAAGGATTTATATTCTTGTAAATTTAGAACAAACTTCACACGTGTGTTCAAAAAAAAAAAAATTGCGAACCTAAATATTAATGAATGAATAAATATTAATAGCCTATCCCACTCATTCTTTGTATATTAATGAATGAATCTAATTAATATTAATGAATGAATATTAATAAATATTAATTTTAATGACTGAATCTAATTAATGAATGAATATTAATGAATAATTAATATTAATCAATGAATATTAATAAATATTAATATTAATGAATGAATCTAATTAATATTAATGAATGAATCTAATTAATATTAATTTCAGTAAATGGAAAAAAAGCATTAATAAGGACCAAAAAGAGTGAGATTTGACCGAAAAGAGTGAGATCGGACCGGAGTGCAGTGCCGGTGCGAGGAAGGCGAACGGTCGCCGGTGCGAGGAAAGCGAACAGTCGCCGGCACAAAGGGAGGCGAACGGTCGCAGGGTGCGAAGGGAGGCAAAGCGTCGCCGGAAGAAAGCGAAGCGTCGCCGGAAGAAAGCGAAGCATCGCCGGTGCTAAGGAAGGCGAAGTGTCGTCGGTGCGAAGGGAATCGACGACGTCGATTCCTGGGTCGGCGACGCTTTGCTTGAATCGGCGACGCTTTGCTTGAATCGAGTGAGAATAGGCGTCGGTTCCGAGTTCGGCGATGCTTTGCTTGAATTGATTGAAAAATCGGCAACGGTTTGCTTGAATCGAGTGAGAATCGGCGTCGGCTCACTTGGTTTTTCTGGAGAGAGAGAGAGAGAGAGAGAGAGAGAGAATCGGTGACGGCTGAAAACTCAGGGTTTCTCTCGATTCTCACTTGATTGAGAATCGGCAACCTTTTTTTTGAATCGAGTGAAAATCGGCATTTTTCTGCTTTGTTTTTTTTTTTTTTTTTTTGACCGAAAACTCTAGAAATGGCTCTGATGGGTTTTTTGTTTGGGAGTATTTATAGTGTTCTTTAGTGACGAAATCTTTTCGTCGCTATTGCCCATTTCTAGCGACGAATTTCGGTTTCGTCACTAAAGGTGCCAGAATTTGTTACGCTTTTAGTGACGAAATTAAAATTTCGTCACTAAAGAAATCATATTTTGTTAAGATTTTTAGTGACGAAATTCAAATTTCGTCGCTATAGCATACTTTTTAGTGACGAATTGTGGTTTCGTCACTAAAACTGTGAAATGAAAAACCATAGTTATTTTTAGTGACGAATATTTTTCGTCGCTAATTCTTCCTTATAGTGACGAAAGGATTTTTGTCACTAATATTATCCACAGCAATACCTATGGTGACGAAATATTTCGTCACTAAAAATATCAACTTTTAGCGACGAAATATTTCGTCACTATAGATTAATTAAACTCGCGCCATAGTTTCCCTCCATTGGCGCCCATTTTTCAAATCACAATAGCGACGAAATATATATTTCGTCGCTAAATGTTATAATTTTTTTCATTTTTTAGTGACGAAATTCATATTTCTTCACTAAAGCTGTATTTTTAGCGACGAAAAATATTTCCTCACTAATTTTCATCACTAAAAATACATTTTGTTGTAGTATATAGGCGAATCTTCTACCGTTCATTTATCATGTAAGTAGGAACATTATTTCTCTATTTAAGGATAAGTTATGACAATTATAGAAGTTGTGAAAGAAGTCATAGTTCTTTAAGAAAACAAAGATTTCCCTCAAAAGGTTAGTGATGGCCGGATCTGGTTATGCTTATAGAGGCTACCCCACCTACAGTGGTTTTCCACCTAGTTCTGATGAATGGAGCAAAACAAGCTATGCCTCTGACACTGATCAATATTTGTGCCAGCCTGTCATCGCCGATGCAGAGGGAAGGAAATTGGCAATCATTTTGGCAAATCCCTATTACATTGCACAAGGCTATGTTACAAAAGTTGAGGCAGTTATTGAGTACCGTGGACCTTTTGCGATAATACTAAAAGTTGGGAACGACTATGGATACAAACATTGCTCCCCACCAATGGATGAGCCAGTGAAAGACTATAATTACAAGGTTGAGCCATGGAAGGACTATGGATACAAAAATAGCTTCCCAACAAAGGCTGAGCCAATGAAAGACTCTGGATACAAGGACAAGCCCGTGAAAGACTATAAATACAAGACTGAGCCGGTCAAAGGCTACGGATACAAGCCCAAGCCTATGAGAGACTATGGATATACAGCTGAGCCGCCTGTGAAAGACCGTGGATACAAGGTCGACACAACGAAAGACTACGAAAATAAGGATGAGCCAATCAAAGACTACGGCTATAAGACTGAGCCAATAAGAGACTACGGATATAAAGCTGAGCCAATGAAGGAATATGGTAAAGTCAATCCAATGAACGATTATGAATACGCTAATGATAAGTGGCATAGGCCTTCGAGTCCAATTCATGATCGCCTGTAAAAAGTTGAGGATTACACTGAAAATGGTCGAAACAAGAGGTTTCAAGATGGACGACAATACAATAATTACTCACTCAATGCGAGTACAAACATTCCTAAGGAGCCCAGTAGCGATCACTCTATCAAGCCGCCTGAAAATCTGCCCAGGAATGGAAATGCTATGGAACCAACAGTGATCAATATTGGAGGCTGGGTTAGGCCAAATCGTGCTACGTGGTCTACACCATCACCAATTCATCATTGTTAGAAATACTGAATAATTGTATTGTATTTCTCAATGAAAGAATATACATGAGTGTGACTTTATATAGGAGGCATATGAGTGTAGTACAAGTAGGAGTGCTGTATAAGTAATCTAGTGTGCTCTACAAGTAAACTAGTTGGGCCTAAAGCCCACAACACTATACACGTTAATAGCCCCCCTCAAACTCAAGGTGGATGTGAGACCAGCTTGAGGTTGTCAACTAAATCACGAATACGTCCTTTAGGATGTGACTTGGTGAAGATATTTGCAAGTTGATCTTTGGAGGAGACGGAGAAGAGTTGGAGAGCACCATGGACAAGATGAAAATCGATAAAATGACAATCAATCTCGATGTGTTTAGTCCGTTCATAGAAGACATCATTGTGAGCAATATGAATGGCACTCTGGTTGTCACAATAAAGAGGAGTAGCAGAGGATGCAGACACACCTAAGTCCTTAAGAAGCCATCGTAGCCAAAGGAGCTCAGATGTGGTATCAGCAAGGGCACGATATTCTGCTTCAGTACTGGAGCGGGTCACATGCATTTGTTTCTTGCTTCGCCAAGAAATCAGAGAAGAACCAAGAAGAAAGCAATAACCAGTGGTGGACCTGCGATCAGTGGGATCTCCTGCCCAATCAGCATCAGAAAATGCACGGAGAATAAGAGGAGACTGAGCAGAGTAGAAAAGACCATGGAAGAGAGTGCCCTTTAAGTATCGAAGAATGTGCAGAACAACAGCATAGTGAGTCGATCGAGGAGCAGACAGATACTGGCTCACCTGGTGAACAACATAGGAGATGTCTGGATGAGTGACAGTGAGATAAACTAGGCTGCCAACCAAGCGTCTGTAAAGAGAGGGATTAGACAATGGTTTCCCTCCTGAGGGAGTCAGATGCGCATTAAGTTCAACTGGAGTGTCAACAGTCTTGCTATCAGTGAGTCCAGCTCGAGACAAGAGTTCAGAGGCATACTTGGCTTGAGTAATATAAAGTCCAGCTGTAGAATGAGTAATTTCAAGACCCAAAAAGTAGCTGAGATGTCCAAGATCTTTCATCTCAAATTGCTGATTGAGAAAGTCCTTGAGTTCTTGAATGCCACTGAGGTCATCACCAATTATGATCATATCATCCACATACAGAAGAAGCAGAATAGTGCCATTGTTAGTGCGACGAAAAAATAAGGCAGAATCATAATGACTGGCCATGTAACCCAAGCGAGAGATGGTAGAGTTGAATTTGGCAAACCAAGCTTGTGGAACTTGTTTAAGGCCATAAAGTGTACGTCGAAGGTGACAAACCTTATTTGATTCAACAGGGAGACCAGGAGGAGGTTGCATATAAACTTCTTCACTTAAATCCCCATTAAGGAATGCATTTTTGACATCCATCTAGAAAAGGTCCCATTTACTGGCAGCAGCAACAGCTAAGAGGGCACGAACAGATGAGATACGAGCAACCGGAGCAAAGGTCTCTTCATAATCAATCCCATACTCTTGTGTAAAGCTTTTTGCAACAAGACGAGCTTTGTAGCATTCAATGGACCCATCAGAGCGAGTCTTTATCTTGTAGATCCACTTACAACCAACCACAGATTTCTCAGGGGGGAGTGTCATCAAATCCCAAGTATGGTTTTTAGATAATGCATCAAGTTCCTTTTTCATTGCAATCTGCCATAAGGGGTCAGTGGAAGCCTCACGATAGGTGTGAGGCTCGTGCAGTGTAGCAAGGGCAGTGTAGCAATGATAATCAAGTAAATGTGCAGGAATGGATCTTACCCAAGTTGAGTGACGATGTGGAATGTCTTGTGCAAGATCTTCAGGCGGAGCAGGAGCAGGGGACCCAAGCTCAAGGTTGGGGTTGGGTTGCTCGTCTTCAACCTGTTCATCTTCCACCTGTTCATTAAACGGTGAACTAGGAAAGGGATCAATGATATCTGGTGGTTGGACAGAGAAGTCTACATGAGAATTAGGAGCAACTACAGGAGGATCAGGAGCAGCTACAGAAGGAATATGTGCCTTATTTAGAAAAAGATCTAAGACAGAGGAGGAAGATAGGGAGGCACGAAAGTGAGAGAGCTCAACAAAGAGGCGATGTTCCCAAAAGACAACATTGCGAGAGACACGAAGACGATGAGAAACAGGATCATAACACCGATACCCCTTTTGAGTTTCGCCATAGCCAAGAAAACAACAAAGCCTTGACCGAGGTTCAAGTTTGTTATGCTCATGTGGCTGAAGAAGAACAAAACAGGTAGAACCGAAGCAGCGAAGGTGATGATAATCTGGAGATGACCCAAATAGGCGCTCATATGGAGTTTGATTTTGGATGATAGGATTGGGAATGCGATTAATAGCATGAACAACATGGAATGCAGCTTCGCCCCAAAAAGGAGCAGGAACTTTGGCAGAGAGAAGGAGAGCACGAACAATATCAAGAATATGACGAAGTTTTCGTTTGGCTCTACCATTTTGGTAAGAGGTACCTGGACAAGTTAGTTGATGAACAGTACCATAGGAATGCAAAACAGCTTAGAAAGCATATTGAGTGTACTTAAGAGCATTATCAGATCGAAAAATTTTGATACGTTTGGAAAATTGAGTTTCAACCATTTTTGCAAAATTAGAATATACTTGCAATAATTTAGAACGATGTTTCATATGAAAAATCCAACTATAACGGGAATGATCATCAACAAAGACAACAAAATATCGAGATCTATCAATACTAGAGACAGAGGAAGGTCCCCAAACATCAGAATGAATTAGGTCAAAGATATCAGTGGACACTGATTCACTAGTATTGAAAGGCAAAACTGGTTGTTTTCCTAGTTGACATGAAACACAATCAAAATTTTCTGTGGACACTGAGCCTAACAAATCTCTAGAAGGCAAGTGTTGTACTCGAGAGGAAGATGCGTGACCAAGTCGGGCATGCCAAAGTGCAAGGGAAGGAATAGAAGAAACTGCAGCAGCTGCAGCAACAGAAATAGGAGCAACAAGTGGAAGATGAAGGTTGTCCACGAGAAACATACGTCCAACTCTGGGACCGGTCCCAAGCTCCTGTCCCGTCCTTGGATCCTGCACAATACACCCAAAATAATCAAAGATAATGCGATAACCCAACTCAGCTAATTGTCCCACAGAAAATAAATTGTAAGAAAGGTCAGGAACATTAAAGACCCAAGAAACTGAGAGGTTGGAGGTCGAAACAGAACCTATATTATGACTAGACATTGTGGAACCATTTGTTGTGCGAATATTAAGAGGGTGTGGTGCAGGTTGAAGTTCAGAAAATAAGGACAAGTGAGATGTCATGTGATTGCAACAAGCAGAATCCATAAGCCAAGAGGAATGAGACATACCAGATAAAGCTGAGAGAGAAGAGGAATAAGATGCATTACCAATCATACGAATGACATTTGCGATGATGTTTATAAGGTCATCTCTGGAAATGGTGAAAGTAAATCTAGAAGACTGAGACTGTGCAGTGACGGGAGCCATTGGTTGGACACTCTCAGTGTTAGCAACAGTAGTAGAAGAATTTGAAACAGCTGATTTGTTGCGATGATAGCAAGTCTCAATATTGTGGCCAAGACGATTTCAAAAATTGCAAAAATGTTTGCTGGATTGTCGGCGACAATTATTGCAACAAGAAGACCTATCCTTATTCTTCATTTAGAAGCAAAATATGTAAAAATGGACTGCAAAAATGAAATCTACGCGAAAAACTGGGTAAGGAGCACCTAGACTGCAAAAAGTCAACTCTGGCCAAAAGTCAACGGTCAAACCTGGTCAAGGTCAAAGTCAAAGTCAACTATCAAAAAGTCAACTCTGGTCAACGGTCCAGTCAATGTCTTGGTCAATGATGACGTCAGCCGTCTGGGTGGGTGATGTCAGCAGAGGAATGGAGGATGACGTCAGCAAATGACGTCACCTAGGGCTAACGTCAGCAGGTGAGTTGAGGGCGCGTGACGGCGTGTGAGAGCGCGTGAGCTTGTAGATGCGGCGTATGGGAGCGCGTGAAGAACAACCCAGCTGTGTAGTGGCGCGTGGAGGTGTGTGGGGCGCGTGAGCTGTGAAACAGAAACTTTGGGAAGTGCGTGGAGGCGCGTGTGATCTCCGATGGCTTCGAGGCTTCCACGGATTTGTAGATCGGCACAAGACGATCTTAGTGGTACCTTCAAAAATTGAATCGGAGCAATATTGGCTGCGGTGATGCAAAGGGCAGTGGTCTTCGCGGTGTGAAACTCCTCAACGGCAGCGGCTGCAGTTCCGGAACCCAAGGATGATGGCTGGAAGGTGTCGGAGGTTCAACGGCGAAAGGCTGCGACAGCTACTGTGACGGCAGAAGCGATGTTGGGAATAGAGTAACACCAATAACGACAAGACTGCTAAGAAAAGTTCAAAGCAGTGGCTCTAATACCATGTTAGAAATACTGAATAATTGTATTGTATTTCTCAATGAAAGAATATACATAAATGTGCCTTTATATAAGAGGCATATGAGTGTAATATAAGTAGGAGTGCTGTACAAGTAATTTAGTGTGCTCTACAAGTAAACTAGTTGGGCCTAAAGCCCACAACACTATACATGTTAACAATCATGATGCCACTCTTAACAAATCTACATCTGATCTTGGCACAGCCGTGGAGAATTTGAAAGAAGCATTGAAGCCTTTATCTGTCTCTAGTCCTACTCCTCGGTTCTCAGTACCACCAACGTCAAAAACAGTGCCAAAAAAAGATGCCTACCCAGAAACCATTGATAGTAGGGAGGCTGCAAGGCGGTATATCAATGTAACATATCTACCACCAGCTATAGAACTAACAGAAGACAACTACACCAAAACCATTGATAGCAGAGAGGCTGTTAGGAAGGATGGTGGTGCAATAATTGATTAAGACTCAAGTCAATGCTTCTAGCTGGGACGTTTGTTTTGAGATACTGGTCCATTCTATCAGTCTATTTTCCCTTCTATTTACGCAATTACTATTATATACGTGACTTTATAATTAAGTTGTATTGCCTCCAATAATAAAATAAAGCTCTTGTAAAATGCATGAGCAATAGACTTAATGCTTTCATCCATGAATTATTTTTATGCACACAAATATTGTTAAGCGACATATGTGCGTGTATACATGTGTTCTAATCAAAAGTAGCCTTTGTACGGAATTTCTCAATAAGAAAAAAGAAGAAAGAAAAATAATAATTATCCTCTAGAAGGTATCGTATATAGTATAACTTATCTCATCATTTTTTAAAAGTTATTATAGCTTTTGCAAAAAGTTTGTAGTTTGTTTTTGTGTTAAAATCTTATTAGTTTACTTTTTTTTAATTATTTATTTTTTTAAAGGTAATCAACATCATTCATATGATATGTTACACATACAACAACTATATGGCTAAAACATAACTTTTTAGTATTACCAATTTGATTGTTGATGTTATAAACACATTTCTAGTTGACATATTTAGTTTAATTTTTTTTTTTTTTTTGGGAAAGGTTAGATTTTTTAATTTGGTATTGATAAAATAATTTATTGATATATATCCAAAGTTTGTAACAACTTAGTTATAAAAAAATAATAATAATAAAGAGAATTTAACGTGTTTATATTTTTCTTATAAAATTTTCAATTATCATATGAAACACAATAAGATATATGATTAATTAACAAGAAGGGGAAAAAAACAATTCACAAGCATATTTTTGTGATTATTTAGGATATATATATATATATATATATATATATTTGTCATTTGTTAGATTTGTTTGACTTGAATGGTCATGATTTATATTAATCCAATAATAGACCAGCTAATAATAAGGATATTTGATATTTTATTATTTCACTATTACTAAGTGTAGGGGAGGATTTTAGTTTTCTAGCCCTTGCAAGCTGTTTGTCATCTTTAGGGAGCCAAAAAGCCCTCAATGTTTTGTTTTTAAGCGACGTGAGTAGTTTTTGAGACTTGCTTCCACATCAGTAAGAAATGCGTCCCACTCATGATTTATAAGCCCTTGGAGCAGCTATGAGTGTACCACTACTCACACGTGTGGTAGTGGTATACTCATGGCTGCTCTAAGGGCTTATAAACCATGAGTGGGGCGCGTTTCTTGCTGATGTGGAAGCAAGTCTCAAAAACTGCTCACGTCGCTTGAAAACAAAATCTTGCGGGCTTGGCTCCCCAAAGGGGACAAACAGCTTGCAGGGGCTGGAAAACTAAAATCCTCCACTACACTAACTAATCATTAATTTTTTTTTTGGTGTAAAACCCATTTTCGTCCCTATATTTTCATGCGATTTCCACTTTGGTCCCTATCTTTTTTTTTCCACCGCTTTTAGTCCCTAAAATCAAAAAAGTGATCTCGTTTTTGTCCCTACCGTCAGTGCCCTAACAGCAAAGTCCTACGTGGCAGATGGAATACCCTATTAGTTGACGTGGCGATTAAAATATTATTAAAAAAAATATTATTTGGCATTTTTATATGCCACGTCAGCATTTTAATTTTTTTTTTAAAGCCATGTCAGAAATTTAAAAAAAATAAATTAATTTAAAGAAACAAATTAAATCTAATTAATTTAAAATTTTAATTAAAATTTTCTTCAACTTGTTCTTCCTGTTCTTCAACTTGGTTCTTCACATGTTCTTCGTGTTCTTCACAGACCAAACCCAGCAACCAAGAGCTCAAACCCAAATCAGAAGAACACAAACAAAAACAAGAAGAAAAAATTAAATTAAATACAAATAGGAAATTTTCTTCATGTTCTTCCCAAATCCAAGAAGCATCCAAACCAATCTCTAGCAAACCCCAAATCCAAATCCAGCATTCAAACCCAATCTCCATCAAATCCAGAAAAACAAAAAATAAATCCAAGAAACAAACCCATAAACACAGTAACTAACCCAATCTCTAGCAAACCCATAAACCCAAAAATTTTCTTGAGAAACAAACACACAAAAAACCCATAAAATCAAAAAACTCCACACATGTGTTCTTCGCGGTCCTGAAGAACCCAAATGAAGAACCAAAACATGAAGAACCCAATTGAAGAACCAGAACATGTGTTCTTCGCGGTCCTGCCCAAAAAATTAAAGAATCAAACCCAAATGAAAACCAAATAGCAAAAACCCATTCCAATCGTGTAGATCGAAGAGAGGGAGAGACCGAGATGTCATTGGGTTTGGCTTTGTGGTCGTGGTGGGTGTCTTGTCAACAGTGCTCATGAGGGAGAGACTGAATCTCTTCATTTTAATCAAAGAGACAGAATCGATCTCTGCATCTCTCTAGTCTTGCATTGCGTCACCGCCAGCCATGGTTGTCACTGGTCTTGCATTGCGCCGCCACTAGCAACTGATCTCAGCATCTCTCTCTAACCCGGATTAAACCGATCTCAACCTCTCTCTATCTATAACCCAGGTCAAACCAAGATCCAAAAACCTTAGAGAGAAAAAGTTTCAGTCAACAGAGAGATACCAAAACCAATCTTAGCTTTGAGGGAATTAGTTTTGGTTAGGTCTAATTTGGCTGCAATTTGAGGTTTTGAATTTGTTTTTGTGTGTTTAGGTTAGATGGAGTGGTTTGTGAAGTTTAGAGCTGGTAGTATTTTTTTTTTAATTTTTATTTTGTGAGGTTTTTATTTTTGTTTTTTCCTTTATTTTTTTAAAATTTTATTTTGTGAGGTTTTTATTTTCTGTTTTTTCCTTTTTCTGATGTGGTTTTTTTAAAAAAAATTAAATTGCTGATGTGGCATTTTCAAAAATGTAAATAATTTTTTTAATATTATTTTAATGGACACGTCAGCATTTACTGTTGGACCGTTTGCTACCTGTGCAATTTCCGTCTCTGATGTAACGGCAAGGACTAAAACGGAACACGTTTTTCAAAAGAAGGACTAAAAGCAGTGGAAAAAAAAGTTGGACCAAAGTGAAAATCCCATGAAAATGTAGGGACTAAAATGAGTTTTACGCCTTTTTTTTTTATTGGAAAAAAAGAGAAATTTTGGTTTGACCTAAACTCAAGTTGAATTGTCATAGGTCTAAAAAATAATTGTTCATTGAAATCCGAAAATTTTTGACATAGACTCAATTATAACCCAAACCCGGTTGAATGAATTCCAAATTCGACCCATCGTCCAATCTAGTGTCATGTTTCTTGTTAAATTTTGGAAATAAAAATCATGAAATAAAGTATTCAATTTCACCTAAAATAAAATTTAGGCTTATAACCCATCTATATATATATTAAAAACCGAAGCCTCTGAAGCTCCTACAATTTTCCACATCATCATTTTAATTTATAATTTTTTTAATTTTTAAAACTAAATAGTGAGAGAGTCCTAACAGGAGTCTCTCTCCCTCTTTTTTTCTCATCATTTTAATTTATAAAAAATTTTAATTTGTTAAACTAAATAGTGAGAGAGTTCTAATAGGAGTCTCTCTCTTTTTTCCTTAATCCTAATAGGAGTCTCTTTTTTTTTTTTTCACGTGAGTCTTTTTTTTTTAACCTAAAGTGAGCCCTTAAGAAAAAAAAACTAACGTGAGGTCTAATTTTTAAAAAAAAATTATTTTTTAATTCTAATTCTAATGTAAGTCTTTCAAAAAGTTAAAATTTTCAGTTTTATATTATATATAGATAATAACAATAATGTGGCAAGCTCTAAGAATACGAGAATGCAATTTGTAGATCTACTATCAAGATAACATAGATTAGATTGGTAGTGGATAGCAGATATAATTACAGTTGAATATTATGTAAAGTTATCACCATAGAATAGCCCACGTCAAAATTTGTTATGTGAAACCAATGATATGAAAGAAAAAGAATTTTTCTAAATCATTATATTGAAGAAATTAGTTATTTTCATTCATTTTCAAATTATACATTTTTAAAATTTAAGTCATATACCTTTAAGTAAAATAAGTACTTTTAATTTTTATTTAACTATCCCGTGCATTGCACGGGTTAGCGACTAGTTACCCATAAGATGAAATAAATTTAGGTTCGTGAATGATTTCTATTACAGTATATGGTGGGGCCTCAAATCCATATCTTTTTATTTATTTATTCATTATTTTATCTTCCCAATCCATATCTTGACTAGAACTATTACTAAGCCGAAGGCTTAAAAAATGTGTATACTATATTATGATTTTTATAAAAATTGGGATCAAAATTTTATTCGACCCCTATGTAATTGTCATAGTGAAATTATTGAATTTTTTGTTCAATCACACATACCAGCAAATAACCCATGCTTTGTTTGTTTTGATGAAAATTTTTTCATGAAGATGATTTTAAATTTTCTTGTGTTTGGTAGTATCAGAATTTTTTTTTTAAGGGAAAACTACTTTACTCAACAAAAAAGCCTATTAAAAATACAACTTATTTTTAAGAGATTGTTTTATGTTAAAATTTTTTGAAAAAGAACTTTATCTCATATCACGCTAAATAAAGAAGTTTAAGAGGTAATACGAAAACCATTGAAACAATTCTATCTCATTTTCAAGAACGCTACTAAACAAATGACGAAACAAACAGAGCGTTAGTATAGGCGTGATTGCCTACTTTATGTTCCTCATCCTCAATTTAGAAGAAAACAAACAAAATCTACATTTGATTCAAAAAAATCTGTTGAAAAGATATGCTCCTTATATTAATCTAGCTAGTTATGATGAAAATGATAAACAACATTTATAAAAATTATAACTTCATGTAAATACCATCCACTTCTAAATAAAATATAAAAATAAAAACAATTATCAATCCATAGCCAGAATAGTGAAAAAGAATAAGAAGAAAGTTTGGCTACAAATTTGATTAGATACTCTTTATGTTTTCAACACACATATCAAGTTTCGTGCCAATTAGATGTTATTTACTATATAATATATAAACTAATTTTTATGTATAAATTTAGACTATAAAAACTTGAAATTTAAACATTTGATTGATGACTAAGTGTGTGGGTTCTTTTTTTTTAAGGATACAGGCCCAAGTAGAAACAAGGATCCTGGGCCCAATACTTATTGTTTTAAGGGATTGGGCTTGGTTCACCGCAGCTAAATTGGGCTGATTTCGAACAAGGTGGTGCACAGAGCACGAATACTACAACACATACACGCTAACATACGAGAATATATGCATTGAATAGCAAGAAAACAACAAAGGAACGAAATGATAAAGAAGGGACATAAAATAAAACGTTAGGGATCCTTAACATAAAATACTTTGTTATTTCCTTGATTATGTAATACACTACGCTCTCTAGGACATGTTACAAGGTTCAAATAAGTTCAAAAATTACAGACTTAGATGGCCCTTCAAGTCTCTTAGACTTGCAAAGTTTGAATCCCTTTGAATCCAAGTGTATTCTCTAGTGGCTGCTTGAGGATACCGGACGATATTTCCCTCTTTTTTCTCCTTTTTTGAATTATGACAAAGTTTTTCTCAAGGCTTTTACTCTAATTCACTATTACTGAATGAATTTCATTATTGCCTGCTTCCCTTTTTATAGTGCCATTCTAGGGTTTCCGGGATACCACTGATTCCCTCCATTTTATCCCCTAGGTACTAGAACCAATGTTGTGCCAACAACATTAGTGGTTGGTCCTTTTCTCATTCCTCATTATTTTCTTCTTTTGAGGTTCCTTCTTCAAAAAAGCCTTTTGCTGACTTTCTTGTTTTGGGGGATCCTAGAAGGTTGGCTTTTTGTTATTTCCTTCTCCAAGGCTTCTAAATTCCACTTTTTCTCAAACCCACCTTTTGGCTGCTTTCCCTTTTGTCATTTTTCTCAGGTGAGCTGATTCATTTCTGCTAGGCTGAAAGATCCCAAGCCGCTTTCCTTCCTAGTTCTTCTTCTTAGGTTCCCTGATGTACCAGGCTCTTCCTCATAAGTTGTTGGTTCTTAGGCCTTCTGACCCATTTTCTACATTATTGGGTGGCTGATAAGGACATATTTGTTATTGTTCCTTGTGTTTCTTGGCACCCCCCCTGAACTGTCTTAATCCAAACCTAGCTTTACTGCATGTCTCGAGGATCCCAGGCTCCTGGGAATCCCCAAGTATCCTAGCCCAGTTATTTTCCTAGGCTCCCTAGTGATTTTTCTGATCTTTGATGGCTGGGCTGGGCTTTTTTCTTTCCTTTATTCCTTGGAGCCCGAAATTTGCCCATCCATGTGATGAAAATGCAAATTGTCATATATTTCTCTCTTAATGCTTAGTCTTTTACACCTACTTGGTGCCTAAATATACTCATTATTCTTATATTTTGATTTAGGGTGCAAATGGAGGCATTAAGTGCAAAACGTAGCTAATTGGGAGATTCTAGACAGCTTTGACATCTCTTCATAATCTGGGGATAAATCTCTCATCTGAGCTCCAATTGAGATGATTCAAGATGCTATGAAACGCCAAGACAAAGATCTACAACTTTCGTGTTTTGAGTTTTGAGAGATACGAGCCGCATCAAGGTCAAAATTGGGCTTGAAGTTGCTACACCTGCACTGTTGACGTTCTGGAATGTTCCTTTGCCTACAATTCTAATATGCAAATTTGATGCGGTTTATTTTTGGAAGCTTCCAGATCTGATCACGAAAATTCCAGCTGAAAAACACCACTTTCCTAGTTATATTAGGACTTTGTTTTATTTTCAATATTTTTCCTTAATTAGTCAGATTTGAATATTATTATTTAGAATATTTTTAGGAGATTTTGTAGGCTTGGGAAAGGGGGAATTAACGTGAAAAAGAGGGAGGAGAAATCAGAATTACACACACGCCTCTCTCTCTCCCCTCTTCTCTAATTTTCTCTTTCGAGTTTTCTATCATGGCCTTGCGTGGCTAAACTTTTATACTTGGTCGAAGGAAACTGAAGCCTCGGAATCAATAAAACTGTGAGATCTAATTTGTTTTTATTGTTCAATCTATACTTTGAATATTGGATGTTCTTCTATGCCTATTTTCATGATTGTCTCGTTTAATTACTAGGAGGCCTACTAGTTTATTATTCGTTGTAATCTACTACTAGGTTAGATATCAAATACGTAATTGTTTGATCTTTCTAATTTGTGAAGCAACCAAGATTTAATTATTTGCTGCGTTAGAAATTATTAGATCTTAGGAAGAACGCACGACTAAATTAAATACAACCGCTTGTGCTTGTGTTGTTTAGTTTCACCGATCTCTCTAATTCTTAAGGCTGGTACTAGATTAAACCTTTAGCGCTTGTCTTGGGTTGTTTAGTAGTTAGGGTTAATTAGATCGCTTGTTTTCTAATTAACTGTAACTAAGGAGAGATAGGAAAATAATTCCAACGGTGAATA